>CM018691.1:68497269-68936241 GCA_009363875.1 Mikania micrantha | reverse complement strand
TTCATGAATTCATAGTTTTCAAATACTTCACATGCAGGATGTGAAAACCGTTTTTCATGATTTATAATAGTTCATACACGTGGGTATGAAAAACCACATTTTCATTGTTTGTTAGTAATTTTTCAAGATAAATTTTCAGGATTTCATAAAGCTTCATACGCATATATATGAACACCATCATTTCAATTTATAGTAAACCGGATTTTCACAACATAAAATTACAAATCATTTTATAATATCGATTTATACATGACTTGGAGGCATAGCTCCAATAGCATGGTCTTACCACAAGATATTATTCAAGGCATCATAGGCCAAGAATCTCTAATCTTGTTTCTCTTTTACATTTCATTATTACCTGAAAAGTTTTTGAAAATAAAACATCAACATAATGTTGGTGAATACAAATAACATACTCGATATGTAAGCATAGCATGTTCGGTCCTTTAACCATAATTATTATTAGCAATACTACACATTTAGCAGGTTATTTCACTGATCGATTCAACCACTGTATACCCTGGCTTGTGCTGTCACTAGTTGGGAACAACAGCGGACTGCGTCTTACAATTGTTCCCTCCAGCCCACAGGCTGTCACTGGTTAGGTTGCCTGCGGAGTACGTCTTACGTATAACCTTTCAGCCCACGTTACCGGCCACGTATGGGAATTTCACCCATAGCGGATACAATTTGCAAATCATACGTATACTAATGGCCTAAATGATGGTATAATAGTATCCTTTATGCGTCAAAGTTTAAACATACAATGCTCAAAAATGCATTTATATTTTAAAAAAAGTTAAATGTATTCACCTGGATTTTAGGTTGGCTGAGTGACAGCTTAGAACTTCTTAATATAAATTTGGGCAGCATTCCTGCTTAATCTATCCTTATAACTATTTGCAAGGATGATTCCTGATGCGTTTATTTTCTGTTCCTAAAATAGATCATAAGTTCAACATAGTATTTGTATACATAAGGTCGGATCTTAACCCTAACCTTATAAGTTAATAATATCTAAAAACTAAAATTTGTGATTAAAGTAAGAGATTGAAATACATACCTAATCACCAACTTCTTATTCTTTAGAGTTAAAGAAAAAAAAACGCAAGTTTCTTTCTCATATTTCTTACTTTGTTATCTTTATTTATATATTTTTTTGAATGAAATGGAAGTAATATATGGATTCTTAACCGTCTTTGCATGTCGGTTTAATGTTACGGAAGAGGATGACTCTTCCTTTAAAAATACACGTGTAGCCTTCATTTTGAAACATAAATTGACGTTTGTTTTCATCAAATATATATTTTACTAATATTATTATTATATTAATATAATTAATTTAGCTTAAATTATCTTTTTCTGTTATAAATTTTAAAATATCACGTTTTATAAAATTCTAAATATACAGGTAGGACCTGCTCATTTTTTTCTACGTTTCGACCTAAGTTTCATTAAAAACGGAGAAAGATCGAATATAATATATTTTAATATTATTATTATTTTTTAACCGACTTTTGACTAAACTTAACGATTGGTTAGACATCAAATATTTCTAATATTCTTTTTATCCAACTTATTCTATTAAACGAACGTCAAAAATTTTGAACGCTCATTTCTACTCTTATACTCTCGAATAAATCATATTTTATAAACTAAACTATTTCATTCATTAGACGAGATTTTATAATTCAAATGATCGTTTCTATTATTATATTTTTGAGTAATAATATTTTAATTATAAACGGAAGTATTTTATTAATATTTTTAAAACGGGATGTTACACCAACGTTCGTGAGTTCAAGACACATGCGTGCGTTTCCTAAAATTCATTGAATTTTAGTGTGAATTGCTTGTGTTTGATCTATCGTGCCACGTATGATTTAACATTGAAATAATGTTAATTTAATTTGCGATGCTGACCTGGAATTTGCGGAGTGTCACATAATTGATGTTGTTGTCAATTGTAGTTTATGACTCTTCCATGAGATAGCTCCATCGGCTTACATAAAGATATACCTCATAATAGATTTCTCGTTATCCTTGCATTTAGCAAAATTAGAATCAAAATAACCAGCCACTTTCAAATTGTCACTTCTTCTGTCAGCTAGTTTGTAATATTCTTTTGTACCTTGAAGATATCAAATAACTTTCTTGGCTACTTTCTAGTGATTAAGGCCAAGACTAGTTTGATAGCAGACTAACGATCCATCAATGTATGCAATGTTTGGATAAGTATAAAATTAAGCATACATAAGGCTCCCACCTACTAATGGCTGAGGTTATTATCCTTATTTGATCCTTTTTATCTATGTTTTTATACATATGAAAAAATCAAAAGCATCTCCATTAACTATTGGAGCTATAGGAGAGCAATGTTGCATGTTATAGCATGTGATGACCTATTTGATGCAAGCCTTTTGAGATAAAACCAAAAGTCCATTGAATTTATCTCGATGTATTATGTTGCTGATAACATAAGAGACCTCTATGAGATCCTTCATGTCAAAATTATGCTAGAGTAAGATCTTCGACTAATGTAGCATATCTTAGTTATTAGTTTCCAAAATAATGTCATTTAAGTAAAGGACATGTATAGTGAGGCTGTTGCCACTCATCTTGAGTTAGGTGCGATTATTGTTCTACTTGATTCTTTAGGAAACTCTGTTTCTTCATGACTTCATTGTCACTCCCCAACCAATGACGGAATAAGTTGGGGTGTTAGTTTGATTGTTCTCAAGCTCATGGTGCTATGTTAAAGTTTGATTAAATTAAACAAGTATTTAATATAAAACAATCATTCATTCAACCAATCACTCAATGTCATTACAAACAATCCAACATAAAACATACAATTCAAATAAAAGTCCAAACAATTGTTTTTGAAATTAAACTAGGTCTCTAGACCTATCATATGTCTTCTTCCAATCTTCCTTACCCTATCACACATGTAAAATAGAGTTTGTCAACTATTTGCATACTTGGTGAGTTCACACACTATGTTTGAATAATAAGTATAAAAAGGATCCACACAACAGCCTAACTAGAATATGTATCTTAAGCATAGCATGAATGCAAGTTTGAATAGATTGAATGAATAAATGAATAACCATAGCTTATGTTCAAACAAGTTCCCTTACAACATAATAATTCAAGTATAACAATACAAGAATTAGCATTTTAAATTCAACAAGTTTGCTAGGTGTTCTTTTCACCCTTTTCACACAAATGGAAAAAGCCATTGCGGATATGTTATCTAACACATCTTAGGCTACTAAGTACTAGCTTGCTTGACTAGCAATACACATAGAATCAACCCATTGCATAAAGCATAGCGTCTAACTCATAAAAGTGACTAGGTCTAATGCTTGCATCATAGTTTGAATAAATGCTAGAATGAAATAAAGTTTGAATAGGTACATGTATAACATCCCTAAAACAAAGAATGTAAAAAATGAAGTGTGAAGAAACTCACTTTTGATGAATTTGATAGCCTGCACATAATCTCATGTTTCTGTTCAAGTAGTGTCCAACAACACACAGAGTACCTAAAATGACACCACAATATAGGTCGGTTGAATCGTTATGTTTAAAGTACTTTTAAGTTTGGTTGATTACCATAGTGTTTAGGTTTTGATCAAGTGATTACATATTTGCCATGAACTAATGAATCATTTATTTATTTTGTTGTATTTTTGGTTCCAAAGTGTTAATATAGTATCCAATCCTCTTTGTTATATATTCATTATATGTTATTTTAATTGTTTTGAATCAAACAACAATTGTGTCGAATTAGTTTCCGTTACAAGTTTCATGATTGATTTTAAATAAAATTTAAATCCTTGAATTCTTCCAAAATGATTTTTATTAATAAAAAGGGAAAATTCCTTCTGTTCAAGAATTTTAATTCTTTAAAATAAGAGTTAAAATGAATATATAATTTATTCTTTGATGAGAATGGTATTTGTTCATAATCATTGTAAGATTTAATAATTCAAAAGAAACATAACTAAATGTGTGTGTGTATATATATATATATATATCATTTTAAATAAAATAAGTAAATTGTCTATTATAATATTTGTATATTTGTCATAATTTACTTGCATATTTACTTATATATGTTTACCAATATATTTTCTTTTATAGATTTATACATAAAAATATACAAATTTGTTTTGTCATTATTATTATTTTATATATTATTTTTTAGATTTTTAAATTAAGATATGATTTGTAAATAGATCAAAGAATAGAAAGAACGGCTAAAAAGGACAAAAACACGACCCTACCGCATCCCGAACCCGGGTTAGGCTGCCTGTAAGTCTTAAACACACGTCGGTGAACCAGTTGAACTCGTTGGCTCATCGATGAAGTCATTGCCCTTGTAACAATTACGAAAATTTAGTTTTGAATTTTGTAAAATTCTAAAGACATTATTATTGGAATCATATCTTTTTGAATTATTTTATAATGAGATATATGTATATATATATTAACTTATAAGGTAATAAATTTAAAATTTTCAAAATTAAATAAGTACGTGGATAAATAGATACGTGCTTAAACACATACCAAAACTCATATAGTAAAAGACACAAACTATATAAGTGTATTAAGCTTAAATATATTTAAGATTTTATAAAAGTCTTAAAGTTATAAAACATAATAATCAAGTTTTATTAAGCTTTATTAAAGTTTTAAACATGAAATAATAAATTTATAAAACCCAAGGACCATTTATGACAAGTTTGGAATTGTGATTGTGAGAGGGCAAGTTTTCAGGTGAAAGGAGCCATAAACGACAACATGAGGGACCAGTGTTGTCAACCTCTCCAAACTTTTAGCCACCCCCACTCCTTCTTCCACGTTTTGAACCAGTTCCACCACCCCTCTCCACCATAGCTCGAATCGAGCATTAAATGCGCTAAGCACGCTCGGCCGACCAACATCCAACCTCCAACAACCTGAATTAATGCATTAATCAAACTAATCACAGGTTAAACACCTAATTAATCCCAACCGAACCATTAAACACAATATTCAACTCGAATTCGTTTCTCCAGATCACCAAACTTGAATTAAACACACACACTTACTCGCGACAATCCTCTGACTCGACCAGAAGCAACATAACAATATGAGATTGCTCCAAATGTTCGATCCAAGCTCAAGAACTGTCACACCTCGAGCCGGTAGGCTGGATCGACTTTCTCGTCTGGCGGAATAGTCTTGGGGCGCAATATCGTGTGATAATCAGGATGATCATATTGTATACATAGCACAACATTTGAGGATAACTAAAGCATAATAACATTAAACTAGGATTACAAAGTTAAATTACAATTGTCATATTCGATAATTTAACAATGTAAACCTATCAAAAGAATCATGAGTTCCACTATCTTTTAATTGTACAAGATATCAAAATGATTCACATGTGTTAAACAAAAGTATGCACATCCAAAAGTCACTAGGTCCTCTAACTAGGCATCCTAGAGAATATCCTAAGCTCCTTGTCTTACATCTGTTCGTCACCTGAGAAAACATGTATAAACAAAGTCAACACATGGTTGGTGAATTCATAAAGTTTAGTATTGAAAATCATTGTAAAAGTTTTGTAAGTTTAGCCTTTTTTAAAATCCCTCAGAGTCTCCACTTTAAACCTCACTACTGACATTATCCCAACATGTCAAGACTGCTTATGTATATGGCCTAGGTAGGATCAAACCTAGCCGCCAGCCAACCACATGCTTGACAGGTTATCCAATTCCAATTCATTAGAGTTCGAAAACCAAGTTTGAGTTCACCACTGTAGGAGACTGAACATCTGAAGGGGTGACTCCTAGAGTCACATGTGATGATTAACAGTACTAACCCACAGAAGTAACTCGGGTGTAACTTTCAGCGATGGTGCGTAGTTAGAGGATAACCATCAGAGGACACATAGTCACATATGAAGGAAATCATAATTATCCGAGGCCACTCAATACAAAACATTGAGAGTTGACAACGAAGGTCACTGAATGACTAGTAGGGGTTGACACCATGTCAACGCTCAGTGGCCAATCATTCTGCCTTACGAAGTCCTTGTGAGTATTGAATATTGAGTATTGATACTTCTTGGTACCATGTGCACATGTACATGTTACTAACCCGGATTCCATTCGCGTATGCCCTATCTTGGGCACACCAACGACTTGTATGAGTCTGAGTTTGTATGAGTCTTCTATGTATGAGAAAGTATGTGTATGAGAAAGTATATGTATGAGAAAGTCTTTGAATGAGAAATTATATGTATGAGAAAGTATTTGTATATGTATGTGAAAGCAAGAGTTTGTATAAGTAATCATAAGCATTTCCATGTATAAATATGAAAATATTGTAAAAAAGTGTATCATCATGATAGTAAATGAGTTATAAAATATGACAAACACTTATGTAAAACATATAACATGTTTCTCCGTCCCACAGTTTATAAAACAAAATGGTTGAAAAGGGACAATGTACTCAACTACATTATGGTATGATTGATTTGACTTAGGAATGTGCACGCTCGTTTGTTGGGGTTTGAGTGGCTTCAACACCTGGTTACATTTATTATGGTTTCATATTGTAAGTATCTGGTATTCGTTTGTCGTGTTTAAGACTAGGTGTTAGGCTAGGTGTTTTGTTCTAAGTTACCTATAAATCTGTAATGTGTCACTAGGTTTTGTGTATATGATCTCATCATATTACCCTTATTGAACACTTACCCATAACTAAATAGAGATTAGCTTATATTAGAAAATGTCTAGTTGTAATATTAGAAAAAAGACTAATGTTGTTTTAAAGACCATTCTTGACATATATACAAGTTACTTTTAAAAATATTGTACCTATTTTATAAAACCCCTTTTTGTGTCATTTCTATCACCTTTCAAAAATGTGTTATTATTATCATTTGAACTTTAATTAAAAAATATTGGTTAAAACATTTGAATAAAATCCAAATTTAGGTTATGAAAACCTTAAGTTTATAACTTGAAGTTGAGTTAATCTTCCTTGGACCACAATTATTCCTTTATCTAAGTTTTCTTGTTATAAATCATTTGGTTCAACCCTTGATTATGTTTATCCTTAGTCTATTATTGTTGAAATATGTTGCATGTTTATTTTTGAGAGTTGTTCATAGTTATAATAAGTATAGAATCGGCTTAGGGTCAAGAAACCTCCAAATGGTTCTTGCCGATACTAATAAAGTCTAACCATTTATATTTTGACCCAACAGCTCCCCCATGGCTCCTAATATCGACGACCCAACCCTTAACCCACTTGGATTTCTCATCCAAGGTAGTATCGACAGGACCTTGGAAATATCGATGAGCTAATATCAAAGGTGAAGGTCGGAAACACCAGCTCACTCCATCGATACTAAAGTATTGACCGATGTTGAATTTTTTCAGACTCGATGCCATCGATATTGTTAATATCGACGGCCACCAGCTTCCCATCCATGGAGACTGTCGAACCCAACAATCTCAACGTGGTCTGGGTTCGAAAAGGTGGCGGTCGAACTTAATAGGTTCGATGGAGCAGAGCTGTTTCCTGTTGCAGCCATCGATACTAATCGGCTGAAGTTGCTTATGTCGATACTAGCATCCACAAATTTTTCAGCTGACCCAATACATTCCTCACTTTGCTCTAATGTGTTCCAAGTGTATTTGATTCGTTCCCAACCCAATTTGATCAAGTTTGAGGGTGCTAAAGCTGGTTGCAAGTTCATATAGTTTGAATAGGCGAAAACTCTATATGCGTTTGAAAAGTATGTTTGAAGTAACAATATTAATCCAATCAATTAATTAAACATGCAGGGGAAATATTATATGTCTTAAACAGCGAAATAATAAACTGTTTGAAATGCAGCGGAAAGTAAAAGTGACAGACACTACATTGTTCAAATACAATAAAATTAATAATTGTTTGTTCAAAATGACACTGTATGAATGCAAGCAATATTATGATCATATCCTTAGGTGCATTCATGTTCCGTGCAAGCTAGTTACCTAAAAATACATGTTAAGAAAAAGTGTCAACACATAGGTTAGTGAGTTCACAGGTTTTGATATCAGTACATAAGTATATAAAAGAATGTTTTTCACGTGTCATGTTGTTTATCATATGTTTGTTCTGAGCCCCTGGCTCCAAGTGTCAGTTGCGTCTCTACCGAACTAGACTTGTTTGCTCAAGCCTCCGCCATGCCTATCATAGGGACATGGATGATGGGTTGAGATTACATGCGTCCTGACATCCAGTTAGAGTTGGCGTCACGTGGGGTTCGTCACACCCAATAGTACTATCTAAACTCGTCTCGTTGTGAATACATTAATGGTAAGACTGTGCGAGGACTTTGTTACGATACAACACTTAATGTTTGTCCAATAAACCAGCATACAAAATATGTTCATACAAATATATAAGCTTGACTCAATAACATGTATTCTCCCCTAGTTTAAAAGTTGTAAAACAGTTTGAGAGAGGGGCCGCAAACTCACCTTAGTGATTGTAGAATAATGCGTAAGCTCCGGATCTTCGGGTGAATTGGTCACCGGTTACCTATTTTGCATGGCTTACGTAAATTTATGTTCGTGTACGTGCTCAACAACCCCTAGTTGTTATGTTTGTCCATGCTTGTTCGTGTTTGACCGTGTTTGACAGTGTTTGATCGTGTTTGACTTTGTTTGACCATGTCAAAGTCAACAACCCATTGGTAAGTCATGCGATAGTTATAGTTCGGGTAATATTCGTTATCATTCACGTAGTGCATTAAAACACTTAAGTCACATTAATGATCAACTTACTATTTATAGTAAGTTTCCATTTTTGGTAAGTTCACAACAAATTGCATTTTTATAGCTCTATCATGCTCATTAGTCCTAAGTGATCATGTTAACACTTAGCACGTTGTCACATACGATCAAATAAACACATAAGTCCGTATTTAGAAATTAAATTTTCCTAAAATAGAAAGTTTCTATGTTTGGCATGTTTAACATAGAAAATTACACAACTTTTCACATAGCATTATATTACATTATTTCAAGCTATTTATCATCATTCAATCGAGACCTATGTTTCTATTTCATGAAGTCTCCGAATAAAGTTTCTATAAATAGAAAGTTTCATTTAGAACATCCTTTTTAATCAACTAAATCATGGCATTTGTTAATAATCTCTTTATTAATTATAATTCGTCATCTTAACCTATCTTATTTTCCAAATTCATCATTTATCATGATTATGCACAAATAAAGTTAGCAACTATGCCCAAATATCCACCAAATGACTATATTAACATTCCTAATCCATATCTTATGCAAATATCATCATCTTAGCCCCAAATAATCACATTAGTAACATGCATGATCATATTTCTTCATCTAGCGTCATTTTTGTAACATTAAAGTTACTTAAAATAGCAACAATCCCAAATCATCATCACTTGATCATATTAACCATAGTATTCATCATACATAACTCCAATATCATCAACAATAATTCTATTGCATCTAAAACTACCTAAAGTATAGTAAATCATACATGCATGTGGTCATAAGTTACCATTTTCAACATTTCAAATAAAATGACCAACAAATCACAACATAATCATCATGGATTGTTCTAACATCCTTAAATAAGTAGAAAAAGATCATCAAAATGCATATTGACAACACCCAAATTCGTGCATGAGTTGATAGAGTGATTGCATGTGGGTTTCAAGCCTTGCATGTGCGTGTAAGTGCAAGTTTAATGCAAAGGGGCTCATGATTCTACCTCAAAAAGCTCCAAGAACTCTGAGATGATGATTGAGCAGCCTCTAAATCTTCTAGATAGTGGTGTTTAACAGGAACAAGTAGGTGATGATGATGAACAAGCTCCACAAGTCTTCCTCCAAGCTTCCTAAGAGCTCCTAAGCTTCAATATTCAAGAAATGGTGCTTCAATGGCTTCCAGGGGATTAATCAGACATACTTGGGGAAGATAAGGCCGGAGGTTTGCGTCTAGATTCGATTATAATGAGTGTGTGTAGGCTAGCAATGATTTTGTCTTGGTTTTATAAAGATTTGGCGTCTGGAAAGCTTCGTGTACCGCCAAGACTGTCCCAGAGAGTCTTGGCGTATCGCGGCGTGTTTCAGGATTCAAATTGCCCGCCCATCCTTCGCGTACCGCGAAGGCCTACTCCGGGTTCCTGGCGTACCGCGAAGGATCTCAGTTGAATCCAAATTGCCCATTTTCAATCGTTTGATTCGTTTTTCGTCGTTTTCTCGATTATAATTCGTCGTTTATTGATATTTGAGATACCTTAGTTCAATGTTTGATCATTTTTGAACTCATTAGTGTTTAGTTATTTTTTTTGTTCGACATTCACCAACGTTCATGTTTTATTTGACATGTGTGTGCGTGTTTCGATAATTCACCAAATTATCGTGTTTGTAACTGTGTTTGTACCATCGTGCCACGTGTCACACTAAATTAACTAATTCTAGTCCACGTATGCAATTGTTAATTGAATAAACATTAAATAAATGAAAAGGTTGCCTGTAAATTACGGGGTGTCACATGTTCACGGATCACAAAAGTCTCCAACACATTTTAGATCTAAAAGAACACAACATGGGACAAAGGTGTTGGGTCGAACTATAAAATGATTACGACTGCGAAATTCGTTACCACTTGGGAAAGGCTAACGTTGTAGTGGACGCGTTTAGTAGAAAGGCGTATAATGAATCTATCATACTCCATAGGATACAAATCACCTTTGATCTCCAGAATTGTATCCTAAAAGCACAACAAAGAACAATCACCTTGAGCAAATTGCATGAGGAAGCGCCAAATAACGTTAGAATTCAATTCGAGAACAAGCCAAATGGTTTGGTATACTTGCACAATCGTCAGTGGGTCCCAAGTCAAAATAATTTACGAGGACTCATCATGCAAGAAGCTCACAAGTCTTGGCGTTCCAATCATCCTGGTGCCGAAAAATGTACGAAGACCTTCGGTTCAATACTGGTGGCCAGGAATGAAAAAAACATTGTTCTATTCTTAACCAAATGCCTTACGTGTTCCAAGGTCCAAGCCGATCATTTGCGACCGTCAGGATTACTTGAGCAACTGAAAATTCCCGTTTGGAAATGGGAATATAATTCAATGGATTTCATAACAAAGCTCATGCGCCCTACCAAGGGTTACGATAGTATTTGGGTTATCGTTGACCGACTTACAAAATCTTCTCATTTCCTTCCTATCCGCGAAACTTATTGAGTGGAAGAACTAGCACGGATTTACATCAAAGAAGTTGTGTGTAGACATGGCATTCCTCTGAACATCATCTTTGATCATTATGGTCGTTTTATATCTCATTATCTAGCAATCGTTACAATCTGCTCACGGGACTCGGTTAAATCTTAGCACTTCTAATCACCCACAAACGGACACATAGTCCGAACGGACCGATAGTCCGAACGGACCATTCAAACCTTGGAAGACATGTTACAGTGTTGTTTGATTGACTTCGGTTGCAATTGAGATTCTTACCTACCTCTTATCGAGTTACCATACAACAGCAATTATCATAGTAGTATCGAGATGACTCCTTTCGAGGCACTTTATGGTCAGAAATATCAATCTCCTATTGATTGGAATAAACTTGGGGAAGCTCAAGTTACGGGACCTGAATTAATACAAGAAGCAACAAACCAGATTCTTTGTATTCATGAAAATATTACTATCGCTAGAAGCCCACAAAAAAGTTATGCTGATAAACGACGAAAGTTATTGGAATTTCAAGTTAATGATTTCGTCCTCCTAAAAGTGTCTCCTTGGAAGGGAGCTTTTTGGTTTGAAAAGAAGTGCAAGTTAGCTCCTCGATACGTAGGTCCATTCACAATCTTGGAAAGGAACGGTAAAGTCGCTTACCGACTCGAGCTGCCTGAAGAACTGTCAAACGTACATCCAACATTTCATGTGACAAACCTTAAAAAGTGATTAGCTGATGAAATCATACACATACCTATCGATGATGTTCGTATTGATAAATCGATGCATTTCATGGAAAGCCCAGCGTGCGTTCGGAATCTAAGAGCGGACCAGAACTTACTTAGGAACGAGAAGATCAATTGAAGACTAAATACCCTCACCTATTAGATCAAGACTCCTCAAGTTAATTTCGGAACGAAATTCCCTGTAGTAGGGGAGACTGTAACAATTAAGAATTTTCGATTTTGAATTTTATAAAATCCTAAAGGCATTATTATGGGAATCATATCTTTTTGAATTATTTTATAATATATTAACTTATAAAGTAATAAATATAAAATTTACAAAATTAATTAAGTACGTGGATAAGATATGTGCTTAAACATTCTAAAACTCATATAGTAATAGACACAAACTATATAAGTGTATAAAGCTTAAAATTAAATTCAAAAAAGTTAAATAAACTTTGTAATAATAAATACAAAAATACAAAAATATAAAATAATAATAATAATAATAATAATAATAATAATAATAATAATAATAATAATAATTATTATTATTATTATTGTTATAAACAATATTTAAGTTTTTATAAAAGTATTAAAGTTATAAATCATAATAATCATGTTTTATAAAGCTTCATTAAAGTTTTAAAATGAAATAATAAATTTATAAAACCCAAGGACCATTTATGCTAAGTTTGGAATTGTGATTGTGAAAGGGGAAGTTTTCAGGTGAAAGGAGCCATAAACAGGAACATGAGGGACCAGTGTTATCAACATCTCCAAACTTTCAGCCACCCCCATCCCTTCTTCCACGTTCGAGCCAGTTCCCCCGCTCCTCTCCACCATAGCTCGAATCCAAGCATTAAATCCACTAAGCATGCTCGGCTGACCAACATCCAACCTCCAACAACCTGAATTAATGCATCAATCGAACTAATCACGGGTTAAACACCTAATTAATCCCAACCCAACCATTAACACAATCTTTAACTGGAATTCATTTCTCCCGATCACCTAACTTGAATTAAACACACACACTTCCTCGTGAAAATCCTCTTACTCGACCAGAAGCAACATAACAATCTAAGATTTCTCCAAACACTCGATCCAAGCTCAAGAACACCAGCGACTTTAACCGAACTCAAAAACATCATCTCTATATAATTAAAGGTTATACTTATATTCATTTGAATCGTTTTTAAGTGTAAAAGAAAAGCCCTAAGGTTTTAAAGGCTCACGTTAACTCATTCGATCGGATTTGAGAGGGATTGGAGCTAGGGTTTGCGAGTATTAGGGAAGAACATAGAGCAATGCTTAAAGCTAATGAGATTCTGGTTTAGTTAACATGCCCCTCACCCAGCCTAGCAGTTAAGGCGCTTGGGCTGGGGGGAGGAGGCGAGAGTTCGAGTATCGGGCCAAGCAACTTAGCCCGTTTTTGCTTCAAAAACCCCTATTTTTTATTTTTAAACGAAATAAATTTTATAAAAAATTTATTAAAATATATACTGATTTTATAAACATTCTCGTAACTTTATAAATTTCCAGAAGACAAACTTTTAATAAGTTACTTATTTTAAACTTCTTAAACCATTACAAATGTTTTAAATATGAAAAAAATAATAAGAAATTATAATATATATGTGTGTGTACCAACTCTAAAAGTTATTTCAAAACAGTTCTTATTATTTAGAAAATATTCCTAACTAATATATATATATATATATATATATTTATATAATATTAATTATTTAAATATCAACAAAGGTTTATAAATCATTATATACAAAATATATTTTAATGTGGCATAAACTTTCAAAAATTATTTAAACCACATATATATAACTACATGATTTGCTTAAACAAACTAAGTATAATTTATGTATATTCTAAAGTAAGACTAAGGATAGTTACTTTTAATGGCTTTAAAACTTTTATGCAAAATAAGCCAAATAATCCAAACCCATCTTAAGAAGTTTAAGCTTGCCTATGCTTTAGTATTCTAAAATACTTAGAAACTCATAGATACATTCTTATATACATGTTCAAAACGCCGCGTACTGCCAAGGTAGTTTGATCCGCCGTCACGTACCGTGACCTCTTTCGGCTGAAATTCAAGTTTCCCGTTCACACGTCGCGTACCGCGACAGATTCTAGCGAGAGGATTCGTGTACCGTGAAGGGTTTGGGACCAAATTCTTATCTTTTTTGTTTGATTTTCAATCTCGTTGTGTTTACCAGTACATGTTTATTGTTCACTTTCTCGTGCTTGATTAGTTATCATGGGCAGCTTGATTAGTTATCATGGGCGGCCCGGGGGAGGGGCAAACCTGACCCCTGTCCCGGGCCCATTTTTTAGGAGGGCACAAAATTTTTAATATATACGTATATATAGAGATTCATTCAAATGAGAATTAATAAGGCGAAAAGTACTAAAAAGAAGCATTTATATACACATTATCTAATGGGTGTAAAAACTCATTTTTTTAAGTATAGCAAGTTGCTTTCATGCTCTTTAAACTAAATATGTCAATTGGTTCGGTTAACGGCTTATTTGGTCTGGTTTAATCGGTTTTCAGTTTTTTGCCCTATCAAAAACCCAAACCGAATTCAAGAAGTGGTTCAGCTCCAATTTCGGTTAAAACCAAATAAACAGATTGAAAGCCAAATAAACCCCTTAAACGTCGAATAAACCTTCCAAATAAACCGAATTTAATCGAATAAACCGATCAAAACCAAATAAACCGATTAAAAACCGAATAAACCGATCTGAATAAACCGAATTCAACCGAGTAAACCGAATTCAATCTTATATATTATTAATAAGACAATGAATTTAAATTTGAATTTGGTTTAATCAGTTATGTAACATTTGCAAATTTTCGATTATTACTTTTGTAATTCCTAAATACGTCGTAAGAGAAGCATTTCTTTTTAAATCGTTTCATTATAATATATATACATATATATATTCAATTATTTATTTAGGTGAGTTATAAAATTATTTAAGTGTTTAAAACTTAAAATTTTATTTCATTAAAGATTAATAAACTTTTTTAAGCAAATATTTATAAGCATTATTTATGATTTTATAAACATAACACTTTTATAAAGGTTAATATTTAAATTTTATAAACTTTATTTTATAAAGAGTTTGTTAACCTTGTTAAACATTTTGTTTTATAGACTTTAGAACATAAAATTGTATGAAATAAATGAAAAAGGGCCAAAATTGTTAGTTCTAAAACCATTATGTGTGTGTGATGGAGTTTTGGTCAAGGAGGGACACAAGGCCTAAACTCGAGGGGCCAGTTCTGTCAAACACACAAAATTTCTGCAAATCCCAAATTAGCCACCCTCTCGTCCCCGTCGGAAACCACCCACCGAACTCCACCCGCAATCGCCTCAATCGAGCATTAATGGCTCAAGGCATGCGCGTTGAAGCTCAACTGCATCCCGACAAGCGTGATTAACACATTAATTACTCCTAATCATGCGTCTAACCCCATTAATTAACCAACCGAACATTTAAATGATCGTGTCACTCGAATTCGTCTTTTTCTTTCACCATATTCAAATTAAACTCACAAGAGTGCTGGCGACCTCCCTCTGATCCTCCCTGAAGACTCCATTCATTCTCAGACCACTCGAATCGCTCAGACCGAACTCAAGAACACCGACCTCAAGCACGAACTCGACCGGACCGTTCTTAAAAGTTTACATGTGATTATCATACTCAAACGACTCGTTTTAAGGTGAAGATTGAAAGCCCTATGATCCTAAGGGCTCACAGCTACTCATACGATCGAATTTTGGATAGGCTCAAAGCTAGGGTTTCACACGTTTTGGGGAAAAACACCAAGGATGGAGTAAAAGCCTTTGTTTCCAGATGGGTTAACGAGCTTGCTCTCAGCCTAGTGGTTAGATCGTTCGGGTTTGGGGCAAGGGACCAGGGTTCGAGTCTTGTGCGGAGCACGATAAGCTTCGTTTATTTTATTTTACCTCATTTCTTTTTATTTTTAGCACATTTGAAAGTCCAAATATTATATAAAATATTCTATAAAGTATTTTTGACTTTAAAAGATTCTGGAATTTTTATAAACTTCAGAATATAATTTTTATTATCATTTTCTTATTTTATCTATTATAATGGTTATAATAATCATTTTAATATATAAAAAAATCGTTATAAACTATGAAAAATGTCTAGAAAATTCTAAATAGCTTCTTTCAAACTGTTTTTGATATGTTAAATTTTCATAATAATATTTCAATAATATTAATTATTTAATTATCATTAAAGGTTTAAAAATCATTATTTTTAATTTATAAACACATATTTAATGTGTAAAAAGTTTAGAAAAATATGTATAACTTTCTGTTTATATTAAAAACATTTTATCACTTTATTTTTATATAACTTCAACTATGGTTTATTTTAATAAATATTATTGCTAATATTATTTATGTAAGCCATGTATAACTTTATTTATATTCTAAAGGAATTTTTTTTTAAATTTATTTTATAAGGTGTTTTAACTTGAAATCTCAAGTTATTAAATTTATAATACTTAGTTCTAAAATTAATTAGTTGAACTTATAAATATCCTATTTATTGAATAACTTTATAAAAGGCTAAACTTAATACTTAGAGACTTATAGAAATATTCTTATATGCATATTCAAAACAGGTTGACAAGAGTTTGCTACAACACAACTAGCTTAAGTTGTATTTTTGGAATTATTAGCAAACATGTGAGTTTTCATATCCCCTTTTTAGTTTTACATTATTTTGGGGCTTTCACACATGTCCTTATTCAAAACTTAGAAACTTATATCTTTTGATACTTATGCAAACTAAGGAATGCCTATCTAGTTGAAATGCTATCATGTGTTGAGCTTGTGTTGTATACTTGTTGCTTATGTGATTTGTTGAACTTACTTGCTACTTGTAATCGTAAACGTAAACGTAAACGTATTCTAGTACTTCGCTTCCTAAGAGAGTCGCGCTTTCTTCGCGTGTGAATTCCGTGTTAAAAAGGACCGGTACACCATTTTATACATACTTGTTCATATGCATGCATAACTTTCATACTTGTAGTCATTTGAGTTTGCATACTTTTATACTTATGCTATAAAAAATATGACTACTCGCCAACTATTTATTTAATTGACTTTTACTTTACATGTGTGAAAGGTTAAGTGAAGAACTATATGACAAATCTAGAAAGAATGGACTTAGATAGCTTATCAAATGATTTATGTTTTAAATTTTGTACTTGACATTTGAAGATGTATTGTAATGTTTGTGTTGACTTTGAAATCTTGGTAATTTGAATTAAGGAACTTTAGACTTTATATCATGAGCTTTTGAACAATCTTGCACACATCATGCCCCGGCATATTCCGCCACCGGTCGGGGTGTGACAGATTGGAATCAAAGCCATGGTTATAGGGAATTAGGTGATTAGAAATAGTGACCTAGACTATAACTAAGCTACCTACTATATGAACCCTTATGTGAACCTTTGCTTAGTGAACTTCTATGATGAACTCTTATTTAGAGAACATTCATTATGAACCCATACTTAGTGAACTTCTATCATGAACTCTTGCTTAGTGAACTTTTAATCTAAACTCATGCCTTAGTGAACTTCCATTTGAACTCTTACATGATGAACTTCAATTATGAACCTTCATTAAGAGAACCTTCTCTTAGTGAACCACATTATGAACTCTATCATTGAACTTTTAATGATCCTTTTCAATGAGACTTCAGTATTGAACCTTAGAAAACTCTCATGTGAACCTTATGTTAAACTTCTATTCTAAAATTTATACATTCTCGCAAGCTCGGGGACTCTACATGGAATTTGGGGATTCGCGACCCTTCTAAACATATGAATATCTTTGTGATCTTATTCCCGTTAGAACTAGGTTTGAAAGATGGACATGTACTAACTGGAAGGGTGAAATACCGGTAGTTGAGACTCCTGTCTAGGAAAGCCATTCGTATAAATCCTCGAGGTACTGTGGGACCAGTTTAGCTTTCCTGGGGATTCTCGATGAGAGTATCTTCACTTATAGGCCGACGCATGTTATACCAAACGTCTAAGAAACTACAAGTTCTAATATGTCAAAGGGTCCAATTACTCCTTGTTCTCAAACAATTCCAAACAAGTTCAAATGAACCACCATTCTTATGGTATAAACAAGTTCAAGTGAACCACCATCCTTATAACCTTCAAGAACTAAGGTTCAAGAATTTTGATGTCTCACACTTAATGAACCTCATATCATTCAAGTTCTTATTATCCAAATTCTAACTAAACTTATAATTTCAGCTTCATCAAAATGAGTCGTAGACGTGGTAGATCTTCAAGCAGGAGGATGGCTACTGAAATTGCCCGTCAAATGGAAGCTGTGCTACCGAATATGGTGGTACGAATGCAACAACTGCAATAGCAAATGAACCCTGTACCTATCAACCAAGTTCCAATCAATCCCCCTCGGTGTTCTTTCAAGGACTTTAACTTATGTAACCCGACAAAGTTCAATGGTACTGAAGGAGCCACGAGAATGCTCCAATGGTTCGAGAGCATGGACAGTGTGTTCTTGAACTGTGATTGTCCAAATGAACTCAAAGTGCGGTATGCCACATCGACCCTTCAAAGAGGGCCCTTACTTGGTGGAATGCCGAGAAACGAACCCTCGGTGAAGCAGCCACAACTGCCTTAACTTGGGAACAACTGAAGGAAGCCATGACTCGGGAGTTTTGTCCCCGAAATGAAATCATAAAGCTTGAGCACGAGTTTTGGGAACTAAAACAAGATAGCGGTGAAAATATGGCCTACAATAACTGTTTTCATGAACTAAGTGCTCTAGTTCCTGAAATGGTGACCCCCTTGTCTAGAGGGATTGAAAAATACATTGGTGGCCTGCCAATGCAAATTCAGGATTCGGTTTGGAGCAGCAAACCCGCTTCTATAGCTGAGGCCATTCGGCTGTCAGCAACACTTACCGACAACCATGTTAAAGCCGGGACTCTCACTCGGAAAGGGTCCAAGAAAGAAGAAAAGAAGAGTTCAACTGAGCCATCTAAAGAAGTGCAAGCCGGACCACTCATTCCCTTCAAGAAGTTCAACAACAAAAGGAAGGCTAATCATATGAATTTTGCAACCACTCAAGCCACCCCGCTACAACAAGTTGCACCTGCCACTCAGACCAACAAAAAGGTCTACACTGGTACAGCTCCTTTGTGCCCAACTTGTAATTTCCACCACATGCCTACTTATCCATGTCGGGTTTGCTCAAACTGCAAACTCTACGGGCACTTCTATACCACATGTCGTTTGCCTAAAGCACCGGCAATTCAAGCCAATGTACCTCGTATCAATGCTCCCAATGATCCAGTTGTCAGATCTTGCTATGTATGTGGTGACCCGGGCCATTTTGCTAATACATGTGCTCTACGGGTCAACCGAAACAACTTACTCACCAATCCAACAAACCAGACCAACCAAGGTGCTAGAGCAAGGGTCTTCAACATCAATGCCGATCAGGCACAAGCCAACAATGACGTGGTCAACGGTACGTTCCTTGTTAACGGACACTATGCTTCTATTCTTTTTGATACAGGGATCGATAAAAGTTTTATATCTTTTCAATTTGAACCTTTACTTGCCTTGCCTAGAACTAGATTAGAAAATCCGTTTACGGTTGAAGTAGCTAACGGGAAACTTATTAAACTTGACTCTGTAATCTCCAATTGCACGTTGAACCTAAACGCGCATGATTTCTTCATTGATTTAATACCCATGCAATTGGGTAGTTTCGATGCCATAGTAGGCATGGATTGGTTATCAAAGAACCGTGCCGAAATCATTTGTGGTGAAAAGTACATCCGCATCCCGCTCACACAAGGCCAAGAACTCAAGGTTTATGGTGAACGAAAGGCTAAGGGTCTTAAACTTATGACTTGCACTCAAGCCCAACGATACTTACGAAAGAAGTATGTAGCCTTCTTGGCTCACATAGTGGAAACCAAGACTGACGAAAGAAAGCTTGAAGACATCCCGATAGTCCGTGATTTTCCTGAAGTATTCCCCGAAGACGTTACCGGTTTACCTCCGACTCGAAAAGTTGAGTTTCGTATCGATCTCATTCCAGGTGCAAACCCCGTTGCAAAATCCCCCTACCGTCTCGCATCATCTGAACTTCAAGAACTTGCAAGTCAACTTCAAGAATTATCTGATAAAGGGTTCATCCGACCTAGTTTCTCTCCTTGGGGTGCACCCGTTCTATTCGTAAAAAAGAAAGATGGTTCTTTTCGTATGTGTATTGACTATCGTGAACTAAACAAGCTCACGATTAAGAACCGATACCCCTACCTCGGATTGATGACCTTTTTGATCAACTCCAAGGTGCAAAATGTTTCTCAAAAATTGATCTTCGTTCGGGCTATCATCAATTACGTGTTCATGAAGACGACATACCAAAAACCGCGTTTCGTACGAGGTATGGACACTACGAGTTCATGGTGATGCCTTTTGGCTTAACTAATGCACCCGCGGTGTTTATGGACTTAATGAACCGAGTTTGTAGACCGTATCTTGACAAATTTGTCATCGTCTTTATTGACGACATCTTGATCTACTCCAAGTCCAAAACCGAGCATGAAGACCACCTTCGAACCATTCTGGAACTCCTAAAGAAAGAGCAGCTTTATGCCAAATTCTCAAAATGTGAATTTTGGCTTAAAGAGGTTCAATTTTTGGGACATATTGTAAACGAGCAAGGGATTCACGTGGATCCCGCAAAGATTGAAACCGTGAAGAACTAGAAGGCACCAACGACCCCTACTGAAGTTAGATCATTTCTCGGTCTAGCTGGTTATTATCGACGTTTTATTTCGAACTTCTCCAAGATAGCCTTACCACTCACTGCCTTAACTCACAAAGGCAAGCCATACAAGTGGGAATCTGATCAAGAGCAAGCGTTTCAGACTCTAAAGCACAAGTTATGTAATGCACCGATCCTTACTCTTCCCGACAGAAACGATGACTTCGTAGTTTATTGCGATGCTTCGAATCAAGGTCTCGGTTGTGTCCTAATGCAAAGAGGAAAGGTCATTGCATATGCGTCTAGACAACTGAAAATTCATGAAAAGAACTACACGACTCACGACCTTGAGCTCGGTGCGGTCGTATTTGCTTTAAAAATATGGAGACATTACCTATACGGTACCAAGTGTGTGGTGTTCACAGATCACACAAGTCTCTAACATATTCTAGACTAAAAAGAGCTCAACACGAGGCAAAGGCGTTGGGTTGAACTATTAAACGATTACGACTGCGAAATCTGTTACCATCCGGAGAAAGCTAACATCGTAGCTGATGCGCTTAGTCGAAAGGCATATAATGAATCCATCGTACTCCATAGCATTCAAATCACATCGGATCTTCAGAATCGTATTCTCGAAGCGTAACAATTAACAATCACCTCGGGCAAGTTACACGAGGAAGTACCGAATAGTGCTGAACTTCAATTCGAGACTAAGCCAAATGGTTTGGTTTATTTGCACAATCGTCTATGGGTTCCAAGTCAAAACGAGTTACGGGGACTCATCATGCAAGAAGCTCACAAGTCTCGATATTCCATTCGCCCCGGTGCCGAAAAAATGTACAAAGACCTTCGGGTTCAGTATTGGTGGCCAGGAATGAAAAACGATGTTTTTCTATTTGTAACCAAGTGCCTTACGTGTTCCAAGGTCAAAGCCGAACATCAGCGACCATCAGGATTACTTGAGCAACCGGAAATTCCCGTTTGGAAATGGGAAGGTATAGCGATGGATTTTATAACCAAACTCCCGCGCACTACCAAGGGTTACGATAGTATTTGGGTGATCGTTGACCGACTGACGAAATCTGCTCATTTCCTTCTTATTCGTGAAACTTATCGAGTGGAAGAACTAGCTCGGATTTACATCAAAGAAATCGTATGTAGACATAGCATTCCTCTTAACATCATCTCTGATTGGGATGGTCGTTTCATATCTCATTTCTGGCAATCGTTACAATCTGCTCTCGGGACTCGGTTAAATCTTAGCACCGCCTATCACCCACAAACGGACGGACAGTCCGAGCGAACCATTCAAACCTTGGAAGACATGCTACGGTGTTGTGTGATTGACTTCGGGGGGAATTGGGATTCTTACCTACCTCTTATCGAGTTTTCATACAACAACAACTATCATAGTAGTATTGATATGGCACCTTTCGAGGCACTTTACGGTCGGAAATGTCGATCCCCCGTTTGGTGGAATGAGCTTGGGGAAGCTCAAGACACAGGTCTTGAATTGGTGCAAGAAACTACAAACCAGATTCTCCGTATTCATGAAAACTTTACTACAGCTCGAAGCTGGGAAAAGAGTTATACCGACAAACGGCGAAAGCCATTGGAGTTTCAAGTTAACGATCTTGTCCTCCTTAAGGTATCTCCTTGGAAGGGAGTTGTTCGTTTCGGGAAAAAGGGCAAGTTAGCTCCACGATACGTAGGCCCATTCAAAGTCTTGGAAAGGGTCGGTAAAGTTGCCTACCGACTCGAACTGCCTGAAGAACTGTCAAACGTGCATCCGACATTTCATGTGTCAAACCTCAAAAAGTGCTTAGCAGATGAAAACTTGCACATACCCCTCGATGAACTTTGTATTGACGAATCGATGCATTTCGTAGAAAGGCCGGTGAAGATAGGGGATAGAGACGTCAAGAAGATGAAAAACAAGTGTATCCCGTTAGTTTTGGTACGTTGGGATTCTAAACGCGGACCAGAACTTACTTGGGAACGAGAAGACCAAATGAAGACAAAATACCCTCATCTCTTTGATCAAGACTCCTCGTAATTAATTTCGGGATGAAATTTTCTAAAGTATGGGAGACTGTAACATTTGCAAATTTTCGATTATTACTTTTGTAATTCCTAAATACGTCGTTAAGAGAAGCATTTCTTTTTAAATCGTTTCATTATAATATATATACATATATATATTCAATTATTTATTTAGGTGTGTTATAAAATTATTTAAGTGTTTAAAACTTAAAATTTTATTTCATTAAAGATTAATAAACCTTTTTAAGCAAATATTTATAAGCATTATTTATGATTTTATAAACATAACACTTTTATAAAGGTTAATATTTAAATTTTATAAACTTTATTTTATAAAGAGTTTGTTAACCTTGTTAAACATTTTGTTTTATAGACTATAGAACATAAAATTGTATGAAATAAATGAAAAAGGGCCAAAATTGTTAGTTCTAAAACCATTATGTGTGTGTGATGGAGTTTTGGTCAAGGAGGGACACAAGGCCTAAACTCGAGGGGCCAGTTCTGTCAAACACACAAAATTTCAGCAAATCCCAAATCAGCCACCCCACCCCTCGTCCCCGTCGGAAACCACCCACTGAACTCCACCCCCAATCGCCTCAATCGAGCATTAATGGCTCAAGGCATGCGCGTCGAAGCTCAACTGCATCCCGACAAGCATGATTAACACATTAATTACTCCTAATCATGCGTCTAACCCCATTAATTAACCAACCGAACATTTAAATGATCGTGTCACTCGAATTCGTCTTTTTCTTTCACCATATTCAAATTAAACTCACAAGAGTGCTGGCGACCTCCCTCTGATCCTCCCTGAAGACTCCATTCATTCTCAGAGCACTCGAATCGCTCAGACCGAACTCAAGAACATCGACCTCAAGCACGAACTCGACCGGACCGTTCTTAAAAGTTTACATGTGATTATCATACTCAAACGACTCGTTTTAAGGTGAAGATTGAAAGCGCTATGATCCTAAGGGCTCACTGCTACTCATACGATCGAATTTGGGATAGGCTCAAAGCTAGGGTTTCACACGTTTTGGGGAAGAACACCAAGGATGGAGTAAAAGCCTTTGTTTCTAGATGGGTTAACGAGCTTGCTCTCAGCCTAGTGGTTAGATCGTTCGGGTTTGGAGCAAGAGACTCGGGTTCGAGTCTTGGGCCAAGCACAATAAGCTTCTTTTATTTTATTTTACCTCATTTCTTTTTATTTTTAGCACATTTGAAAGTCCAAATATTTTATAAAAAGATTCTACAAAATATTTTTGACTTTAAAAGATTCTGGAATTTTTATAAATTTCATAATATAATTTTTATTATCATTTTCTTATTTTATATATTATAATGGTTATAATAATCATTTTAATATATAAAAAAATCGTTACAAACTATAAAAAATAGCTAGAAAATTCTAAATAGCTTCTTTCAAACTGTTTTTGATATGTTAAATTTTCATAATAATATTTTAATAATATTAATTATTTAATTATCATTAAAGGTTTAAAAATCATTATTTTTAATTTATAAACACATATTTAATGTGTAAAAAGTTTAGAAAAATATGTATAAACTTTCTGTTTATATTAAAAACATTTTATCACTTCATTTTTATAAAACTTAAACTATGGTTTATTTTAATAAATATTATTGCTAATATTATTTATGTAAGCCATGTACAACTTTATTTATATTCTAAAGGAATTTTTTTTTAAATTATTTTAGAAGGTGTTTTAACTTAAAATCTTAAGTTATTAAATTTATAATACTTAGTTCTAAAATTAATTAGTTGAACTTATAAATATCCTATTTATTGAATAACTTTATAATAGGCTAAACTTAATACTTAGAGACTTATAGAAATATTCTTATATGCATATTCAAAACAGGTTGACAAGAGTTTGCTACTACACAACTAGCTTAAGTTGTATTTTTGGAATTATTAGCAAACATGTGAGTTTTCATATCCCCTTTTTAGTTTTACATTATTTTGGGGCTTTCACACATGTCCTTATTCAAAAACTTAGAAACTTATATCTTTTGTGTAACAACCGGTTTCTAATAAAGAAATGTATTGTGAATAATGGTTAATCAAACGATTGTGGTTGTTGTGAATTGAAAATATGTAAGAATTACGTCATTAATGGCAAGAGCACATTTGGTCGTCCTTGAAATCCACGAGGATTTAGTAATTTTTGTTATTGGGGATTGATAGTATGTGAAAAATGATGAACGTGGGCGAAAACCGTGCGCGAAACGGAGTTACGGATTGTCCGGAATCGCGAAACGAAGTTAAAAATCAAAATGATGACGCTGGTGACGTGGGGCGGTACGCCTGGCGGGGCGCACCCAGTTGGGGCGATGCGCCCCAGGACCTATGTCGGTTTAACAAGTTTTTAAAGATCAGATCAAGATTTCTACGCAATTATCTTTATTCTCTCGACCTGTTCTTGACTCCAGACGACCCTAGCCATTTTTGAACAGCCAAAACTCCATTTTAAAGGCTTCTGATCATCCAGATCGCGTGTAGGAACGTGTTTTCAAGTCCCGATCATTGTTTTAACCGTAGAAATCCGTCAGATCAGGTAACGGTTTGTTTTATCCTACTAGTTTAATATTGTATGGATTAAACTTAGTTTTGATTGTAATACTATGATTATGGGTATTGATTATGGCCTAGTTGATAACTAGGGTTTGTTAGAAACGAAGAACTTGAGATTTTGACGGTGAAATCTTCGTTTTGAAGCCGGGATAATGTCCGGTTGTTATGAAACCCATATCATGGTAGGATAACTAGCAGGATGGATTGAATATGATTTCAAATAAATTATGGATTATAATCCATAGATTAAATGATGATTTTGATGAATTGATGTTACCATTATTAATAGTTATTGATCTAAAAATAAATATTGAATAATAAAAAGTGATTAAAGATCGTAACTAATATAATGAACATCAATTATTTGATAAATTGCCTGGGAAGGCATGAAATATGAATAATTGTGATAATTGACTAAAACTTGCTAAATATAGTAAGATAGAGTCAGTTATGTGATGAATTGACTTTGAGAAAGTCAAATCAGTCAAGTGTGTTGAACTTGATTGTACGTGCTATACGTGTTGAAACTAGTTGTATATATGTATTTTGCAACTAGGTGGTGGTAGTGGAAATCAAACCACTAGTCATAGAGCAGGAAAGGAGCCTGCAGTTGCTAATCCCTTATCTGATTAAGGTAAGTAATCCCACAACTATGACATCACATAATAAATATTGAATTTGTTGTTGAATGAATTATATGATAAATATGGCATTGGTAATAGGGAAACGTTGAACAATAAAAGTTCAACAACCTATGATAAATCCAATACCTTGGTAAATAATAGTGTGGGACTTCTATGATGGAAGTACCGGTTGGGTGAACATCATAGTAATTTGATTGAATTATAAATGACTCCACAATGGTGGATAGCCAGAGGTGCTGGCAATTGTCTAGATGGAAGTACCGGTGGGTGAACATCTTAGACTAAATAAATATGACTCCACAATGGTGGATAGCCAGAGGTGCTGGCAATTGTCTTAGATGGAAGTACCAGTTGGTGAACATCTTAAGACTTGAATTATATATGACTCCACAATGGTGGATAGACAGAGGTGCTGTCAATTGTCTTAGATGGAAGTACCGGTGGGTGAACATCTTAGACTTAATAAATATGACTCCACAATGGTGGATAGACAGAGGTGCTGTCAATTGTCTTAGATGGAAGTACCGGTTGGTGAACATCTTAAGACTTGAATTATTTGTGACTCCATAATGGTGGATAGCCAGAGGTGCTGGCATTTGGCTATGGTGGAAGCACAGGAATGTGAACCCCATAGTGTAATATTGATTAAACTATTGTGAGCAATAGTTGATGATTGGTAATGTGATATTTTATATTGTGAGAGTCAATTCAAATAGAAATGACTCAGTTGAATGTTGATTGTGAAAAATGTATTTTTACATTTTATTGTTGAGAAACCATTGGAGTTTACTTACTTAGTTCTTATGAACTAATGGGAATTATTGTGTGATGGTTGTAGGTCAAAAATGACGTACACGGCTGTAACGATCGAGGTGGAGCAGGAATCGAACAAACAAACCTTGTTGCAAACGTGTGAAATTTTGGTTTAAACTTACTTATGTAAATAAGTATTGTAAAATGTGTGGCACGTTTTCGTTTGCATTAAACTTTGTTTAATATTATTAAATAAAGAAGGTCAAACAAGGTTTCAAAAGTGAAAAATTTGCTGGGACCAACTCTGATATTATTTTAAAATGTTGAATAGTAACCGGGGGTTACAAAGCTGGTATCAGAGCATTGGTTTGAGGGATTCAAGTGTTAGAAACACACTTGAACTCAAATCTTATGCTCTTGATATGTGATGAAACGTTCAATTCCAGCCTCGATCATTAAGCCGGAGGTATGAGGTCAGTATTTATGTATTGAATTGTATATGTACACATTGTTGTGTGTATGAATTGTGTGAACCGAACTTCTCAATTATGAAATGAAACGATGAAGTTAAGGGCCCGAGTGTGTGATAAACATGTTATTATGCCTGGCCAGTATAATGAAATGTTTAAGACATAAGCGTTTCCTTAATTAAGTCAGATTGTATCATGATTTTGAATATTAGGTAAGGTGATTATGTACTATATAAGTACAAGATTGTTAAATATTGTGAATACATGATATTGATTATTTAATTATATGATTTCAGCCACGAATGGCTGAGGAACATACATCTGGTGTGAATAGCAGTGAGAAAGTGGAACTCACTGAAACTCAAATAATGGTGAAGGAAGAGGTGGCAAAGGCTTTTGAAGCTGCTTTGCCCACATATATTGATGAAATTAAGTCCTCCTTAAAAGAGTTCCTTCATCAAGAGTTGTCTGAATTTGAAACTGGAGTGGAGAAGAAACAATCTTCTAAGACAACTACTTTTAAAGAATTTATGGCCTGTAAGCCAGCTGAATTTAAAGGGGAGGTAGATCCCTTGATTAGCCAGCGTTGGATATCTGACATTGAAAGTACGTTTGAAACTAGTCATTGTGACCCGGTTGATGAGGTCATGTTTGCTGGCAATCAGTTGAAAGATCGTGCCAAGGATTGGTGGGAGTTGTTGAGGAAGGAAAAAGGCAGAGATGGAATAAAAGGGCTGACGTGGGCCCAGTTTAAAGAACTTTTCTTGAAGCGGTTTTGTCCTCAAGCCGCTATTGATCGTATTACTGAGGAGTTTCTGCATCTCCAGCAGAAAGATGAAAGTGTTGATACCATCACTGCTATTTTCTTCGATAAAGCTAAATTTTGCCCGGATCTTCTTCAGACTGAAAGGATGTGGATAAACCGGTATCATACTATGTTGAACACAAAGTACCGGGAGTTTCTCACGCCTTCTAAGTGTGAGACACTTAATGAGTTGATCAATTGTGCCCGAGAACGGGAATTGGAATTGAAACGACAAGAAGATCGCGGAGATAAACGAAAGGCTGAAACAGAAACAGGTTCGTCTAAAAAGGCAAAGTTTGCCAAATTGTTTAAAAAGCCTGTTTTTACTAAACCTTGTCCCAATTGTGGGAGGATGCACGCGGGAGAATGTCGTGTTAGGCCTGTTGTCTGTTATAAATGTGGGAAGCCAGGACATTTGGCAACCCAGTGCATGAGCTCTCCTAGTCTGTGCTATCATTGTTATAAGCCAGGACATAGGAGGAGTGAGTGCCCTGAACTTAAGAGGGCAGCACCGATTAGTGATGATGGCCGGTCGTTTAAATCTCAAAGCTCTGGAAAGAAACCGGAAGCGCCTAAACCAAAAGGGAGAGCTTTCCAGATTTCTGCAGAGGAGGCTAAAGTCACGTCTGATGTGGTGACAGGTACCTTCTTTGTTAATTCAATACCTGCTTATGTGTTATTTGATTCTGGAGCCAATCGATCTTTTGTGTCTATAAAATTTGTGCATCATCCATCTTTTGTCTTAGAAAAGTTGCCTGTACCGTTAGAAGTAGAGGTTGCTGATTCTAAGAGTTTTCGTGTGTTTGATATTTATCGAAACTGCAAGCTTACGATCAATAACGAGAATTATGTTGTTGATTTAATACCCATGGTATTGGGGGAGTTTGATGTTGTTATTGGAATGGATTGGCTATCTTCTTATAAAGCCAATATACTTTGTAACCGCAAAGTTATACAATTGATAACCCCGAGTGGTTATGAATTGTCCATCCAAGGAGAAAAACGTAGGGGGGTTGTTTTGTGTTCTTTGGTCAAAGCCATGAAATATATGAATCATGGGGGCCAATCTTTCTTAGCTTATGTTATTGATGCTGAGAAAACAGTAAAGTGTTTGGAGGATGTCCCGATTGTTAGGGATTTTCCTGATGTCTTTCCGGATGATTTACCGGGAATCCCCTTTGATAGAGATGTTGAATTTAGAATCGATCTTATTCCAGGGGCCAAGCCTATAGCAAAAGCTCCTTATCGTTTAGCACCGTCTGAGTTGCAAGAGTTGATGACTCAATTGCAGGATCTTCTCGATAAAGGTTTTATTCGTCCAAGCATCTCGCCTTGGGGTGCTCCAGTTCTTTTTGTTAAA
This sequence comes from Mikania micrantha, assembly GCA_009363875.1. Taxonomy (NCBI): domain Eukaryota; kingdom Viridiplantae; phylum Streptophyta; class Magnoliopsida; order Asterales; family Asteraceae; genus Mikania; species Mikania micrantha. The sequence continues at coordinate 68,906,708 of CM018691.1, read as the reverse complement.
AAGAAGGACGGAAGTTTTCGTATGTGTATTGATTATCGAGAACTTAATAAAGTGACGGTGAAAAACAAATATCCTTTGCCTCGGATCGATGATCTTTTCGATCAGTTACAAGGGGCTTCTTGGTTCTCTAAAATTGACCTTCGGTCGGGTTATCATCAAATTAAAGTTAGGGAAGAAGATATTCCTAAAACAGCGTTTCGAACCCGATACGGTCATTATGAATTTCTTGTCATGTCTTTTGGGCTGACTAATGCACCGGCTGCATTTATGGACTTGATGAATCGGGTGTGTCGTCCCATGTTGGATCGATCTGTTATCGTTTTTATTGATGATATTCTGGTTTATTCCAAAAATGAAGGTGATCACGCTTGTCACTTACGGGAGGTACTTGAAACTCTCCGTAGAGAGAAGTTATATGCCAAATTTTCTAAATGTGCCTTTTGGCTACATGAAGTCCAATTTCTTGGGCATGTAATAAATGCAGATGGCATTCTTGTTGATCCTTCTAAAATTCAAGCGGTGACTAATTGGAGTCTACCCAAAAGTCCAACTGATGTCAGAAGTTTTCTTGGCTTAGCCGGTTATTACCGTAGATTTATTCAAGACTTTGCCAAGATTGCTTCATCTTTAACCAAACTTACAAGAAAAGATGTTAAGTTTGTGTGGGGTGATGACCAAGAGAAAGCATTCCAAGAGTTAAAGTCCAAATTAACTCAGGCACCAGTATTGACATTACCAGATGGTCCTGATGATTTTGTGGTATATTCTGATGCTTCTTATCTTGGTCTGGGTTGTGTTCTTATGCAACGAGGCAAAGTAATTGCTTATGCCTCAAGGCAATTAAAAACCCATGAAATCAATTATCCTATTCATGATTTAGAACTGGCAGCAGTCGTGTTTGCCTTAAAGATTTGGAGGCATTATTTGTACGGTGTGAAGTGTACTATTTACACTGATCATAAGAGCTTGAAATATTTCTTCACTCAGAAGGAATTAAACATGAGGCAAAGACGATGGCTGGAACTACTCAAGGACTATGATTGTGAAATCCTTTATCATCCTGGTAAAGCAAATGTAGTGGCAGATGCCTTGAGTAGGAAGGAAGAGTATGAACCAATTAAGGTGAAAGCTATGCAGCTTGTGATTACTTCAGGGCTAATTGAACAGATCAAGGAAGCCCAGACTGAAGCTTTAAAGGAAGAAAATTGGAAACGAGACAGGATTAAAGGGCAAGCTCATAATCTTGATGAAGATAGTCGTGGTTTGAAGACTAGGTGGGGTCGAGTGTGGATACCTCCCACTTGTCCACTTAAGTCTGCATTGTTGGAAGAAGTGCACAAGTCAAAGTACTCAATTCATCCTGGGGCTACTAAAATGTATCGTGACCTTCGGGTAAACTATTGGTGGCCAGGTATGAAACGAGATGTGGTTAAACATGTGTCGAAATGTTTGACTTGTATGCAGGTAAAAGCAGAGCACCAGAAACCTTATGGTAAGTTGCAACCATTGGAAATCCCAATGTGGAAATGGGAACATATCACAATGGACTTAATTACTAAACTTCCTAGAACAAGGAAGGGATGTGATACGATTTGGGTCATTGTGGATAGGTTGACTAAGAGTGCTCATTTCTTGCCCATTCGTGAGACCTATTCTTCTGATAAAATGGCAGAGATATATGTACGAGAAATTGTGTCTCGTCATGGTGTGCCTGTAACCATTATCTCTGATCGAGATACTCGATTTACTTCTCGATTCTGGAGAAATTTTCAAGAAGAATTAGGAACTAAACTGTTGTTGAGCACGGCATATCATCCTCAGACTGATGGACAAAGTGAAAGAACCATTCAGACCTTGGAGGATATGTTACGAGCGTGCATTATTGATTTTGGAGGTAGTTGGGATGATTACCTACCTTTGGCAGAGTTCTCGTATAATAATAGTTATCATTCCAGTATTGGAATGCCTCCTTATGAGATGCTATATGGGAGGAAATGTCGAACTCCCGTTTGTTGGGGAGAAGTTGGGCAGCGTGAACTCGCACACAAAACTGTTGTTAAAGCTACTAATGAACGGATAGATCAGATCCGTGCCCATCTGAAGGCGGCTCAAGACCGTCAGAAATCATACGCTGATAAGCGTAGAAGGCCCATTGAATTCCAGGTAGGAGATTTCGTGTTGTTAAAAGTCTCACCGTGGAAAGGTGTTATACGTTTTCGTAAGCGAGGAAAGTTAAGTCCACGCTTTATTGGACCATTTAAAATCATAGCTCGTATTGGTGAAGTTGCTTATCGCCTAGAGCTACCAGAGGAGTTAAGTGGAATTCATAATACGTTCCACGTTTCTTACTTACGAAAATGTTTAGCAGATGAATCTGCGTACGTACCACTGGAAGATATAGAAATTGATGACAAGTTGAATTATGTGGAAAAGCCAGTGGCAATACTTGACCGAAAAGTCAAGCAACTTAGAAATAAATCATTGAGCCAGGTGAAGGTTCAGTGGAAAAATAGAACCGGTTCTGAAATTACGTGGGAGTCAGAAAATGAAATGAGAAAGTATTATCCTTTCCTTTTTGAGGTTTAATCGGTTTCGGGGACGAAACCTTTGTAAGGAGGGGAGATTTGTAACAACCGGTTTCTAATAAAGAAATGTATTGTGAATAATGGTTAATCAAACGATTGTGGTTGTTGTGAATTGAAAATATGTAAGAATTACGTCATTAATGGCAAGAGCACATTTGGTCGTCCTTGAAATCCACGAGGATTTAGTAATTTTTGTTATTGGGGATTGATAGTATGTGAAAAATGATGAACGTGGGCGAAAACCGTGCGCGAAACGGAGTTACGGATTGTCCGGAATCGCGAAACGAAGTTAAAAATCAAAATGATGACGCTGGTGACGTGGGGCGGTACGCCTGGCGGGGCGCACCCAGTTGGGGCGATGCGCCCCAGGACCTATGTCGGTTTAACAAGTTTTTAAAGATCAGATCAAGATTTCTACGCAATTATCTTTATTCTCTCGACCTGTTCTTGACTCCAGACGACCCTAGCCATTTTTGAACAGCCAAAACTCCATTTTAAAGGCTTCTGATCATCCAGATCGCGTGTAGGAACGTGTTTTCAAGTCCCGATCATTGTTTTAACCGTAGAAATCCGTCAGATCAGGTAACGGTTTGTTTTATCCTACTAGTTTAATATTGTATGGATTAAACTTAGTTTTGATTGTAATACTATGATTATGGGTATTGATTATGGCCTAGTTGATAACTAGGGTTTGTTAGAAACGAAGAACTTGAGATTTTGACGGTGAAATCTTCGTTTTGAAGCCGGGATAATGTCCGGTTGTTATGAAACCCATATCATGGTAGGATAACTAGCAGGATGGATTGAATATGATTTCAAATAAATTATGGATTATAATCCATAGATTAAATGATGATTTTGATGAATTGATGTTACCATTATTAATAGTTATTGATCTAAAAATAAATATTGAATAATAAAAAGTGATTAAAGATCGTAACTAATATAATGAACATCAATTATTTGATAAATTGCCTGGGAAGGCATGAAATATGAATAATTGTGATAATTGACTAAAACTTGCTAAATATAGTAAGATAGAGTCAGTTATGTGATGAATTGACTTTGAGAAAGTCAAATCAGTCAAGTGTGTTGAACTTGATTGTACGTGCTATACGTGTTGAAACTAGTTGTATATATGTATTTTGCAACTAGGTGGTGGTAGTGGAAATCAAACCACTAGTCATAGAGCAGGAAAGGAGCCTGCAGTTGCTAATCCCTTATCTGATTAAGGTAAGTAATCCCACAACTATGACATCACATAATAAATATTGAATTTGTTGTTGAATGAATTATATGATAAATATGGCATTGGTAATAGGGAAACGTTGAACAATAAAAGTTCAACAACCTATGATAAATCCAATACCTTGGTAAATAATAGTGTGGGACTTCTATGATGGAAGTACCGGTTGGGTGAACATCATAGTAATTTGATTGAATTATAAATGACTCCACAATGGTGGATAGCCAGAGGTGCTGGCAATTGTCTAGATGGAAGTACCGGTGGGTGAACATCTTAGACTAAATAAATATGACTCCACAATGGTGGATAGCCAGAGGTGCTGGCAATTGTCTTAGATGGAAGTACCAGTTGGTGAACATCTTAAGACTTGAATTATATATGACTCCACAATGGTGGATAGACAGAGGTGCTGTCAATTGTCTTAGATGGAAGTACCGGTGGGTGAACATCTTAGACTTAATAAATATGACTCCACAATGGTGGATAGACAGAGGTGCTGTCAATTGTCTTAGATGGAAGTACCGGTTGGTGAACATCTTAAGACTTGAATTATTTGTGACTCCATAATGGTGGATAGCCAGAGGTGCTGGCATTTGGCTATGGTGGAAGCACAGGAATGTGAACCCCATAGTGTAATATTGATTAAACTATTGTGAGCAATAGTTGATGATTGGTAATGTGATATTTTATATTGTGAGAGTCAATTCAAATAGAAATGACTCAGTTGAATGTTGATTGTGAAAAATGTATTTTTACATTTTATTGTTGAGAAACCATTGGAGTTTACTTACTTAGTTCTTATGAACTAATGGGAATTATTGTGTGATGGTTGTAGGTCAAAAATGACGTACACGGCTGTAACGATCGAGGTGGAGCAGGAATCGAACAAACAAACCTTGTTGCAAACGTGTGAAATTTTGGTTTAAACTTACTTATGTAAATAAGTATTGTAAAATGTGTGGCACGTTTTCGTTTGCATTAAACTTTGTTTAATATTATTAAATAAAGAAGGTCAAACAAGGTTTCAAAAGTGAAAAATTTGCTGGGACCAACTCTGATATTATTTTAAAATGTTGAATAGTAACCGGGGGTTACATTTTGATACTTATGCAAACTAAGGAATGCCTATCTAGTTTAAATGCTATCATGTGTTGAGCTTGTGTTGTATACTTGTTGCTTATGTGATTTGTTGACCTTACTTGCTACTTGTAATCGTAAACGTAAACGTATTCTAGTACTTGGCTTCCTAAGAGAGTCGCGCTCTCTTCGCATGTGAATTCCGTGTTAAAAAGTACCGGTACACCATTTTATACATACTTGTTCATATGCATGCATAACTTTCATACTTGTAGTCATTTGAGTTTGCATACTTTTATACTTATGCTATCAAAAATATGACTACTCACCAACTATTTATTTAGTTGACTTTTACTTTACATGTGTGACAGGTTAAGTGAAGAACTATATGACAAATCTAGAAAGAATGGACTTAGATAGCTTATCAAATGACTTATGTTTTAAATTTTGTACTTGACATTTGAAGATGTATTGTAATGTTTGTGTTGACTTTGAAATCTTGGTAATTTGAATTAAGGAACTTTAGACTTTATATCATGAGCTTTTGAACAATCTTGCACACATCATGCCCCGGCATGTTCCGCCACTGGTCGGGGTGTGACAAATTAACCAAACAAACCAAATTTATAAGAAAATTCGAATTAAAACCGAAATTCGGATATAGATAGGTACCGAACCGAAAATCGAATTCGTAATTTGGATACAGCTACAACCAAAACGAAAACCGAATACAGAATTCGGTTCGATTTTTTCAATTACGAACACGTTTCGGTTTTCGGTATTAAATATTTTTTTGGTTTTTTGAACACTTCCACTTTAATATTTGAATATAGAAGTCCTTGTTTTGTATTTTATTTGACAAAATATTTGTGAACTTCTTGACATGTCTTCGTCATCTAATCATACCGTAAGGGATATATAACTTCATAACCTATTACCATGCATGAGATTTTTGATGGAGTATAAGTGTATAACTTTCAGCATGTGACTCATTTAATGAAATGGTTTACAAGACTTCAGATGTACGTCATGTTGTAACCTCCCAAAGTGTTTTCACTTATTCATATATTTATTTCCTTTGCACTTAGTATTACAATATGCAAGAGTTTTGAATTTATTTTTTTTTTGTGAAGTTGTGTGTGTATATAGGCTTTCACCAAGTTATCCAAAATTGAATTTTATGTATGCAATGTTTGGGTGTTCTCTTTTTGTTTAGGTCCTAGATTCTTTGTATGATTAAGGTTTCCATAGTGGACCTGGAACTTTCTTTCAAGTTGTTATATGTTAGGGTCAAAGTGACTCATCAAGTAAACAGGAAATGTCAGTTTACTTTGCCAAATCGGAGCAGGTGTGCTCGAGTAATGGTTGTAGTTGGTCTTGTCTGGTGAATGACGTTCGAGGGTTTGGAGTGCAACAAGGAAGGTTTTAAGGTGTAGTGTTGGGGAGGATCCTGACCGAAGCTCTAGCAGAGCTGCTAGTCCTCCTGCTGGTCATCGGTTGTGAATGGGGAAAAAAGGTGGTTAGTATATTTACTTAGGGAAAAGATGAGAATGAGGGGTGGTAGTGTGGCATTTTCAAGGATTCCAATTTGTGGTATTTATAGGTGATTTGCGTGCTTGTGGTGGAAGTAAATGGAGGGAAACCTGGTGGCTGAAATGGAAGGGAACTCTATGGGGGGTTTTAGTTCTAAAAACGTGGTTTAGGACTTGAAAGATGTGTGAGGGGACATGAAGTTGTGACTTTTAGTACTAGGGTATTATGTGGTGTGTGGAGATCCATGGAATGAGGAGAGCCAAAAAAAGGGGTGACAAGGAGTGGTTTCTTTTTTCTTTTTTATTCGCTGTTTTAACTTAGATAACCCAAGCGTAACAAGTTTGTGGAGATCGGTTTTGTTCGGTTACAATATGTGTTAGGATAGACCAAATTTATTCGGGTTTCGGGATTAAGAACTAACATAGTTTAATTGAGTTTGGTTGGTAAGAATAAATGAATATGACGTGGATGACAGAATTAAACTGGTTATCGACACATGTTGTATAAATATGTGTTTTTATATGAATGTATGTGTGTGTATGGACCATAAATTTTGATAGATGGAATTTGTTTATTATTAAATTTCTATTAAAATTTTACATTAAAATTAATTTACTCGAATGGGCTAGGTAGATAAGGACCTGAGTTTGTGCATGTTGTTAAGAACCCTGCATGATAGTTTGATCGAATTATGCTAGTTTCGTTGTTCTTGTGCCAAATTAATCATAGGGCTATTGCTACTACTCTAGAAACGATTCTAATGCATACAAAGATTACATGGAAGTACTAAAAATAGTTGTAGTTCGTGACTCCAAAATGCCAATTCGATTAGAGGGATATAGAGCGATTAGGGTATAGGTTTTGGTTTCATTTAATTCAGAACAAAGTTGCAGAGGTGTTTAAAGATTCATTTTCCATTGATATCAATTTCTTAATCGATTTCTAGTTTAAATTTTATCCAATTGTTTCCAGCTGTAAATTATGAGTGATTGCTCCTTATATTTGGAATTGTTCATAGGATTTGGATCGTGATTGAATGGGAAACACGTTGTAATTTGAATTTCGAAGTTAGGGGCGCATTTAGACCGATTTTGGAATTAAACTGGTAGTGGTATCGCTCGAACGTGGGATTAGGGAGGAAAAGGAAAGAAAATGTGATTTTTACAGTTTCAATCCTTAGAGTTTATGTTTTCTTACCATTTTGTTTTAAACTTTTTTAAACTAAGATTGATTTTATAAAATTTCTCATATAGTCCCTCCCTTTTATATCTTTTATAATTTTATGCCAAAAAAATTTATCAAGTTTATAAAACTTTTTTTTAAATATTTACAACTTAATATTTTATCATTTTATAAAAGTTTATGTATTATAGTTATAATTATGTACTTTTTAACTAAACCTTTTTATGTTAAGACTTTTTAGAAACTTTGTGTACAAATTTTTATTAGCTAATTTCAATTTATATAAAGCTCAACAAAGTTTATAAAACTTATGGATTTTAACTTTTTTTAATTTTAATAACATTAGATTATCAACTTATCAAATCCCCCGCCCCCCGTTTATAGCATTAGCCTTTTCCAACCAATCACACATTGATACATCATTGATTTCTTTATATAATTGAAAGGGAGTTATAGTCAATTATGTTACTTGTCTTGTCTACCACTTTTGCATATCAAATCTATAAACATGAGTTATTTATTTAATCACCTTTTTTACTTTATTTATCTTATTAAGTCTCATTGAACCTCATTTAATAACTCATGTTCTCTTTATTTTGATTACCTAAATTTCCAAAGATGGGAGTTGGGATGATCAAGCTATACGCTGGCGATGTCATTCATGTTGATGATTCATGATGACGATGGAGTTAAGGAGGAAGACGGTGGTGATGTTGAGCATAACGTGTATGGTGAAGGTGATTTACAAATTGACTGTGCAGATCCATTTGCTAATGATACCTTTGATGTTCTTGTCAGAAACTCACCATTTCGTTACATTGGGTGTGACAAAAGTGGTAAATGTTGTTTTATAATTTTTAGAAAGCCCTAGCTTTTCATATTTTAAACCATCTTAAGTTTGTGTTATTTACCTTACTTCTTCATACATTTTTAGAATATGTGATATTTAGCTTACCATTATAGTGATGGTATCTTTTTAATGTCTCTTAATATCTTGATTTTTCTTTTTTTTTATTCGTTGATGGTCCTGCTATTGTTTATCATTACTTAAAATTTTTTGATTAGTGATATTTTTTATTTATTTTGTTTAGGTTCTCACTCTTTCTTAATTTATCAAACACTGAATGGTACTAGGTTTTGGTGCCCTGATGGCTGATGTTACTTATGACCAAAAACCTTTGGTTGGTAAGATTTATAGTTCGTGGGACAACGTTTATAAAATGTAAGAAACTTACACTAAGTTGTCTAGCTTTGGTATTCATATTAACGGATGTAAGAAATTGAAGGTTCAAGTTACACATAAGGTATTAGTATGCAACAAAACATATAAGCGTAGCAACAAGAAGTATGATTGTTTGGATCCTAATTCATTGGTTTCTCCTCGTGGTAGCTCTTTCAACGTTAAATATTGCAAAACACTTATTAGGTTGAAGGCAATAAAAGGTTCTCCCAAATACTTGCTTTATGAATTTGTTAAAAATCATAATCATGAGTTGATTTTGTCCGATAAAATGGATCTCATTCTAATAAATAAATTAAAATATTTAGAATAATTATAAAATTAATTATGTTTATAAAGTTAATGATTTTTTTTTGGTTTTCAATCAAAATTTATATATTTTTTATTTAAATAAATAATTTGTTCAAATAGTTGTTAAATATAATAAATATTTTCTTAAAATAATCATTTGAAATTATTCTACAAGACTTTAAACGTTTTAGATTTAAAAATAGGATTTTAGATAAATAGTTTATTTAAACAAAATATATTTTCCGAATTAGTTTTTTTAATTAACAATATTAAATAATTAGACTTTTCAATATAAAATAAATTTAGTTCAATTGTCAATTGTCAACTCGGTGGCACAACTTTTGAGTATATATTTGCTACCTGTTATACAATAAAATATGCAACATTCGAAATGTATTAACAATTATCAACTTGGTTGAGTTGGCTAGAGGTTTTTGTTTGGAACGAATGTAGGACCTCGGAAACGCTAAGGTTTCTTGCGTATTCTTCTCGGCAGGCCCTCGAATAGTGCGGAATCCAATTCGTGGGTTTTCGAATCGAAGTCATTTACCACGTGGTCAACCGATGATAGGGAATCAACTTTTTATGTAGAATCGACCAACCACATGCCAAGAATCGAAGTTGGATGCAGGGAGGCGCTGAAACCAAGGTTGATATGACAGAGAGTGTGCAGAGGTGCTTAGAACATTCTGTTTTTCGATTATATATAGTTTGCTACCATTCATATGAATGAGTCATGCTAATGACCATTCTACACAAATGACAACAGACGAATGAGCTGATCACATGAAGGAGTCATGCTAATGACTCATTCGTTAGAAGCAGTCATTCGCTAGGTGTTCATTCGCACGAATGAACTCAATTCTAGGTTCATTCGTATGAATGGTTAGTTTGTTAAACAAAATCAAAGTTAAACATGTCAAACACAACTAAACATTAGTTAATACTTGATTTCATTAATAATAAATTCTTTAATACAATCACAAAAGATAATTACAAAGAACTCAGGACAATTAATGTATCAACAAACTCCTCCTTGGACCTAGTTCTGAACTTGAACAACTTCAGTCTTCAAAAAATTTTGTGAGAGCTCTTTCCCATCAGCACCAGCATGAATGTCAAATGCAAAGCATAGACGTATAACCCTCATATATTGCAGGACCTGCTCCATGTCTTCCAAATCAAAGAATATCTGACATCTGTAAAGAGCTTTGACATCTTCTTCTAACAGATTGGTCATCCATATTGGATGAAAAACTCTAATCGTATCCCATTTGTCTTCCTTGCACAAAACTATCACAGCCTCTACAGTTCTGCCATCGTAGCACCACCATTGGAAGCTACCCGAAAATCCTTGAGGCATCTTCCGTAACGGAACCGTCTTCATGAACTTAGGAGGTAACCACTTCAGGATGACTTTGTGTTTCTTCGTTTGACCATCAATCTCAGGCATATAGTAACATTCAGGTTGTTGAGGTTGGAAGTTGATCCATATTTTCCTGTATTGAAACTTGATTTGCCTTGCAAACCAGGATGACATCCCCGAGTCTTCACTGTATAGCATGGTCAAATGTGCTAACTGATTAACCTTAAATCCAGGCAACGTCTTGAACTCATGTGCGAATCTAAAGTATTGGATTCCTCTTTCCCTCTTCGCCCCATAACATCTAAGATCTTCAAAGTAAGCCCATCTCAGTTGGCAACCTTCGGGCTTGTATCCTTTGATTTTGTAAACTTTTGTGTGCTGAGCTAGTGGGGAGGGAATGCTGTCCTTCTTGAGAGTCTGCCAGTATGTAGCCCACTTATCTTTCCTTTGCTGAATGTCGTCTGCAAAAGCCTCCTTATCACTGTCTTTCTCGTCAATCTTACGTTTAAGCTACTCCTTAGAATGTTGACTGAAAAAACTCAGTGGAAGTAGACAATTCTTCTTCTGCAGACGTATACTTTGTGGCTTCTTCATCATCAAGGTCTTCCAAAATCACCTCATCTATATCGTCAAAAGCTTCGGGAGTTGGGAGATCAGATGCACGAACTAAAGAGCCATCAATAACAACCTCATCAGGACTCCCTCCTCCTTGTCATAGCTCACTGAGTGCTATATGATGCCTTGAGCATCCAAAATCATAGTCAACTTTTCATTCAGACGACATCTTAGAGGCACAACTTCCTAAGTGACTTTGCTTCATCAGCTTGTTTGGTAGATGACCTCGGGAGCTTTATCTTGATTTTTCTTCATTTTGATCTTGCTTGTAGTGGATTGCTTTGAGGTACCAGTAGCACCTGCAGCAGCATCCCCAGCTCCGTCATCGTTATCATCATCATAATCATTCGAACCATTGTAGTCAACCTGTTCTTCATCAGACTCGTCATCATCATCTTCGTCTGAATCATCAGAAGCAGGCTTGGATCCCTCAAGCCTTGGAGTAAAGTTTTTGAGGCATTCGACTGCCTCTGATAGACGTTGATTCTTTGACTCCAAGGTGAGAATCCTTTTAGCATACCCTTCGACTGTCAGGGCCAGCTGATTATGCTCTACAACTGACTTGAGGAGCCTCTCCTTCAAATAAGCGTTACGTACACGAAGGTCTGCCCTTTGTTCGGCCGATTGCAGCAAAAACGTATCTTGATAGCTAACTCTCTGAGTGAGTAGTGTAATGGCTTGATTGTTCTGATGGTCCCTCTTCAACCTAAGAACCAAACTGTTCAATGTGCTGAGTTGTTCAGCAATTGAAACAGATGGCATGAACATGTCAGTGCGAGAGACTGAGGGACCAGTAGTAGCAGCAGTAAAGACAACAGTTGGAATAGAGGGGATCTGAGACATAGGAAGAATAGAAAGTATAGAAACAGTCCTCGACCTGAACTATGAAGAAATCGGAACTATTGCAGCTGGTATGATAGTAGTTGCGGCAACAGATACCGATTCAGTTCTCCTCTTTAGAACAGATCTGGTTCTCTTCTTATTGGTCGCAGGGGAGGATGTTTGAGCTAGTGTCACAGTAAAGGTGGGAAGGGGAGCAACAGGAAAGTATGGAACAACTCGGGATCCACAATCTCCTCACTCTTGGAAGTTTGCTCCCTTGGCCTCTTTCGTGCCCAAATCTGTCTAGTTCCCACCGTAGTGATCATAAACTCATCATCGGTCTTCTCTGAGTCCGAGTCAGCAGTGAAAGCTTCAGCACCCACATCAACATCCTCCATATCATCACTATGAGTCTACTCCCCCTCTGTAGTGGATGAAGGCACACTAATCTCAATAGACGCAGATATAGTGGCTGTAGTAAGGGTAGGAGCACTCGTTCCCTGAACACTATCACCAACAACATCACTAACATCATCACCACCACCACCACCACCACCATCATCACTATCATCCTCTTCAATGGTGCAACATAATCAGGATTGATCAGATGGTCGAAAAGACGATGAGCTGGAAGCTTGGAGATCTTTCCCCGATAAGACAGAACACGGTTGAGCGTGACATCTCACATATGCTCCAACCTGATAATGTCAGCATTGATCTTTGGTAGATCAGGAATCTATGCGTCTATAATCATCTGGATGGACCGAGTATACATCAGGTATTTCTTGTCGCCCTTCATGTTGACATTCTGTTTCATATGCGTGAAGACCATCTCGGAGAAATTGAAAGGAATGTTCATGTTCAAAGCTACAAAAGCAGACTGCAACGTCTCTCTAAGCTCATCAAAACCACCATGTCTTGATCCCAAGCAATGAAGAAGAACGTGGCATAGATACTTGAAAGGAGGACAAAGATGGGCCTTATTCAGGACACCAACTGATAAATTTCCATCATAGTTGCAGTGCATGAAGCAACCTCGTACGAGGTTCTTGTCCAATAATGCAGGATAATCAGGAAAATCTTGGAAACCGCACAATCATCTGATATGCTCAGTAGATACAAAAATCTCCCTTCCTGCTATTGTGCCCCAGATAACAGTAGGCTTGATATGCAATGGTCTGTACCCTAAAAATTAAGATAATTAAAACGTCTAACCTAAGCTAAAGACACTAAAACGAATCCTAGACTTAGACTCGACCTAAACACCTAGTTAAAATAAGAAATCCTAAACTAGACCGCTATGTAGGCAAGTGTACCTATCGGTGACAATATAGCTTGTGGAAGACCGGATATCGAACCCTAAGGACACTAGTTTAACAAAAACTTACCTAGACTGTGAACAAATAAAATAAAGAGGGGGGTTTGGTGCAACTTCTGAAAACCTAATTTAGATTTTAACTAATTAACTAACTAAAATAAAGACTGAACACTAAAAAGGCTAACTAAAACTACAACTAACACTAGGACTGTAAAATGGAACCTAACTCCAAACAGCACAAACTGGTATACATAGGCTGAGAATCAAAAGTGTGATAAGTGATGACTTGGACTATGTTGTGAAGGATGAGGACGAGGATCTTAAGAAACAAACTTAGAATGACCTAATGGGACCCAGATCGGATACCAGGTAACACCAATGGAAATCCTAAGAATGTTATGTGTGCACTAGTCTACCAGGTCACCTTTCGGATTTTCCCGATATGCAATTGCACTCAAACGGGTGGATCACCTCCCGGATTGTAACATCACTGTATTTCAGGTATATCCGTACATATTTAATTGTATTGATAAAACCTGATATGTTAATTTGATAATTTTTGAATTATTTGATGATATTATCACTGGTATACATTGATGAGAACGTATGATTATTACGCATAAACCATGGGAAGTTAGTTTGAAATATAACTAAACTGAACCACAGTGTTTATTGCAGTTGATTTAGTTAATGTGATCTAATTTTTAAAGAAATGGTTAAAGGTTGTCGATTAGTTACTAAACATAGTCAAGGACACATGGTCATGGTTTATCGAAATGGTGGTGGGACGGTGGCTGGATAGGTTGCGACCTACTTCTACATATGCCCTATACGTAAACTTATTTCGGTCTATCACGGATGTGTCAGTGATGTAGTTTAGTGGGGTTGGATTGAGAATTTGATAATTTATGGACATAATTAATAAAAATAGTGAAGGCTTTATTTAAAATAATTAAGCAATGGTGAGGACGCGAATATAAATTAAGACGCGAATATTATTTCAGAAATATTAAACTTAATAATGTATTCGCGTGGGTGACGATTCACACGAATATAATTATTAGGAATAATATACTGAAACGATATTCCCTAAATAGCAAATCGAATCGAAATACAATACGAACGATGAATTCAAAAAGGTGATGATCTTTACGAATTCATACGGGAGTAACGCGTTTCGATGCCATAACTAAAATAATATCGAACGACATTAAATTAGGAAAAAGAATTCAAAAACGTTTATTAGGAATTACAACCTTAGACGAATTCGAATAAACTTGTTTTATTAAATAAATAATTAAACGGAAGTAAATGAAATCATTTTATAAAAAAAAACGAAACTAATTAAAACTATTTTGTTAAACGAAATTACGTTATTAAACGCTTCATATTTTAAAATATATCGTTTACGAGAAAACCGATCAATTTAAAATGGGTTAAGGCGAAATAAACGATACCGAACACATGGGATTAACTCGGGGTATACATATGGAAAGATAAACCATCTTCTCCATTTTTCCCACACTTACTCTCTCTAGACACCAAACTCGTCACCCCTTTCTCTCTCTAACTTCTCTCTAGATTTTTTTCATCAATTCTCAACCATTTCATAAGATCTTGGTGCCAAAACGTTTGTATAATCGAGTAGAACAAGAACCCACGGAGATTTTGAGCGTTTCGACACGATTCGGAGGTAGATCTTCCACTTTACCTTTTGTTTTTCACCCACATAAGAACCGATTATAACACCACCTTTATAAATGATTCCGGCTTCATAAAACCCTACACCAAACGTGTACAAGCTAGCATCAACGATAGGTTAGACCTGCAACAGGTTAAAGCTCGATGACGATGAATAGCAGATTCGGTGCTGTGTGGGTCTAGGTTCGCCTGTATAGTGACCACCGAACCTGGAAGGTCCGCCGGTGTAGAGGCCACCGAACCTAGGAGGTTCACCCGGGGTAGAAGCTGCTGAATCTATGGGGGTAACGAACCCTAAGGACGTCGAACCTTAAGGTGGCCGAACCTGATGGGCAGGGAACCTTAAGGGATGCGAACCTTAAGGGCTGCAAACCTTATGGGCTACGAACCATAAGGGCTGTGAACCTATGAGCTGCGAACCATGAGCAGCGAACCCTAAGTGCTGCGAACCATGAGCAGCGACCCTAAGAGCTACGAACTCATATGCTGCGAAGACGTCGAACCTCAGGCTTTTCGAACTAAGGGAGGAAAATGGGTACACTAACACATAAAAACTAAGGATAAACGAAAGAACATGAGTTCATGTATATCCATGCATGTATAAGTGTTCTAAGTTATCACCTTTTTCAAAATATACATAAGTTTTTAACTTATGAGTTTATATATATAATTTGAACAATTTATGAAAATAACCTAAGTATGATCTTCTTAAACTTAATTAAAATTCGAAAACTTAAGATATGTTGGTTAATTTAAATAGACATGCATGCATGCACTTATAAGTATATATATGTGTATAAGGTCACCACATTTTACAATACATCATTATCTTCCATATTTTCATTAAAAATCATCATTCAATGGTTGATTAAAACCAGCAAGTTTTAAACTTATATTTTTTTATGATGAAATTAGAAAATCTTAATGTGCATCTTTATAACTTAGATAATAAACCTAAGTTAGTTGCACACTTAATGATTAAAGGTTGAACGCTTATGAAAACTGAATCATGATCAAACATATATACTCATGAATATGAAACACACGATAAATACAGGTTGTTGAGTCATCGTTGATTTTATTTTCTTGAGCGCGCATCCTTCGAATTAATGAATTCGAGACATTCAGGTGAATTCTCCTAACCTCCTTTTAAATCGTTTCACTTTTAAACTTGGGGGTGGAACATGTATACAAGATTAATATTATTTTGCTAACATATGGGTGATGCCTGGGTTATCAATATGATATTCATATTATTGAATTATTATTGATTATGGATTGACACATATTATCACAACTCCGTGGGTCGATGTTCGTCGAGTTGACTTCGGTCCTCCACAATGACTGAGTTATTGTTGTTGAGTTGACTTCGGTCCTCCTCGGTAATTCCACTGTTGGTTGAGTTGACTAAGGTCCTCCGCGGTGCACTGTATTGTCACTTATGACTATTAGGAATGTCGTTGATCAAGTTGACTTCGGTCCTCCGCGATGATTCCATTTACTATTGGTTGAGTTGACTAAGGTCCTCCGCGGTACATTATATTGAGATGATTATGATTAATAATGATTGTTAATGATGATTTTGGAATTTCTCTTGAATCATCTAATTGATGTGTTTGGTTGTGTTTGATTGACTATACTTGAATGATTAACTATGATTACTTGGATTACTTGATTGTTGTGTTTGTTGTGTATTAGTAGAGCCAGATTATCTCACAGGTTCACATGTCCATTATCTTAAAAACTATAAATTTTATAATCAATAACATTTTTGAAAAATAAAAACTTATGATTATTCACCAACTACTTCGTAGTTGACACGTAGTTTTCTACATGTTTCAGGGAACGAAGGAAAATAGGTTGAGAAATATGGTCTCACACTTTTGGACATCATCACTTAGGATCTTGGACTTAGCTAAATTAACTGGATTTCTGAAGACTAGAGTTTAGTCAATTTAGCTAAATCTTTTGTGTAACTTGTTGTAATTAAATCATGACGAACATGATTTTGTGTAATTACTTTAATTGATTAAATTAATATGTGATGATTTATTTAGATGCCCACAAGCTTATGAACAATCTACACATCCCTCGTGGCATCCCGACGTTTCCGCCATCGGTCGGTGTGTTACAGATTGGTATCAGAGCCTGGGTTATAGGGAATTAGGTTACTAGAAATGGTTGACCTAGTCTATAACCATAGGAAACCCAAGTATGAGTTTTCTCATACATTAGTTATTATATTCAGGATTTATGCTTATGTGTTTATTACATGTTAATTGCAACTCCTGTTATATAATATACAATGCATGATAATTATGTGTTAATTGTTGCTTTATGTGATTCTGCCCGGAATATTTGACAAGGACATACTCGTGATGTATTGTAAAGGTGGTGGGACATCGGCTAAATCAGTTGTGACTGACTTCTACGTATGCCCTATACATATA
This sequence comes from Mikania micrantha, assembly GCA_009363875.1. NCBI lineage: Eukaryota > Viridiplantae > Streptophyta > Magnoliopsida > Asterales > Asteraceae > Mikania > Mikania micrantha. Next base: position 68,889,282 of record CM018691.1, on the reverse strand, counting down.
CCATTTACAGTACATTGGGTGGATGTCAGTGTTAAAGTATAAGGGAAAATATATGTTTAGGAAATTATTTGCTTATGACTACTTGCTTTATATACTGAATTGTTGTAATCGCCAGACAAGGACACACTCATAGTATGTTACAAAGGTGGTGGGATGACGGCTGGATAGGTTGCGACCTACTCCTACATATGCCCTATACATATACCATTTATAGCATATTGGGGGTCTGTCAGTGTCATGAATTAGGGAGTTACTAGGATATGTTGGATATGGTTGATGAGAATTGTCGATGAGAATTGATTATTGATAATGATTTGGATGGACACATTGGATAACATATAGATATACTCACTTATGTTTACACTTATTGGATAGACTTGATGAAGGATATGAACGCTTGATGAGAATGAATTATAGGGAGGATATGAACATTTAGTGACAATAAGGGCACTTCGTGATGATATGAACCCTCATTGATGATATGGACTTTTAGTGAACTTAGACATTAGGTGACCTTAGAAATAGGCGAACCTAGATGTCAAGTGAACTTAGACATTAGGCGAACCTAGTTGTCCAAGGGAACTTGAAACCAGTTCACTCAAAATTATCCTACCTAGGATAAGGGTTGTAAAGTGGGAAATTTGGAAGATATATGGTATACCCTAAATCTTAACAAGGGCATAATCGTGGTGCAATGCAACGGTGGTGGGGCGGCAGATGATGCGACTGTGGTCAAGTCTACGTATGTCCTATATATAAACTTGTTGCACTGCATCGGGAGGTTGTCAGTGTTAGTATAGGGTGGGAATTGTTTGAAACTTACGAATACTTAGTTAAAGTTAGATATGACCAATTAGGATGCTTTAGTATAATAATAGGAAATTATTTCTTTACTATGGGTTTAATGATAGATAGGAGAAAAATATAGTTCCTATATGTAATCCTAGCTGTTGTAATGAACTTATTTGACCATAGTTTGTATGACTTAGGTTGTAAATGGTAGTAACATGTTTCTAACATCCTCAAAAACATGTCTTCGCGCCGTCACAACGAAGATACTACAAACCCACACGATGGAGATGCTAACAGCAGTAATGCCAACAATGGCCTGCAAGAGTTAGCAAATCTTATATCTGGGTTGGTGACTCAACTGAATCAAGCCAACCAAACTCTCAACCAAAATAGGGGTGGTGCAAACCCACCAGTTTGCACATTTAAGCACTTTAACTCCTGTAACCCAACAGAATTCACAGGTTCTGAGGTAGCCACTGGTCTGTTGCAGTGGTTTGAGAGTATTGAGAACACTTTCATCAATAGTGACTGCCCTGAGAACTTGAAGGTGCGCTATGCCACCAATGTTTTCCAAAAGAGAGCACTAACTTGGTGGAATGGCGAAAAGCGAACTAAGGGAGTTGATGCAGCGCTAGCACTGACTTGGACTGAAGTCAAAACTCTGATGACCACAGAGTTCTGTCCTCGTAGTGAGATGAGGAAACTTGAAGCTGAGTTCTGGGAACTCAAGCAAGACAGCGGTGAGAATGTGATTTATAATTCTCGCTTCCATGAGCTGAGTTTATTGGTACCTCATCTGGTGACACCACTTGAAAGAGAAATTGAGAAGTACATAGGCAGCCTACCCATGTAGATACAAGACACTATCTTTGGTAGCAACCCTACCACACTAGAAGCTACAATCCGCGTGTCTGCTACACTGACGGATAATCATGTTAAGGCTGGAACTCTCACGAGGAAGGGAACCAAGAAGACTGACACAAAGACGACTGCAAAGGAGACTTCAACTGAAGTCAAGACTAAACCAGCTAGCTCGTCCAAAAGCAGCAATCGAAGAAAAAACCAGAAGTTTCGCTTACTACTCCTGCTGCAAAGACTACTTAACAATCATCAAGCAACTCAAACGCCAGAAATTATGTTGGGGTCACTCCTTAATGTAATGTCTGCAGGTATCACCAGGCACCTAACTTTCCATGTCATGTCTGCAACAACTGCGACAAGTATGGTCATTTTGCTAATGTGTGTAGGAGCGCACCGCAAGCACAAAGGATGCAACCTACACCGATTTCACTGTCAGCTCCACATGCTAAACCAATTCAAGCTGTACCCGTTCGCCAAGTACATGCACAGGCAAGAGCCTGTTATGAGTGCGGCGATGTGGGTCATTTCAGAAATCAATGCCCAAGATTGACGAGGAACAATCAGAGGATGGAGAGAGGCAGAGCTTTTTAGTTGAATGCTCCAGCAGCTCAACCCAACCAAGATGTTGTCAACGGTACGTTTCTGATTAATAATTCCTATGCATCCGTCTTATTTGATTCCAGTGCTGATAAGAGTTTTGTTTCACATGATTTTGAATGTATGCTTGGTAGAACACGTACTAAGTTAGACAAACCGTTTAACATAGAGGTGGCTGATGGTAATACTATTGATATTGACACTGTTATTACTGAATGCGATGTGAACTTAAATGATCACATTTTCCCGATTGATTTTATACCTATGCAACTTGGTAGCTTTGATGTTATCATAGGAATGGATTGGTTAGCCACCCACAGAGCGGAAATCATTTGTCATGAAAAATATATTCGTATTCCATTACCTTCGGGTGAAACTCTAAGAGTTTTGGGGAAACCTCTAGTAAAGGCCTTATGTTAATGTCGTGCACTAAAGCACACAAGTACCTTAGGAAGAAATGCATAGCATTTTTAGCACATGTTGTGGAGAAAAAGGAGAAAGGAAAGAGTATTGAAGACGTTCCTGTGATAAGAGATTTTCCTGAAGTATTTCCAGACGACTTGCCAGGTATTCCACTAGAACGTCAAGTAGAATTTCGAATTGATTTAGTACCTGGTGCGAACCCAGTTGCCAAAGCTCCCTACAGACTTGCGCCTTCAGAGTTAGAAGAATTGGCGAGCCAACTACAAGAACTGTCTGAGAAAGGATTTATTCGCCCGAGTCATTCGCCATGGGGTGCACCGGTTCTGTTTGTCAAGAAGAAGGACGGGTCATTCCGAATGTGCATAGACTACCGCGAATTGAACAAGCTGACCATTAAGAATCGATATCCTCTGTCGCGCATCGATGATCTTTTTGATCAACTTCAAGGCTCGGCACGGTTTTCGAAGATCGATCTTAGGTCTGGGTATCATCAGCTTTGTGTACATGAAGATGATATTCCCAAGACAGCTTTCAGAACAGAATATGGCCATTATGAGTTTCTGGTAATGCCCTTCGGTCTTACCAATGTACCTGCGGTTTTCATGGATCTCACGAACCGTGTTTGCAGACCATACTCGGATAAGTTTGTGATTGTGTTCATAGATGATATCTTGATATACTTTAAAAGCAAAGAAGAACACGATGTTGGTTTGGTGAATTCGATCTGGATCGTATCAAGAAGCTCTATGAACAATTAAACACATGCGGAATCTATGTTTAATCTATAAGAATCAAAGAAGAACAAGCAATTCTATAAACATCTTCATCTCGTTAATCAATAACAATTGATTACAGCTCTCACACAGAGAATTTCTCACACAGAGAAAACACACACAGGTTTCTGAAGTTCTCCAAGAGTTTTCCAAAGTTCTGAAGAAATCAGATGTCACACCCCGGGCCGGCGGAAACGGATCGGGTTTTCCCGTCGGGCGGAAGGTTCCTAGGGCGCGATATCTTGAATGATAATCAAAATGATCAGATTGTTTACATGGCACATGATGTATAATGAGAAATGCTAACATGACAATATAATATAGAATTACAAAGTTAAATTACACAGTACGTGTTCATAATTTAACTAAGTAAATCTACTCCAAAAGAATCATGTAATTTCTATCTTGTGACTGTACAAGATATGCAAAAGAAATTCACAATGTCATCAAAATGTATGCGTCCCAAAAGTAAGCTAGGTCTCATGTAAGTCCTCTAGCTTAAATCTTGTAAGTCGGTGACTAAACCTGTTCGTCACCTGAGAAAACATGCATTTAAACCAAGTCAACACTAGGTTGGTGAGTTCATAAGTTTAGTAATTGAAAACCATTGAATTCTTGTAAATCGGGTTCACAACTTTTCACACAAATTGTATTGTTATTTGGATCCCAGGTTCCACACAATGTCCTCTCCATGATTGTATGCACAGATAATGTCTCACCCAGTCAAACATGCTTATATATAGGGGCATACAAAAGGGTCAAGCCCAGACGCCACCCCACCACATGCTTAACTGCACTCGACACTACCTGTGATACAATGATGGATACCCATTTCCTTTCACCCATGATTTCCCGGTATGTTTATCCCACTAATGAAAGAGAGATAAAAACAGAATTATCTCTGTTAACCATTCCTTATGGAACAGTCGGCATGTAAAATAACCCAACGAATAAAGTAAGAGATGTAATCATCTCTGTTAGCTATTCCTTGCGGATTAGCCCGGCATATAAGATATCATACTCGATATCTAGGGAGAAACTTGATAGTTTCAGTAGCTAATCATTTCTGATTAGCCCGGCATGTAAGATAACCAAACACTTGTAAAGAGACATAAATATCTCTGTTAGCTAATCCTTGCGGATTAGCCCGTCATGTATATTAAACCAACATATAAAGTGAGAGACGTAATAGTTTCTGTTAGCTACTCCTTACGTATTAGCCCGGCATGTAAGATATCATACTCGATATCTAGGGAGAAACTTAATAGTTTCAGTAGCTAATCATTTCTGATTAGCCCGGCATGTAAGATATCATACTCGATATCTAAAGAGAGAAACTCAATAGTTTCAGTAGCTAATCATCTCTGATTAGCCCGGCATGTAAGATATCATACTCGATATCTAAAGAGAGAAACTCAATAGTTTCAGTAGCTAATCATCTCTGATTAGCCCGGCATGTAAGATATCCTCCCACGATATCTATTGGAATGACACATTCTCTAGGTTTTACTAATAATGTTAATTAAAATGTGAGCACCTCTCGTTCCCGGTGTACGTTCGTTTAATTACCCCAAGTCCCGGTTATTAGCATTAGTGATTTACCCGACTGATCTATGATTGTGTAACCGACACACTCTGACGGTTATGGAGTGTACTCTAAATAGAGTCTTAATAGGTAGTGCTAGTATGTGTGGGGAATGCCATCCAGTAAGCGTGTACTCATGATATCATCCTCGATATCAAGAATAGTTGTCTCAACTGTTATCTCAATGTTAAATGTCCTTACTAGTTGGTACAAAGTAGTATAAGAACTTGTCCTATACACAATGTTAATATTGTGTGAATGATCTTAATATTATGAAGTTATATTATCATAATGATCATTCTTGATGGCACAATTAGTAGTCTCATCTGTTGTGTCAAAGTTATGTATGCCTCTATAATCGTAACAACGTGTTATAAGAACTCGTCTTAAGACACGATGTTAAAAAGTGTGGTGAATGATTCCATTATCATGAAAGTATGTTTTCGTGACTATCATTCATGTGGTTATCTCAATGTTTGTTCTTATAAGAATAACTAAGTGTTATAAGATGTAATCTCATAACTATGTTATTCTAGTGTGTCGGTGAGTTATGAATCTTGTATTGTCATATTCATCTTTGTTATTCCGGTAGTCTCATGATCAAACAAGCTCATGTACTATGATAACTGATAATAAAGCAAACAGTATCATCTATTCATAGTATAAACAATATATTAAGCATAAAACTTTTAAGTAATTAAAAGTTAAGCATGTTTCTCAGCCCCGAGCTTTGAAATCAGTAAAGATTAAAGAAAAGGGGCATATGAACTCACCTTGTAGTAGTAGGGTTTGACTTGGCTTAAACTAGAATGTACGCGCCCTTGTTTGTACTTGTTGTGTTCACGATCCTGTATTGATTTCACGTTGTTGTAACTTGTAAGTATAAGTTTGTAGGGTTTTGTGTGTGTATGTGTAGGTGTTAGCCCTAAAGTTGGCTAACACGCGTAAGACTTGGTCATGACCCCCGTTCGGTCCCGTATATTTGATTTAAGTCAATAATATTTTAAGTTATTATCTTGTAGATTTGAACATTATTACATCATAATGGATTAATTAGACAAGCATTCTTTTGACACACATCGTTTTGATCTTATGAAATGTCATAAACTCATGTGGCCTCAAATGAGGTGTGGACCGAACCATGTGACCAAGTCAAGTGTTGGGCCTCCGTGTAACAAGTTGGGCCTTGGGCCGAAACCCATGGGCCTTGGTCTAGTCTTGAACGATTGAGAGTTGTTAGGCCAAATCGAGATGTGGGAGCCAAGGATATGGGCTGTTGAATCATAAGGGCCCGGCCAAGTGTTACAAGGCCTAGTACACAAGTGGCCTTGTGGGCCTCCCTTGGGCCGTGGGGGTACTGTTGGGCCAGAGGTGGGCCCCGGCAAGAATTGTTGGGCCTGAAGTTACAATGGGCTGTAGGAACCATAATTGGGCTAGAAGTAGACTTTTGGCCAAGTCATTTGCAAAAATGGCCCCAAAGTTAGGACATGTGCCTTAAAAGTAGGCCTTGGAGGCAATTTCTGTGGGCCTCGGGCTGAATTTGCTGAGCCCCATGGATTTCATCAAGGCCCGGAGTATAATAGGTCTTGGGCCAAACTGGGCCTGGTTTATTTGGGCCGAAGTCAAATGTGGGCCTAAATAATGGGCTGTGTGTAAAAGTGGGCTGACAAAAGATTGTCATGGTCAAAGTAAACGATGTTGGGCCAATGTTATGGGCTGAAAGATGTGTAGTGGGCTTGCTCTATGGATTATTGGGCCTGAAACATGGTTATGGGCCGAAGCAATGCAATGGGCCTAATCATCCCTAGCCTTATAATGATGTTGGGCCTGCAACTACATTGGGCCTAATCAGTGGCCATGGACCCAATGCTATTGGGTTAGTGATTTGGGCCACTCTGGGCCGAAACATAAGATCTTGGGCCAGATCAGATTGCTTAGCCAAATGGATGTTACTGTTGGTCGACTAGGATGAGATGGTCGAAAGGGTTTTTCCTGGCCGTATGTGAGCTGGTGGCCGAAGGGCAACTGGGAGCTGAATGAGAAGGTTGGTCGAATGTGGTTGCATGGGTGAATCATGGTGGTTGACCGAAGGATAGCTGTTCTGCGTATGAACCCTTGGCCGAATGTATGGAGCTGCGAATGAGCTTGCATGGCCGAATGTGGATGGGAGTATGAGGGTGGCGAAGGAGGAGCTGGCGAGTGAGGACGACTGACGAATGAGCAGGCTCCTTCGACATTAGGCCATTCGGCCTGTTGACATTCGGCCCTACCCATTCGGCCATCTGCAGTTCCTTCGGCCGTGGCTTGGGGCCAACCTAGCAAACCCCTAATCCAAGGTTTCTCAGGTGGATCGAAGGTTGTGGTTGCTACAAGTGGTCATCGTGGTCGTGTTTAAGAGGTTGTAAAGATGGTGGGCCGATTAGGGTTCAAAAGAGAAAACCCTAATTTTCGGAAGTTTCTTGGTCTCATACCTTCGATTTCAGTGGGTTTTGGAACAGATCCTTTGTACTTTCGTGTAGAGGATGATGAGAGCTTCAAGTAGGTTCAAGAATGGCTCGATTTCGTTGAGAAATGAGGGAGATATGGAGGAGAGAAGGTGGTTTTTGGTGGTGGTGTGGTGGTGGCCGGAAATGAGAGAGAGAGGGGATGAAGATGACAAAAATGAGAAAACACTCTCATTTTAGGGTTTTTATACCCCGCGTGGTGTCCGGGTTCGTTTCGGTTGCTCGATTCGCGTTTTCGTCGCGTATCCGGAAATTACGCGTATTTAATTTGTATTAAATAATAGAGAGTTGTTTAGATTATTTTGATGAGTTTCAAAATTGTAAAATGTTTAACATTTTATTTTATTAAATTTATTATCGTTCGCGTCGTGTTTCGTTTCCGTTTCGTCAGATCGCGTCACTTACGCGCGTCTTCGTACAGAGCGCTAACTGTACGAACACGATCGTACGTTTCACTTTCTGATTTGGTTTTCTACTTCCCAGTCATCATTTCATAACGTTAAACTCACAGACATGTTTGTGTGAATCGTCACCCACGCAAACACACTGTCAGTTTATTATTCTGAAACGACACTGTAATGTTGTTTTAATTGTGTTTCCTCACTGTCGGACTCAACTAAACACCCTGTTTTCACCTTGTTTTCACATTGGAATGTCGACCATCTGATTCCTGTCATCTATGGATATCAGATCGCAACCGATTTGTTTTCGTTGCTTGTTTGCACACTGTTGTTTCTCTTGAGTTGTTGTATTTACTGTATTTAGGTTGTCACATAAACACATACAACTGTGGTTTGTTTTACGAGTTCTGTTGTTTCCCAACTGTTTATGTACTGTGTTTACACACAGTCAAAGTGAAAGTACACGCACCGTACGGACTTGCCGAATGGTTCGGTACTGGCTGTCACATCAGACAAACCTTCTATATATACAGACCTGTCAGCCTAACCTAGTTCCTAGCCGAACCCTTAGGTTCGCCAGCCGAAACTTGAGGTTCGCTGGGCGAACCTAGGTTGCCAAACCTAATAGGTTCGCCGAACCTTTCCAAGGTTATAGGTTCGCCGAACCTTTCCAAGGTTTCTATCTGCGATTTATATCGAACTTCTCCAGGATTGTTGTCCCTCTCAGTTCTTTAACTCAAAAGGATAGGCCTTATGAGTGGGGATCAAAGCAAGAAGAGGCGTTTCAAACTTTCAAGAAGAAACTTTGTGATGCTCCTGTCTTGACACTGCCTGATGGAAATGATGACTTTGTGGTTTACTGTGATGTATCCAACCTAGGTCTCGGATGTGTTCTCATGCAACGGGGAAAAGTTGTGACATATGCATCGAGACAGTTGAAAATCCACGAGAAGAACTACACTACACATGACTTGGAAGTTGGTGCAGTCGTGTTTGCTTTGAAAATATGGAGACATTATCTTTATGGCACGAAGTGTATAGTCTTTACAGATCATAAAAGTTTGCAGCATATTCTCAACCAGAAAGAACTCAACATGAGACAACGGAGGTGTGTTGAAATTTTGAATGATTACGACTGTGAAATTCGCTACCATCCTGGTAAAGAGAATGTAGTAGCTGCGCTAGTCGCAAGAGTCATGTTCAAATCCATAGTGTCCGAGTGCACACTAATCTTCATAATGATGTTTTAACAGCCCAACAACACTCATTGGCTCAAGGTGGCCTACAAGATGAGATGTCTTGTGGGGCCAAATTACAATTGGAAACTAAGGATGATGGTTTGATGGATTATTTGAATCGGTTGTGGATACCGAAAAGTGATGAGCTTAGGATGACGATTATGAATGAAGCGCATAAGTATCGTTACTCAATCCATCCGGGTGCTGACAAGATGTATCAAGACCTTAGAGTCTTGTACTGGTGGCCTGGAATGAAGAAGGATATCGCTGAGTATGTGGCCAAATGCCTTAACTGTGCAAAAGTCAAAGCTAAAAATCAACGACCTTCGGGATTGTTAGTACAACCAGAATACCAACGTGGAAGTGGGAAAATATATCCATGGATTTTATTACCAAACTCCCACAAACCGCAAGAGGTCATGATAGTATTTGGGTGAGAATAGATCGATTAACCAAGTCGGCTCATTTCCTACCGATACGCGAGACGTACCCTGTGCGGAAACTTGCTCGTATCTATGTTGATGAGATTGTTAGCCGACATGGAATTACCTTAAGCATAATATCGGATCGTGATGCTCGTTTCACGGCACAATTTTGGGAATCATTACATGAAGCTTTTGGAACAAGATTGGATCTTAGCATGGCTTATCATCCTCAAACGGATGGGTAGACGGAGTGAACGATTCAGACACTTGAGACATGTTAAGAGCTTGTGTCATCGATTTCGGTGGCAACTATGATAGCCATTTACCATTAATTGAATTCTCCTATAACAACAGTTATCACGCGAGCATTGGTATGGCGCCGATCGAAGCTCTTTATGGTAGAAAATGTTAGTCACCTATTTGTTGGACAGAGATCGGCAAATCACAGATCATTGGTCCCGAGATTATTCAAGAGACGACTGACAAGATTCACCAAATTCGCGACAATCTGTTAGCTGCTCGCAGTCGACAGAAGAGTTACGCGGATAAACGACGCAAACCTTTAGAGTTTGAAGTCAATGATATGGTATTATTCAAAGTATCATCTTGGAAGGGAGTTGTGCGATTCGGGAAGAAGGGTAAGCTTGCTCCACGTTATGTTGGCCCTTTTAAGATTCTTGAACGGAACGGGAAGGTTGCCTACAAGTTGGGACTTCCTCCTGAACTCAATAACGTACATCCAACTTTTCACGTGTCCAATTTGAGGAAATGCTTAGCTGGTCAAGATCTTCAGGTACCACTCGATGATATTCACATCGATAATACCATGCATTTCGTTGAAAAACTAGTTGAGATAATGGACCGTGAAGTTAAGAAACTCAAGCGCAGTAGAATTCCAATTGTCAAAGTACGATGGGAGTCGAAGCGTGGTCCAAAATTCACCTGGGAGCGAGAAGATCAGATGAAGCTTAAGTATCCACACTTATTCACTGCGGTCGCTCCAAATTAAATTTCGGGACGAAATTCCCTCAACTAGGGGAGACTGTAACATCACTGTATTTCAGGTATATCCATATATATTTAATTGTATTGATAAAACCTGATATGTCAATTTGATAATTTTTGAATTATTTGATGATATTATCACCGGTATACATTGATGAGAACGTATGATTATTACGCATAAACCATGGGAAGTTAGTTTGAAATATAAATAAACTGAACCAAAGTGTTTATTGCAGTTGACTTAGTTAATGTGATCTAATCTTTAAAGAAATGGTTAAAGGTTGATGATTAGTTACTAAACATAGTCAAGGACACATGGTCTTGGTTTATCGAAATAGTGGTGGGACGGTGGCTAGATAGGTTACGACCTACTTCCACATATGCCCTATACATAAACTAATTTCGGTCTATCACGGATGTGTCTGTGATGTAGTTTAGTGGGGTTGGATTGAGAATTTGATAATTTATGGACATAATTAATAAAAATAGTGAAGGCTTTATTTAAAATAATTAAGCGATGGTGAGGACGCGAATATTATTTCAGAAATATTAAACTTAATAATGTATTCGCGTGGGTGACGATTCACACGAATATAATTATTACGAATAATATACTGAAACGATATTCCCTAAATAGCAAATCGAATCGAAATACACTACGAACGATGAATTCGAAAAGGTAACGATCTTTACAAATTCGTACGGGAGTAACGCGTTTCGATGAGATAACCGAAATAATATCGAACGACATTAAATTAGGAAAAAGAATTCAAAAAAGTTTATTAGGAATTACAACCTTGAAGTCGAATTAAATTGTTTTATTAAATAAATAATTAAACGGAAGTAAATGAAATCATTTTATAAAAAAAAACGAAACTAATTAGAACTATTTTGTTAAACGAAACTACGTTATTAAACGCTTCATATTTTAAAATATATCGTTTACGAGAAAACCGATCAATTTAAAATGGGTTAACGCGAAATAAACGATACCGAACACGCGGGATTAACTCGGGGTATACATATGGAAAGATAAACCATCTTCTCCATTTCTCCCACACTTGCTCTCTCTCTAGATACCAAACCCGTCACCCCTTTCTCTCTCTAACTTCTCTCTAGATTTTCTTCATCAATTCTCAACCATTTCACAAGATCTTGGTGCCAAAATGTTTGAATAATCGAGGAGAACAAGAACCCACGGAGATTTTGAGCGTTTCGACATGATTCGGAGGTAGATCTTCAACTTTACTTTTTGTTTTTCACCCACATAAGAACCGATTATAACACCACCTTTATAAATGATTCCGGCTTCATAAAACCCTACACCGAACCTGTACAAGCTAGCATCAACGAGAGGTGAGACCTGCAACAGGTTAAAGCTCGATGATGACAATGATGAACAACAGATTCGGTGATGTGTGGGTCTAGGTTCGCCGGTATTGCGACCACCGAACCTAGAAGGTCCGCCGGTGTAGAGGCTACCGAACCTAGGATGTTCGCCCGGGGTAGAGGCTGCTGAATCTATGGGTGTAACGAACCCTAAGGACGCCAAACCTTATGGGCTGCAAACCCTAAGGGCTGCAAACCTTATAGGTTGAGAACCCTAAGGGCTGTGAACCTATGAGCCGCGAACCATGAGCAGCGAACCCTAAGTGCTGTGAACCATGAGCAGCGAACCTAAGAGTTGTGAACTCATATGCTGCGAACATAAGGGTTGCCGAACCCTGGGGAGGTCGAACCTCAGGCTTTTCGAACTAAGGGAGGAAAATGGGTACACTAACACATAAAACTAAGGATAAACGGAAGAACATGAGTTCATGTATATCCATGCATGTATAAGTGTTCTAAGTTATCACCTTTTTCATAATATACATAAGTTTTTAACTTATGAGTTTATATATATAATTAGAACAATTTATGAAAATAACCTAAGTATGATCTTCTTAAACTTAATTAAAATTCGACAACTTAATATATCTTGGTTAATTTAAATAGACATGCATGCATGCACTTATAAGTATATATATGTGTATAAGGTCACCACCTTTTACAATACATCATTATCTTCCATATTTTCATTAAAAATCATCATTCAATGGTTGATTAAAACCAACAAGTTTTAAACTTATATTTTTTTATGATGAAATTAGAAAATCTTGATGTGCATCTTTATAACATAGATAATAAACCTAAGTTAGTTGCGCACTTAATGATTAAAGGTTGAACGCATATGAAAACTTAATCACGATCAAACATATATATTCATGAATATGAAACACACGATAAATACAGGTTGTTGGGTCATCGTTGATTTTTTTCGTGAGCGCACATCCTACGAATTACTGAATTCGAGACATTCAGGTGAGTTCTCATAACCTCCTTTTAAATCGTTTTGCTTTTAAACTCGGGGGTGGAACATGTATACTAGATTAATATTATTTTGCTAACACATGGGTGATGCCTGGGTTATCAATATGATATTCATATTATTGATTATGGATTGACACAGATTATCACAACTCCGTGAGTCGATGTTCGTCAAGTTGACTTCGGTCCTCTGCAATGACTGAGTTACTGTTGTTGATTTGACTTCGGTCCTCCTTGGTGATTCCACTGTTGGTTGAGTTGACTAAGGTCCTCCTCAGTGCACTGTATTGTCACTTATGACTATTAGGAATGTCGTTGATCGAGTTGACTTCAGTCCTACACGATGATTCCATTTGCCGTTGGTTGAGTTGACTACGGTCCTCCGCGGTACATTATATTGAGATGATTATGATGAATAATGATTGTTAATGATGATTGTGGAATTTCTCTTGAATTATCTAATTGATGTGTTTGGTTGTGTTTGATTGTCTATACTTGAATGATTAACTATGATTACTTGGATTACTTGATTTTTTTGTTTGTTGTGTACTGGCAGAGCTGGATTATCTCACAGGTTCACATGTGCATTATCTTAAAAACTATAAATTTTATAATCAATTGTAAACATTTTTGAAAAATAAAAACTTATGATTATTCACCAACTACTTCGTAGTTGACACTTGATTTTCTACATGTTTCAGGGAACGAAGGAAAATTGGTTGAGAAGGATGGTCTCACACTTTTGGACATCATCACTTAGGATCTTGGACTTAGTTAAATTAACTGGATTTCTGAAGACTAGAGTTTAGTCAATTTAGCTAAATCTTTTGTGTAACTTGTTGTAATTAAATCATGACAAACATGATTTTTGTGTAATTAATTTAATTGATTAAATTGATATGTGATGATTTATTTAGATGCCCACGAGATTATGAACATTCTACACATCCCTCGTGGCATCCCGACGTTTCCGCCATCGGTCGGGGTGTTACACGGATTTCTCCACCCACGTGTATCCTATGATAGTAGAGAGTTGTAAAGTTAACTACTTTTACATGATTTGGCACAATCACTAAGGTAATGTAAGACAACTCCCTCCCGGGTTGTTTAACTCAAATTACCTTAGTGAAATAGACCAAACATCTAACATATCACCTCCCGGATTTCTAGGCTAGGTCACATATGAGAATAACAACACTTAATGGTATCAAATCCTATGGATAGCGATCAACAATCCACAAACTAGCCTACTACATAAAGTCATAAGCGTAACATGCATCTAATGATGGAAAGACATTCCTAGATACATATGGATCTACCAATCATCAAATATCATTATTCCAACATGCAAATATCATCAAAGATCAAACATTACAACTATTTACAAAGCGTATGTCTTCCCAAATCACAAATCAAGTCCAAAACACCATAAAGTTCATAACCTTATCATCTCAAACCTAGGTATAACCATAGATCTAGCCAACAATCATCATAACAGAAGTAAAAAAGTAATAAACAAGGTCTGATATCATTCTAAACTACTGATTACAAGATGAAGTTAAATAAATAAGAACATAACTCAAGCTCTTCCTTTCACTTCAATCAACCAAATCAAGCCCCAATACTCCAAGGTTATGCTCCAGCTGCTCAAGGGGCAGGATTAGGGTTCTAAGATTCCAGAAGAGTTCCCAAAACGGCTGTGAACGCGTCCCATTTGCAGAGATAAAGAAATTAGGGTTTTGGAGCTGAAATAGGCGCCTAGCGGGGGTGTGTGAGGCTAGGAGTTGCGCGCGGAATAAATTTGTCAGGCGGCTGAGCTAACAAGCGCATCGCCTGCGGCCGTGCGTTCTAAACAGGCAGTGCGCACGGAATAATGGGAATCGGAGAATGTTCCCAGGCGCACCGCCTGGGATCAAAGCTTGGCATGGGGCGTACCGCCTAGGGTAAATTCTTCGTTTTCTTCGCTCGATCAACCGCACTCGATTCAGATGCCCGTTTACCTTCATTTCCACTCCCTCGGGACATAATCCTGTTCAAATATAAGAAAATGTAAAAAAGGAAAGAAAAACGACTCAAAATGTAAACTATATATACGAAACCGGACTCGATTATGTAAAAAAACAGATGTCTTAAACTAACACATAATATCAACTGACGCCCAAAAAGATCTCTGATGAGACACGTATGGAACATGAATGGTAGAAATGGAAGTAAACATCCTCGATAGTCTAAGAAATGCAATGATATCAGAAAAATGGGCATCATTCAGTGTAGGGGCATCCAGATGGGCACATATGTTGTTCTTGGGGAAAGCTCTGAGATTTTCCATTATACAATCAAAGAAAAGCAAACGTGTGAGATCAGATTAACAGAAATGAGAGCAAATTGAAAACTTTTAACATAAGTCTTCATTCGTGCGAAAGGCCCATAGAAATAGTACATTACACATGAATGAACATGTCACACAAATGAATCACAAAAATGATGTCATTCATTTGACTAAACTCATTCTTTAGAGATGAAGAACGAATGACATCATTCGTGTGAGATGTCACACGAATGGGCCTCATTTGTTCGACCGAAGTTCTGTTAAACCCTTAATATCGAAAATAGATAATCAAACCGCAAAATTGGGAACATTATGTTCAGAAAGGTTCTATTAGAAGATTAGGACAAGTTTTAGATCTATTGAGGTTCATTTTGGGAGTTTATTCATTCAAAACAGATCCGAGCCCTAAAACCCTAGGATTCGGATCCATTTCAGACCAAATTTGGGTCAAAATCGATGAAATGTACCTCCATGAGTACCTAAAACAATCAATCAACCTTGTACAGTCAGAATGGATCCAAAGAACAACAGAATATGGAGATGATGATCAACATGAGGTATTGGGCGAATGGGGTTCACACACGGTTAACGAACAAGAAAGAGAGGCGAATGAGGCTTCGAGCGAATGAACTGGAATAAATACAAGCTCCATTCGTGTAAGATGTTCACTCGCCTGAGAGAACAAGCGAATGACTTATTCTCTTGGCATGTTCATTCGTGCGAATGAATAACCATGATGACTCATTCGTATGATTGGATCAAAACCCTTGAACATCTTGACAATTTCGCGAGAACAATTACTCAAACACAACAACCACTTTGAAAATTTTCATGTTATCCATATTGTGATTGACATTATGAAGTTTGTCTGGTTTGGTGAAAGATTGAGACAAAATTGGACAACTTAATTAACAAATTATCACCTAAAAGGAAATGAAAAAATCTTTTTGTATTTTTCTGAGGAAAAGAAATTGTACAAACTAACAACTTAAAAACTCATGTTTTTGTAAGAAATCTTTCAGGGTAGTGATTGATGCCAGAACATATCAATCTTACAGCCTTGACTGTTAAACCTATGACACAATGGGTTTATGATGCAACTATTGATATAATTGTCCACTTTAAACCTAACCATACTTCATTTTTCAACAAATCAGTGATCAAGAATATCTTCAGATTGAGTTACCCTCTCTAGTTAACTTGTAAAGGTCAAAACTAGTTGATAACACATCTCAGCATAACTTAGGACCTAAGATCATAAACTCCACAAGGTTTTAATTTGTTACATTTTTTTCTTTTAATAAATTGTTCAAATTCAACACAGTCTCATGGACGGCTTTAGCTAGGTCTTTAGAAAGAAATATGGCACGTGTAAGAACTATTTTGACTGAGATTTTGTTCTATCCAAATGGTTGGCTTCAACTAGGTTGCAACCTAGTGTATGGTACATGTATGGAATCGAACTTATTTTATTTTTCTATTTTTCTAGCTTATCCTATCTGAATGGACTGCTTCAACTAGGCTGTTACCTAGTGTATGGCACGTGTAAAGAGTCGGACTTACTTTTATTTTCATGTGACCCAATTATTCTTATCCGAATGGACGGATTCAACTAGGCTGTAACCCAGCAATGTGGCACGTATACGAACTTGAACTCATGGATCTTTGGAAACCTCATAAGATCTTATGATACCAGGTTTACGCATGATTTGAATCATTAACTGTTTATCCTTTATGCTAGTTTTCTGGACAAGTTCTCACAAATCAAACACTTTGAATAATCACTGAGTATCTAAAAACTTGTAAAGCAGGCCTATCAATACATCATACCATAACACCCTTGTGCGTTCAGTTTCTACAGTCAATTTTGCATTAATGAAAATGAAAATGCGTAGCAAAACATCACTTCACAACTAAGAATTTCTCATTTTCATAATTTTTAATGTTTTTGGTTTTTCAAATTGATATTTTTCTCCCCCTAAAAACCTAAAACATAAAATCTTTTTGAGATTTTTTAATGTTTAAAAATAATGCAAATAAGGTTATATACAACAGAAAATAAAAACAAAATAAAAGTAATGATCATTTGTGAGACACAGTTTGAGGAATGACTTCATTTTTCTGAAAGCCCCCATTAGCTGATAGCAGATATAGAAATCTGGGTTTATCGAAAGCTTTAGTATAAAGATCGGCTTTCTGGTGGTCGGTGTGAATTTTAACAACATTGATTAATTTCTTTTCAAAACAATCACATATAAAGTGTTATTTAATGTCGATGTGTTTTATTTTTGAGTGGTAGAAAAATTTAACCCATAGTCCTTTAGCTGTTGCTGAATCCAGATGATTTAAGAACAACGACCTGCAGCAGCAATCTATTCAGCTTCACATGTTGAAGTAGATACCGACGTCTACTTCTTGCACTACCGAGTAACTAAGCGTTTGCCAAAGAACTGACACCCCGCAGATGTTGACTTGAAATCTCTTTTGCATCCACCATAATTTGAGTCACTATAAGCAGTAAGTTCAAAGTTATCATCATTAGGATACCATAATCCTAGATCTGGAGCACCCTTTAGATAACGAAAAATCCTCATGACATTAATGAGATGAGATACTCTTGGATTAGGTTGGTAATGTGCACACAAACAAGTAGCAAACATGATGTCTGGCCTAGAAGCTGTGAGATACATGAGAGATTCGATCATCCCTCGATACAGAGTAGCATCAATTAACTCCCCCTTTTCATCTTGAGTAATCCCGTGATTAAGAGTTAGTGGGGTACCATCAGGTTTTGCATCCAACATACTAAACCGGCTTAGTATGTCACCAACATATTTGGTTTGATGAATAAAGATTCTTGGCTTAGTCTAATCCACCTGTAATCCAATAAAAAAATTTCATCTCTCCCATGGAGCTCATCTCAAACTTGTCTTTCCTAACTTTTTCAAATTCTTTGCGAAGAACATCATTTGTAGATTTGAAGCTGATCTCATCCACATATACTTTTACCAAGAGCAAATCGGTCTCCATCGTTTTCTTGAATAAATAAAGTGCAGTCAATGACACCTCTTCTAAACCTGTTGTTCAGAAGGTGAGTAAAAAGTGTCTCGTACCATGTTCGCGGAGCTTGGTGCAATCCATATAAAGCCTTCTCCAACTCGTAGACTTGTTACGATGTAATGGATATTCAAACCCAGGAGGTTGATTGACATACATAGTTTCATTTATCACACCATGAAGAAAAGCACTCTTGACATCCATTTGATACACTTTGAATCTTTTGTAGGATGCATATGCCAAGAAAATTCTGATAGCTTCAAGAGGAGCAACCGGTGCAAATACTCATTATAGTCAATTTATTCAATTTGTCTAAAACCTTGCACCACCAGACATGCCTTGTTTCTAACCACAATTCCTTGATCATCGCGCTTGCAGCGAAGAACCCATCTAGTGCCAATCACTTTTGCACCCTCAGGTCTGTCAACAAGCTGCCAAACCCCAAGTTTCTTGAACTGAATTAGTTCTTCCCGTATTGCATCAACCCATGATTCTTCCTTCAAAGATTCTATAACTGTTTTGGGTTCAACTTGGGAGATAAAATATGAATGTGCGCAGAAATCTCTATCTCCAAAGTCAAGTATGTCAGCAAGTCCTCCTGAAGTTCATTGATTTCGAGTCCTGACTCCATCATTTAAATTTCCAATGATGTTCTCTTGAGGATGCATGTTGTTTATTCTGCCAACAGGATGAGCAAGAACAACAACTTTTGGATCAAGATTATTCAGATTGAGATTCTTAAGAACAGGAACTATATTCTCAACATCTAGATTAACAACATTTGGCTGTGAGTCATGATCATCTGAGTCTGAACTGTCATCATTTGTCTGCAAGGTAATTGGAACAGATGAAGATTGCACTTGTTCATCAGGTGTATTATGTGCATCATACATCATTTGAACTACAACATCTTCATCAGAATTCACAGAAGTCATGTTGAAGGAGTCAAACACATCAGAATGACTAAACATCCAATTGGGACCCTTTCCTGGTGGTGACATAATATATCTTTGAACATCCACATGGTACCACTCCTCCACATTGTGAGTTGAGATGTTGTATACCCTTTTGTTTGGAGTGTTGTACCCTAAATAAAACTTTCTTCAACGTTTTCATTGAACTTTCCTTGCTCATATTTGTTAAGCATTGTTCATGGAGCACCAAATGGTTCAAGATACTTAAGATTTGGTTTTCTCTTGTGGAGAAACTCAAAGCAAGTCTTCTCGTGTCGCTTGACAATCAATACCCAATTCAATGTATAACATGCATTAGCAATTGCTTCATTCCAGAATTGAACCGATAAGGATGAGTCAGCAATCATCTTTCTAGCGGCCTCAATTAAAGATCTGTTCTTTCGCTTAACAACACCATTCATTTGAGGGACATATGAAGCGCCTAACTATGTACAAATCCACAATGATTGCAAAACGTCTCCATGTTGTGATTTTTGAACTCAGTCCCATTATCTGTTATGACCATGCAAACCTTGAGCTTATAAAGAGATTCAAGTTTTCTTACTAGAACTTGATTACATTTAAACATTTCAGATTTCTCCTTCATGAAAAACACCCAAGAGTATCTGGAGAACTCATAAGTGATGAGTTGACAGTACTAATCTCCAGCAATGCTCTTGCGTCTGACAGAACCCAACAAATCCGTGTGGAGAAGCTCAAGTGGAACAGTAACTGAGTGAAACTTTTTGAGTTTGTGAGACCTCTTGGTTTGCTTTCCCTGCTTGCATGAGATGCAGACATCAGACAGTTTGAAATTTTTAAAACTCAAGCCATCAACCAAATTGTTATGAACCAGATGATTCATCTTTCGTAAGGTCAAATGACTCATCTTCTTATGTGAAATGATAGAATCTTTCTATGTTGCCTTAGACATAAAACATGAATGTGACAATCCGGTATTTTCGAATTAACCTCGTTAACTGAAAATATCGAAATCACAAATATGAGGCCCAAGGTAGGCTCAATGAGGCCCAATGAGGCCCAAGGTAGGCCCAATTGTAAATATGAGGCCCAAAGTAGGCCCAATTGTATTTATGAGGTCCAAAAGGATTAACCTAGCCAATAATAGTTCAATTGACCAATTAGTGACAATCCGGCATTTCCGATTAACTCCAGGATTAATCGAAATGATATGTTATTGATCAAGAATAATCTATAAGGGTTAAGATTAATCAAAAATCAAGTTCTAAGTGTTTTAATTTCAAGGATTAGTCTACAAATAGTGATAATAGTCGATTTTGACTCCTAAAAGTCAAAATTCGTTTATAAAAATATTAGGAAATTCGAAATTTGGGTCATTACACTGAAATTGATTGAATAAACCTTTCAATCAACACATATTAATGATCTTTAACAGTGATCATACGTTACTGAGTAGTTTAATAATCGAATTTAAATCATTTGGCATCCAAGAGTTGAAACCGAAACCCTTCACTATCAAAATCATTCATCTCGATCATAAATCATGAAATTGGCATTCCAGAAACCTTAGTCGGCATCTTTAGGTTCTTAATCATCTAGCAATTTCATTCAAAAAGCTACGGGAAGAGGAATTCGATCAAAGGGTCGGCCGAAGAACAACCTAAAAGTCGGGACACCTCAATTGGGCTTCAAAACAAGTAAGTGATTACTCATACAACACCTAAAACGGCATACTAAGCTAATCCATATGATCAATTTGTGTATTAACATCGAATTGTAGGAACACTGATAACTAGGGTTCATATAAATACGATTTTGGGGTTGTTGATCAAACAAGTCTAAGAATCAAATTAATCAATGCTGAGAGCTTCTAAATCATCAATGTAATGAAACCCACATGATAGTTTTAGCAAACAACTACGACTTGAATGATTTCAACTCTAAGGTTTTTAGGATAAAACGACTTTGGGGATTTCGATTTAAATAGATTCAAAAATCAAATTAATATGCATGGGTATTTTCAGAAACCTCCGATCAAGCTAAGACATATTCCAATTTCATGGAACGTACACGAATCGATTGAGTTCTAGTTCTAGGGTTATTCGGGTTAAACGGGTTGGGGATTTGAGTACAAACGAATAGGAAATTCAAATTAACCTCTGCAGATAGTTTCGAAATACTTGTTGTAATAAAAACCCTATACTAATTTCATTCAATACTGTCGAATTTGATATAAACCCATTTCGGGATTGTGGAGCCAAAAACAATTGGGGGATTGATATCTTAATGAACATGATTTTCGAATTAAATAGATTAGAAGGATTCGAAATCCATTATTGAATGAAAACCATATGGAATTTTGGTTTAAATCAAACAAATTTAACCAATTGAATGTTAAATTATTGATAACCACGTTCGAATCCTATGCAAGTCTCAAATTGGAAATTCTGATGGACTAATAATTAGGTTAAAACCAATTATAGGTTCGTTTGTATCCCTAGAACAAAACCCCTATGGTTAGGGTGTCGATTTAAATCGGGTTGGGGGCTAATTTGAGCCATAAGATTCGGTTTAGAAAATAAAACGGGGAAACAGTAAATTGTTGGTTAAAAGAATTGATTTTGAAGTTATGTTGCAAAAGGTTGAAGCTGGTTAACTGGTAGAGTGTGTGGGTGTTGAGTTGAAGTTCACGGGTTCGAACCCGGCCTTCAACAGTTTTTGTGATTTAAAACAAATTTTTGGGTTCTAGGCCATAACTTCTTCGTTTCAACTCCGATTTAACTCGTTCAAATTGCGTTGGAACCGTAACGGAATCCCGAACACATTTGAATAATAAAATTCATATTTTAGAACGAAAACGTAATCGCGTACAATTACGTTTATTTAAATAAAATCATATATGATTTTATTTAAACGAGTTCAAAGGCACGCGTACTTTCGTATGCACGTTTCTAACATTCTAACTTACGTGTATTGACACGTATGTGATTTCAAGCACAACACGACATTTCGAATAACACTAGGTTATTGTTAAAACACAGGTTCTTCGTAAGAGGACTTTATACGCGAGTTCACGTGTTTGATCATTCTGCAACAATTAAAGGTGCGTACACGGCCCCTTTCTTATTTTAAACTGTTTTGGGGGAGAAAACATGTGCAACAAACATTTTAGATACATATCACTTGCATGAGTTGGCTGTTTACATTATGTGACAACATAGCATTTAAAAGTCCTTACACTTCGAACCGTTTAGTTTGCCGTAGCGCAAAGCGTGGTAGTTGGAAATAGATCTATTAGGTTTGACAAACCTCACTTGGTAGATGGGATCTACGCAAGTGTTTGACTGACCAAACACTCATTACTATTGTTTGTGCTAGACAATAGTGGCAAGGAAAAACATGCGATAGCATGCACTAGTCAGCTTCGGTGTCGACCACTTATGTAAATAGTATAAATGACTAGCTATCATGACTATGCATGTGTGATTATGTTATCTGCAAACTTATATTCAAACTGTTGTTTCAAACAATTGTGAATGCTAAAACCTGTGTAATGCACCAACCTTTGTGTTGACTTGATTTACATGTTTTCTCAGGACTCTAAGGTGCACAAGAAAGCAGGCATGGACTAGGAGATTGAGTCGCATGCATGTCTTTACATTATAGTTATTCGGATTTGAACATTTGAAAACTTTGCATTGTAATTTACATTTTTCAACTGTTATTGTTTTAAAACGCTTCCGCAAACTTTGAAAACTTTGATGTTACAGTTTTAGACCAAAGTATGTTTTGAAATTCATATAGAGGTCTTCGTTATGTCTAATGATCTGAGATCCTGGTTTGTCACGTTCCCAAACGGTATGATTCCGTTAGTTGAAAATTGGGGGTGTGACAGATTGGTATCAGAGCCATTGGTTATAGCGAACTAGGTTTGCATTTGTAGACTTAGACTATAACTGTTAAACATTAGACATGCATGTTTATACGTATCACTTAGAAATTACATATGGCATTATGTAATAGACTTGCTTACACATTCCATGGCACTGCACTTACATATGGTATTATGTAACAGGCATGGCATCTTCATCATCAACACCATATATATACATTGATGATTCGGAGGATGAGGAGCCAGTAGTTCCAGCACCACCATCATCACCAGCACCACCTATCCCGTCTCCTCCACCATCTGAGAAAGATGACTCAGACCCTGAGGAGGATCCGGATGAGGACCTGGAGGAGGATCCGGATGAGGACCCGGATGAGGATCCGGAGGAGGAGCCAGCAGAGGATATTCAAGAGATTCCTGCTGAGGGACCTTCTACTCATCCACCACCTGCATTGGATGTTCCTAAGCCTAAGAGGCAACGAACTGATTCTGAGGAGATTGCCAAACTGCGTGAGGACTTGTACTGGGCAAATGATAGGATTGAGTACAATGTTCGGGAACTCTGGGATGCTAACGAAAGACAAGATAACCTTGCTCACCTGGTTAATGCGATGCGAGATGAGATCATCCATTTGACTGATCGTCTTCAATCTTCTGAGAACCGAGATGAGATTCTGGAAGGCAGACTTGAAGCCTTGGAAGATTTGGTGGTCTCGGAGAATGAAGAGGAGGATGAAGAGAATGAAGAGGAGGAAGGGGAGGAACCAGCACCAGCTGTTGATTCTGATCCTGAATCCACTATTGAGGATGATTGATTTTCTTTATTTTGTTTAAACTTATTAGGGGCGGCTACATTAGAAGTTTGAAAGACTTATGCTTTGATTTTGAAAGTATTGTACTCAAATCAGATTATTATCTATTGAAAGCTATTATTTACTGACAACAGTTGTGTTGATTTCTACATTACATGGTTGTTTTTTGTTGTATTGTTTACACATGTCACATTGGACTTTGATGACACTCTAACGTTTCTTTTAATTAGGAAGATAATGGCCGAGGGGAACGTACAAATGACAGTTGCTGAGCTCAATGAGCTGATTAATAACAGGGTCGAGGAGGCAATCGCGAACTACGTTCAGACACACACTACAGGGCCACAGGGTCCAGCAGGGGGATTGGTGAATCCACCGGTGTGCACGTTCAAGATGTTCTTGGACTGTAAACCACATAACTTCAAAGGATCAGAGGGAGCCATTGGACTCCTTCGATGGATTGAGAAGGCTGAATCAGTGTTTGAGATGTGCAACTGTCCTGATGAGAGCAAAGTAAAGTATGCTACGGGAACATTGGGGGGTCCGGCATTGACTTGGTGGAACTCGAATGTTTAGACTCTGGGGTTGGGTGAGGCTAATGCCTTGACTTGGAATGGATTCAAGACTCTACTGCAGGAGGAGTACTGCCCTCGCAGTGAGATGCAGAAACTGGAGGAGGAGTATTGGCATCTTAAGATGGAGGGGTCAAACATTGAGGAATATTCGACCCGGTCACATGAATTGGCCAGACTTCTACCTCACATGGCTACTCCGGCCAGTAAGTGGATAGAGAGGTATATCGGGGGATTGGTGCCTCAGATCCAGGGTTTGGTTACTTCGGCAAATCCCACAACAATCCAACAAGCTGTGCGACTGGCGCACCAATTAACTGATCAGGCGGTGTTGCAAGGAACTCTGCCTAAACGAACAGCAGCTACTAAGGTGGGAGACCACAAGAGGAAATGGGAAGGTAACAACTCCAAGAGTTACAACCAACAGTCGTATCAGCAGAACCGGAAGCAAGATTCAAACAAGTCTTACCACAATTCGAACAGTGGTCAGCAGTCGTCATCAGGGGGTTATATTGGTAAACACCCAAAGTGCAACAGGTGTGGATTTCATCATGCGGGAAATCAGTGTGATAGAGTTAAGTGCCAACGGTGTGGTAAAGTTGGACATGCAGCTAAGGATTGCCGTGGGGAGCTGCAAAGCAATTCCAACAATCATAATAACAATCAGAACAACGCACAGAGGGGTTGTTTTGAGTGTGGAAATATGGGGCACTTTAAAAAGGATTGCCCACAACGGGGATAACAATGCCAATGGTAACGGCAACGGCAACGGCAATGGCACCAATAACAACAACAATAACAACAATAATGGTGCTAGGGGCAGGGCGTTTGTGATTGGAGGACGTCAAGAACGGGAGGATCCCAATATTGTTACGAGTACGTTTCTCTTAAATAATCACTATGCCTCTATGTTATTTGACACTGGTGCCGATCGGAGTTTTGTATCTAGTTCACTTGCTAAGTTGCTAAATGTTAGTCCCACTGCTTTAGATAGTCCATACACTGTAGAATTAGCTGATGGCAAGTTAATTGTAGTGGAACATATTCTTAAGGGATGTATACTTGATTTGATGGGTCAGACATTGGAAATTGATCTTATGCCTATCACTTTAGGTAGTTTTGATGTAGTCATTGGCATGAACTGGTTATCCAAACACCAGGCTGAAATAGTATGCCATGAAAAGATCGTTCGTATACCTCTTTCGCATGGAGAGACATTGTATGTACAAGGCGAGAAGAGCAGTACGCCACTGCGTCTCATATCTTGTATGAAAGCACACAAATGTCTGCGTAAAGGTCATATGGCAGTTATAGCACTTATAACTGAAAAGCCGGTAGCTGAGAAGAAGATTGAACACATTCCAGTAGTATGTGAATTTCCGGAAGTATTTCCAGAAGACTTACCGGGATTACCGCCTATCAGACAGGTGGAATTCCGAATCGACCTTACACTAGATGCAGCACCGATAGCAAGGGCGCCTTATCGACTTGCACCGTTAGAGATGCAAGAGTTATCTACACAACTGCAAGAGTTGTTGGATAAGGGTTTTATACGACCTAGTTTTTCACCGAGGGGAGCTCCAGTTTTATTTGTTAAGAAAAAGGATGGGACTTTTCGTATGTGTATCGATTATCGGGAACTTAACAAGGTTACTATCAAAAACCGGTATCCGTTACCCAGAATTGACGATCAGTTCGATCAGTTGCAAGGTTCGAGTTACTACTCGAAGATTGATCTCAGATCGGGTTATCATCAACTAAGAGTTCAAGAAGAAGATATTCCGAAGACAGCATTCAGGACGCGCTATGGCCATTATGAGTTCTTGGTCATGCCATTTGGGTTGACAAACGCTCCAGCTGTATTCATGGATCTCATGAATCGTGTTTGTAAACCTTATCTTGATAAGTTTGTTATTGTTTTCATAGATGACATTCTCATCTATTCTCAAACTGAGGAGGAGCATGCTGAACATCTTCGATTGCTGTTAGAATTACTGAAACAGGAACAATTGTACGCTAAGTTCTCGAAATGTGATTTCTGGATGCGAGAAGTACAATTCTTGGGTCATATAGTCAATGAAAAGGGCATACATGTTGATCCAGCAAAGATTGAAGCGATTAAGAATTGGGAAGCACCAAAGACACCTACTGAGGTACGACAATTCCTTGGTTTGGCGGGTTACTACCGACGATTCATTGAAGGGTTCTCAAAGATCGCTCAACCACTTACAACTCTTACGCACAAGGGAACGAAGTATAACTGGACGGATAAACAAGAAGCTGCGTTCCAGTTATTGAAACAGAAACTCTGTAGTGCACCGATTCTGTCCTTACCGGAAGGGACGGAAGACTTTGTGGTGTATTGTGATGCATCTGCACAGGGTTTGGGATGTGTGTTGATGCAACGTGATAAAGTGATTGCTTATGCTTCAAGACAACTACGACCACACGAAAAGAATTACACTACTCATGACTTGGAGTTAGAAGCAGTGGGTTTTGCTTTAAAAATTTGGAGGCATTACTTATATGGAACCAAATGTACCATTTACACTGATCATAAGAGTTTGCAACATATCTTTGATCAGAAGGAGCTTAATATGAGACAACGACGATGGGTTGATGTAACATTTGTGTGACAACTAGTACCCGACCGCCCGGCAAGTCCGTACGGTATGTGTACTTGCATACAGTAACTATGTGTACATGCGTATTTGTAAACAGTTTTTGTATTAACAGGATTCTAAATACAAGAACAGTTGTACGTATTTTTGTGTAAACTTAAATACATTAAGTACAACGTACATTTGAAACATTAGTTGTGTTTATTAAGTGAAAACTTAATTACAGTTAACACAACAAATCATGAGAAACAACGGTGTTCAAACAATTATCAGAAACAAATCGGTTGCGATCTGAGTTCCATAGATGACAGGAATCAGATGGCCGACAATTCAATGTGAAAACAAGATGAAAACAGGATGTTTAGTTGAGTCCGACAGTGAGGAAACACAATTAAAACATAAACTGCAGTGTCGTTTCAGAATAACGAACTGACAGTGTGTTTGCGTGGGTGACGATTCACACAAACATATCTGTGAGTTTAACGTTCTGAAATGATGACTGGAAAGTAGAAAACAAAAGTCGGAAAGCAAAACCATCGTCGTGTTCGTTCGAATGACGATTCGAACGAATACGCGCGATGGTGACGCGATTCGACGAAACGAAAACAAATTACGACACGAAACGAATTTAAAATTTATTAAATAAAATAATAAACATTTTTACAATTTTGAAACTCATCAAATTAATTAAATTAATAATTTTATCTATTTAAAATAAATTACGCGTATTTTTCCGGATACGCGACAAAAATGCGAACCGAGCAACCGAAACGGACCCGAACACCCCGCGTAATATAAAAACCCTAAAGGAGCATCATTTCTTCATTTTATCAAAACCCACTCTCTCTCTAGCTCAATTTCCGGCCAAGAAACCCACCACCATCTTCACACCTTCAAGTCATCATAACTTGCTCATAACTCAACCGATTTGGGTGATTTTCGAACCCACGCGAAGCCCTTGGTGCCCTCTACGTGAAAGTACAACGGATCTAAAGATTTATCCACTGAAATCGGAGGTATGAGCCTTGCAAAATCACTGAAAATAGGGTTTTCTAAACCCTTTGTCGACCTACATGTGCAACCGGGTTCCCACTCTTCTTTCGAACTCCACACACACTCTCGATGGTTGTTCTTGTTTAACATGATGTGCAGAGGGTCTTCGAGAGTGTATTCGAAGGCGAAGGAAGCAGTTGCAGGTTGGGTTCGTGAGAAAGAGAACCATGGTCGAAGCTTCAAGGAGGTGGCCGAACTCTGTTAGGTCCCGAACCTGCTGAGGCCGGAGTCTTTCACGAACCTATCAACTCACCGAACCATCATGCAACTGGCCAAACCCTTCTGCCTTCAACATGTCCGACGAACCCTCGAGCCATCTAACCACGAACCCTCGCTGACGATTCTGTCCCGAACCCTTATCATTGTCAGCCGAACCATTTCTCTAACATGCAGCGAACCCTCTTGCTGAAATCTTGAACGAACCCTTGAGGCTGCCGAACTCTATGGCTGTTCTACGAACCTTTTGTGTCCTTCATGCTTGACGAACCCTTTAGGGTTTCCCGAACCCTACTACGGATATCTGGTCACGAACCTTGGGACCATGAGCGAACCTTGATGCCATGAACGAACCTTGAGCCAAGCACTTAGCACCGAACCTTCTTCCTTGGAACTCAAAAGGGTTCGCTGCTCATGGATTTAATCGGGTGCAACAGGTTGAAGCCATCCGGTTAACTCACCCTAAACACTAGCCCAACATGAGGCCCACGAGTAACCTAAACAAAATTATTAATCTCGGCCCAACAGTGGATATTTCGGCCCATTAAACGATTTATTCGGCCCAATTGAGGCAGCCCACAAAGACCATAGAGCCCACGCACATCCATGTGGTTAATGGTTTATTGGGCTCAACTATAGAATAACCGGCCCCAAGGCCCAAACACATATGCATAACCGGCCCAATCATAGAATTCGGTCCATGTTAATCGGTCCTTGTTAATCGGCCCACAAAACTTCTAAGGTCTTAGAGATCCCTTCGGTCCAATATGCTTTGCTAAAATCCGATAAGTCTAAAGGAAAACAAATTCATAAATTAGTGGGATTAATACAACAGTAAAGGAAATGGTGACTAAGTATCATAATCAATCAACTAATGACATTTAAGTGATCTGATCATTCAAATCAAGTAAATTCGTGGAGAGGTATGATATAACACGTGTATAGTTATATCTTATAATTATACATTCAACTCAATTTAATATGAATTAGGAGTAACAAATCTTATTTCAAGTGTACTTGGCCGAATGGAGATCTAGATCAAGAAGTGACAAGCAAAGTTAGGAATAACACTTACACGCACACAAACATATACAATTTATACTTATAAATTGCATACAACGTGAAATCAATACAGGAACGTGAAACAAACACAAGGACAATCAAGAGCGCGTGTCTTCTTTCTTTTAAGCTAAGTCAACCCTACAACAGCAAGGTGAGTTCATATGCCCCTTTTACTTTTAATCTTAACTGATTTTAAACTCTCGGGGCTGAGAAACATGTTTACTTTTATTTATTTAAAAGTTTTGCTTAACATGTTATTTATACTTTGATTTAGATAATATTAAATTGTTTATTATCGTTTATCATTGTATGCATGCTTGTATGATTATGAGATAACAGGGAAACTCAGATGATTATGATAATGTAATTTCTTAATCATCAACACATTAGAATAACATAGTTATAAGATAATAGCTTATAACACTTAGTTATTTTCACATGAGCAAATACCTAGACAGTTTACACATAAGCATAACGAGAACAATCCCTCATTGAGACTTTGGGATCACACGGATTACAGTAAATGATGATCATGATAACGTAACTTCATGGGATTCTTATCATTTACAGTAAATGATGATCATGATAACGTAACTTCATGGGATTCTTATCATTTACACATAGTTAACATAATGTAATAAGACTAGTTCTTATTCGACTTTGTTAAACACACGAGAACATTCCCACACGGATACTTTGGGAACACATGGATTCAGTAAATGACGATTCTTATCATTTACAGTGAATGACGATCATGATAACGTAACTTCATGGGATTCTTATCATTTACACATAGTTAACATAATGTAATAAGACTAGTTCTTATTCGACTTTGTTAAACACACGAGAACATTCCCACACGGATACTTTGGGAACACATGGATTCAGTAAATGACGATTCTTATCATTTACAGTGAATGACGATCATGATAACGTAACTTCATGGGATTCTTGTCATTTACACCCGATTATCATAATGTAATAAGACAAGTTCTTATTCGACTTTGTTAATCACATGAGACAATCCCACACGGAAACTTTGGGATCACACGGCGGGATAGGAGAGAATGGAATGCATTTTAAATCTGATTACGTGAGGATTCAAAATGGATTCCATTCGGATTCTATACGCTGCATTTGGAGACACATGATGAACAGTTAACTAACACTTTTAATATTTAGAAGTGAAACAACAGTTAACCCCATAACTATAGAATAATCTAAGGAATGGATTTAATGAATCTAATATCCTTAACACATATATTGGTTATCAAAACTAGGGTTTGATAATTACCACGTTATCATATTATTATTCTATACATGAGAACACAGGTGATCAAGGAAGAGATAACATGTGAATTGAGAATGGAAATCAATAGTTGTATTACAAGTGGTGTGGAGTTCTAGTGGTGTTGTGGTGGGATGTTGGCTAGGGCTTAGTTCCCTTACATATGCCCTATATATAAGCAACACTACTAGGATGATATAGTACTTGTGACTATAACTATTGAGGAGCCATTGGATGAACAAGTGAATCAGACAATCATACGAGTAACATATTATCATTGTGAATGTGCATGTGAATGAATCAAGGTTTTACATTAACTTACTTATGAACTCACCAACCTAGTGTTGACTTTGTTTAAATACATGTTTTCTCAGGTGACGAACAGGTGTAGAGACATACATGCAAGGTTTAAGCTAGAGGACTTTTAGAAGACCTAGCTTATTTTGTGTGCATGCTTTTGGTGCCAAAACATTGAATCATCTTTTGTATATCTTGTACATATACAAGATATAGTTACATTGATTCTTTTGGTAGATTTACTTGATTAAATTATGAACTATACAGTGTAATTTAATCTTGTAATTCTATATCTTTGATGTGTTAGCATTTCTCATTTTGATTATCATGTGCTATGTAACAATCTGATCATTTGATTATCATTCAAAGGTATCGCGCCCCGGGAACCTTCCGCCAGACGGGAAAACCCGATCCGTTCCCGCCGGCCCGGGGTGTGACAGATTGGTATCAGAGCCATGGTTATAGAGAAATATAGGTCATATTACTTAAACGGTTTGGCCTAGACTATAACCTAGGGACCCCCATGTAGAGTTCTTATGATATAGGATTCTATTTGCATATGTCTTCTGCTTCTGATCACTGCACTAACCGATTTTCTTTCGGTTATGATCAGAATGCCGCCACGAAGACAACCACCTCTACTACCGCTGACTCAAGGTTCAGCTCCGCACTCTTCGACACCGACACCGCCAGACTCTCCTACACAAGCACCTCCACCTCCTCCTCCGCCACCACCGGCGTATCAGCTGGATCCCGCTACCATTGCACTGGCCACTCTGTTGACCAGTCAGCTGAGGGAGGTAATCCCAGACATGATGAACCGAATCAACACCAACAACAGCAACAACGTTGCCAACTCATCAGGAGAAGGGAGCGGTAACACCAGACAGAGTCAGGACTATGCCTACAAGAACTTTGTAGGTTGCAAGCCACCCAGTTTTAGTGGCAGTGAGGGTGCAGTCGGACTGATCCAGTGGATCGAGAAGATGGAGGCTACCCTCGACATCAGTGGCTGTCCTGAACATAATAGAGTAAAGTATGCTGCTGGATCATTTAGCAAGCGAGCGTTAACCTGGTGGAACGCTCAGGTTTCAATCAGAGGCCGGGATGAGGCCCAGGCCATGCCGTGGAACGAATTCAAGGCGATGTTGAGGGCAGAGTTTTGCCCAAGAAATGAACTGAAAAAGGTTGAGACTGAACTACTCAATCTGGAGATGATTGGTGCTGGGCATCTGGCCTACACTACACGATTTCATGAGTTAGCCACTCTGGCACCGGATGTGGTGCCAACACTTGAGAAGAGAATTGAGCGGTATGT
The DNA here is from genome assembly GCA_009363875.1 of Mikania micrantha. Taxonomy (NCBI): domain Eukaryota; kingdom Viridiplantae; phylum Streptophyta; class Magnoliopsida; order Asterales; family Asteraceae; genus Mikania; species Mikania micrantha. The sequence goes on along the minus strand of CM018691.1, from coordinate 68,856,859 downwards.
TGGTGGATTACCGCCCAGTATCCGAGGTCATGTGATTTCTGCTCACCCTACCACCATGGAATTAGCTGTTACACTATCAGCATCACTGACCGATATGATGGTTGCCACTGGAGCATTCAAGAAGGAGGCTGAAACAGCCAAAGCTGGAACTTCAAAGAAGTCGGACAAACGTCCGGCTAAGAAACAAAAGGTGGCTAGAAACTTTGCTGCCACTACTCAAACTCCGATGCGCAATCAACCACCACCATTGGAGATCAGGAAGCCATACACTGGCACTGCACCTTTGTGCAACTCATGCCAGTACCATCATCTACCAAATGTTCCGTGCAGACACTGCACCAACTGTGGAAGATTTGGTCACACAGCAAACTACTGCAGGAGTCAGAGGACTCAGAACAGAAACAACAATGCAGCCACTGCTGCTGCTACTACCGATCACAGGTCTTGCTACAACTGTGGTGAACCTGGTCATTTCTCTCGGGATTGCCCTAAGAGAAATCAGCAACAGGCTCAAGCACCAAGAGGAAGAGCCTTTCAGATAGGAGCTGCTGCCGCTCGACAGGACCCGAATGTTATTACGGGTACATTTCTCTTATCTGACTTCTATGCATCCATATTATTTGACACTGGTGCGGATCAGAGTTTTATCTCATCCGACTTTGCATGCCATCTTAAGTATGATAAGGAATTGTTAGACTCCCCTTATACTATTGAGATAGCAAATGGCAAACAGATTACAGTAGACACTATATTTAGGAATTGCCCATTGACACTTGGCGATCATACATTTTCCATCGACTTGATACCGATGGAGCTGGGCAGTTTCGACATCATCATCGGAATGGATTGGCTATCTCTTAATAGAGTTGAGTTCATCTGTTCCGATAAGCTACTACGCATTCCTGTGGAGAACAATGAGGTCTTGGAGATTCGTGGAGACCAAGCGAAACGCAGTGTCAAGATAATATCGTGCATGAAGGCTCGCAAGTGCTTACGAAAACAATGCGTTGCATTTCTAGCTCACGTGATTCAGAAGGACAAGAAGACGATAAAGATTCAAGATGTACCAATTGTGAGAGACTTTGCAGAAGTTTTTCCGGATGACTTACCGGGACTGCCACCCGAGAGATCGGTGCAGTTCCGAATCGATTTGATTCCGGGAGCAACTCCCGTAGCTAAGTCTCCTTACAGACTCGCACCATCGGAGATGCAGGAGTTGTCTAATCAGTTACAAGAACTTCTCGATAAAGGATTCATCCGACCGAGCTTTTCCCCGTGGGGAGCTCCGGTTCTTTTTGTTAAAAAGAAGGATGGAACTTTCAGGATGTGCATAGATTATCGAGAACTTAACAAACTCACCATCAAGAATCGGTACCCGTTACCGAGGATTGATGATTTGTTTGATCAGTTACAGGGAGCACAGTACTTTTCAAAGATAGACCTGAGATCAGGCTATCATCAGCTCCGGATTCAAGAAGAAGACATACCAAAGACGGCCTTTCGTACCCGATATGGTCATTACGAATTCATGGTGATGCCATTTGGATTGACGAACGCACCGGCTGTGTTCATGGATTTGATGAACCGGGTGTGCAAGCCGTATCTGGATCAATTTGTTATCGTCTTTATTGATGATATACTGATTTATTCAAAGAACGAGAAGGAACACGAACAACACCTCAAGACAGTTTTGGAGCTTCTGAAAGAAGAACAACTCTATGCCAAATTCTCTAAGTGTGAATTTTGGTTAAGAGAAGTTCAGTTCTTGGGTCACGTGATTAACAGTGATGGCATTCACGTGGATCCTGCCAAGATAGAAGCAATCAAGAACTGGGATGTGCCTACGACACCAACAGAGATCCGATCATTCTTGGGATTGGCGGGTTATTACAGGAGATTCATTTCGAATTTCTCGAAGATAGCCTTGCCTCTCACTAAGCTCACACAGAAGTCTGAACCTTTTGTGTGGACACATAAGCAAGAGGAGGCATTTCAGACATTGAAACAAAGATTGTGCAATGCTCCAATCTTAACACTCCCAGAAGGCAATGATGACTTTGTAGTTTATTGTGATGCTTCCCATCAGGGACTCGGATGTGTCTTGATGCAACGAGACAAAGTCATTGCTTATGCCTCACGACAATTGAAGATACATGAGAAGAATTACACGACACATGATTTAGAACTGGGAGCTGTTGTCTTTGCATTAAAGATCTGGAGGCACTACCTGTATGGTACCAAATGCACTATCTTCACAGATCACAAGAGTTTACAACACATATTTGATCAGAAGGAGCTTAACATGAGACAGAGACGTTGGGTTGAGCTCCTGAACGATTACGATTGTGTGATCAAATACCATCCGGGCAAAGCAAATGTTGTTGCAGATGCTTTGAGCCGGAAGGAAAGAGTCAAACCTTTACGCGTTCGTGCTATGGGAATGACTGTGCAAACCAGTTTGAGGGATCACATTTTACAAGCACAACAGGAAGCAGTGGCAAGAAACAACCTGAAACGCGAGCTCGATTGTGGAGCCGAGAAACATTTCAAGACAAAACAAGACGGAGTTATCTATTATCTGGATCGTGTTTGGATCCCAACAGTAGATGAACTTCGAACACTCATTCTTGACGAGGCACACAAGACACGTTATTCAGTTCATCCTGGTGCCGATAAGATGTACCAAGATCTTAAGTCGTTTTATTGGTGGCCAGGCATGAAGAAAGACATTGCCACTTATGTTGGCAAATGTCTCACATGTGCCAAAGTCAAAGCAGAACATCAGAAACCTTCGGGTTTGCTGGAACAACCGGAGATACCACAATGGAAGTGGGAACAAATAGCTATGGATTTCATTACCAAGCTACCCCGCACTTCCAGCGGATACGATTCGATTTGGGTCATCATTGATCGATTGACCAAATCCGCACACTTCTTGCCGATCAGAGAGACATACAAGATGGAGAAGTTAGCAAGACTATACATCGATGAAATAGTAGTAAGGCACGGTGTGCCATTGTCTATTATTTCTGACCGGGACAGTCGATTTACTTCGCGGTTCTGGCAATCATTGCAACAATCCTTAGGGACAAGTGTTAACTTGAGCACTGCTTATCATCCACAAACGGATGGACAAAGCGAGCGCACCATTCAAACCCTAGAGGATATGTTGAGAACATGCATACTAGACTTCGGTGGAAGTTGGGACACACATTTACCACTCATTGAGTTCTCCTACAACAATAGCTACCACAGCAGCATTGGATGTGCTCCTTTTGAAGCACTCTATGGTAGAAAATGTCGGTCTCCAATTTGTTGGACCGAAGTGGGAGACAACAGAATCACTGGGCCTGAACTTATTCAGGAAACTACTGATAAGATTGCCCAGATACAACAACGATTACAAGCAACACGTAGCCGCCAAAAGAGTTACGCAGACAAACGGCGCAAGCCTTTGGAATTCGATGTGGGTGACCGAGTCATGTTGAAAGTGTCCCCATGGAAAGGCGTAGTTCGTTTTGGGGCTAAAGGCAAGCTAGCACCTAGGTATGTCGGACCGTTTGAGATTACTCAACGCATAGGTCCTGTGGCATACAGACTTAGACTCCCTGATGAACTCAGTGGAGTACACGATGTGTTTCATGTATCAAATCTCAAAAGGTGCTTAACAGACGAGTCATTGATCATACCATTGGAAGAGATACAAGTTGATGAGCAATTACACTTCATTGAAGAACCTGTAGAGATTATGGAACGTGAAGTTAAGAAACTGAAACGTAGCCGTATCCCTATTGTAAAGGTTCGATGGAACTCCAAGCGTGGACCAGAATTTACATGGGAGCGCGAGGACAACATGAAAGCCAAGTATCCCCACCTGTTCGAGAAATAAAGACCGATCTTTATGCTTAAATTTCGGGACGAAATTTCTTTAACAAGGGGAGACTGTGACAACTAGTACCCGACCGCCCGGCAAGTCCGTACGGTATGTGTACTTGCATACAGTAACTATGTGTACATGCGTATTTGTAAACAGTTTTTGTATTAACAGGATTCTAAATACAAGAACAGTTGTACGTATTTTTGTGTAAACTTAAATACATTAAGTACAACGTACATTTGAAACATTAGTTGTGTTTATTAAGTGAAAACTTAATTACAGTTAACACAACAAATCATGAGAAACAACGGTGTTCAAACAATTATCAGAAACAAATCGGTTGCGATCTGAGTTCCATAGATGACAGGAATCAGATGGCCGACAATTCAATGTGAAAACAAGATGAAAACAGGATGTTTAGTTGAGTCCGACAGTGAGGAAACACAATTAAAACATAAACTGCAGTGTCGTTTCAGAATAACGAACTGACAGTGTGTTTGCGTGGGTGACGATTCACACAAACATATCTGTGAGTTTAACGTTCTGAAATGATGACTGGAAAGTAGAAAACAAAAGTCGGAAAGCAAAACCATCGTCGTGTTCGTTCGAATGACGATTCGAACGAATACGCGCGATGGTGACGCGATTCGACGAAACGAAAACAAATTACGACACGAAACGAATTTAAATTTATTAAATAAAATAATAAACATTTTTACAATTTTGAAACTCATCAAATTAATTAAATTAATAATTTTATCTATTTAAAATAAATTACGCGTATTTTTCCGGATACGCGACAAAAATGCGAACCGAGCAACCGAAACGGACCCGAACACCCCGCGTAATATAAAAACCCTAAAGGAGCATCATTTCTTCATTTTATCAAAACCCACTCTCTCTCTAGCTCAATTTCCGGCCAAGAAACCCACCACCATCTTCACACCTTCAAGTCATCATAACTTGCTCATAACTCAACCGATTTGGGTGATTTTCGAACCCACGCGAAGCCCTTGGTGCCCTCTACGTGAAAGTACAACGGATCTAAAGATTTATCCACTGAAATCGGAGGTATGAGCCTTGCAAAATCACTGAAAATAGGGTTTTCTAAACCCTTTGTCGACCTACATGTGCAACCGGGTTCCCACTCTTCTTTCGAACTCCACACACACTCTCGATGGTTGTTCTTGTTTAACATGATGTGCAGAGGGTCTTCGAGAGTGTATTCGAAGGCGAAGGAAGCAGTTGCAGGTTGGGTTCGTGAGAAAGAGAACCATGGTCGAAGCTTCAAGGAGGTGGCCGAACTCTGTTAGGTCCCGAACCTGCTGAGGCCGGAGTCTTTCACGAACCTATCAACTCACCGAACCATCATGCAACTGGCCAAACCCTTCTGCCTTCAACATGTCCGACGAACCCTCGAGCCATCTAACCACGAACCCTCGCTGACGATTCTGTCCCGAACCCTTATCATTGTCAGCCGAACCATTTCTCTAACATGCAGCGAACCCTCTTGCTGAAATCTTGAACGAACCCTTGAGGCTGCCGAACTCTATGGCTGTTCTACGAACCTTTTGTGTCCTTCATGCTTGACGAACCCTTTAGGGTTTCCCGAACCCTACTACGGATATCTGGTCACGAACCTTGGGACCATGAGCGAACCTTGATGCCATGAACGAACCTTGAGCCAAGCACTTAGCACCGAACCTTCTTCCTTGGAACTCAAAAGGGTTCGCTGCTCATGGATTTAATCGGGTGCAACAGGTTGAAGCCATCCGGTTAACTCACCCTAAACACTAGCCCAACATGAGGCCCACGAGTAACCTAAACAAAATTATTAATCTCGGCCCAACAGTGGATATTTCGGCCCATTAAACGATTTATTCGGCCCAATTGAGGCAGCCCACAAAGACCATAGAGCCCACGCACATCCATGTGGTTAATGGTTTATTGGGCTCAACTATAGAATAACCGGCCCCAAGGCCCAAACACATATGCATAACCGGCCCAATCATAGAATTCGGTCCATGTTAATCGGTCCTTGTTAATCGGCCCACAAAACTTCTAAGGTCTTAGAGATCCCTTCGGTCCAATATGCTTTGCTAAAATCCGATAAGTCTAAAGGAAAACAAATTCATAAATTAGTGGGATTAATACAACAGTAAAGGAAATGGTGACTAAGTATCATAATCAATCAACTAATGACATTTAAGTGATCTGATCATTCAAATCAAGTAAATTCGTGGAGAGGTATGATATAACACGTGTATAGTTATATCTTATAATTATACATTCAACTCAATTTAATATGAATTAGGAGTAACAAATCTTATTTCAAGTGTACTTGGCCGAATGGAGATCTAGATCAAGAAGTGACAAGCAAAGTTAGGAATAACACTTACACGCACACAAACATATACAATTTATACTTATAAATTGCATACAACGTGAAATCAATACAGGAACGTGAAACAAACACAAGGACAATCAAGAGCGCGTGTCTTCTTTCTTTTAAGCTAAGTCAACCCTACAACAGCAAGGTGAGTTCATATGCCCCTTTTACTTTTAATCTTAACTGATTTTAAACTCTCGGGGCTGAGAAACATGTTTACTTTTATTTATTTAAAAGTTTTGCTTAACATGTTATTTATACTTTGATTTAGATAATATTAAATTGTTTATTATCGTTTATCATTGTATGCATGCTTGTATGATTATGAGATAACAGGGAAACTCAGATGATTATGATAATGTAATTTCTTAATCATCAACACATTAGAATAACATAGTTATAAGATAATAGCTTATAACACTTAGTTATTTTCACATGAGCAAATACCTAGACAGTTTACACATAAGCATAACGAGAACAATCCCTCATTGAGACTTTGGGATCACACGGATTACAGTAAATGATGATCATGATAACGTAACTTCATGGGATTCTTATCATTTACAGTAAATGATGATCATGATAACGTAACTTCATGGGATTCTTATCATTTACACATAGTTAACATAATGCAATAAGACTAGTTCTTATTCGACTTTGTTAAACACACGAGAACATTCCCACACGGATACTTTGGGAACACATGGATTCAGTAAATGACGATTCTTATCATTTACAGTGAATGACGATCATGATAACGTAACTTCATGGGATTCTTATCATTTACACATAGTTAACATAATGTAATAAGACTAGTTCTTATTCGACTTTGTTAAACACACGAGAACATTCCCACACGGATACTTTGGGAACACATGGATTCAGTAAATGACGATTCTTATCATTTACAGTGAATGACGATCATGATAACGTAACTTCATGGGATTCTTGTCATTTACACCCGATTATCATAATGTAATAAGACAAGTTCTTATTCGACTTTGTTAATCACATGAGACAATCCCACACGGAAACTTTGGGATCACACGGCGGGATAGGAGAGAATGGAATGCATTTTAAATCTGATTACGTGAGGATTCAAAATGGATTCCATTCGGATTCTATACGCTGCATTTGGAGACACATGATGAACAGTTAACTAACACTTTTAATATTTAGAAGTGAAACAACAGTTAACCCCATAACTATAGAATAATCTAAGGAATGGATTTAATGAATCTAATATCCTTAACACATATATTGGTTATCAAAACTAGGGTTTGATAATTACCACGTTATCATATTATTATTCTATACATGAGAACACAGGTGATCAAGGAAGAGATAACATGTGAATTGAGAATGGAAATCAATAGTTGTATTACAAGTGGTGTGGAGTTCTAGTGGTGTTGTGGTGGGATGTTGGCTAGGGCTTAGTTCCCTTACATATGCCCTATATATAAGCAACACTACTAGGATGATATAGTACTTGTGACTATAACTATTGAGGAGCCATTGGATGAACAAGTGAATCAGACAATCATACGAGTAACATATTATCATTGTGAATGTGCATGTGAATGAATCAAGGTTTTACATTAACTTACTTATGAACTCACCAACCTAGTGTTGACTTTGTTTAAATACATGTTTTCTCAGGTGACGAACAGGTGTAGAGACATACATGCAAGGTTTAAGCTAGAGGACTTTTAGAAGACCTAGCTTATTTTGTGTGCATGCTTTTGGTGCCAAAACATTGAATCATCTTTTGTATATCTTGTACATATACAAGATATAGTTACATTGATTCTTTTGGTAGATTTACTTGATTAAATTATGAACTATACAGTGTAATTTAATCTTGTAATTCTATATCTTTGATGTGTTAGCATTTCTCATTTTGATTATCATGTGCTATGTAACAATCTGATCATTTGATTATCATTCAAAGGTATCGCGCCCCGGGAACCTTCCGCCCGACGGGAAAACCCGATCCGTTCCCGCCGGCCCGGGGTGTGACAATTTGTGCATATAGTCATGTAGTTGTAAACAGTGTTAGAACAGTGTCTGTTCAGTTTCAGTTCAATCAATGTGTTTCAGTATGTTCATAATGTGTGCTTGTGTGTTACAGGATCTTAGTAGTCAGGAAACAAGTATTTATTATTTATTTACAGTCGATTACACTAGGCAAGAGCAGTAACTGGTTATATCGAAACAGTGGTGGGCAGCGAGAGTGAGCCCTATACATATACTGCGTTCGGTGTAACAGGTTAGTGTTAGTGCGTAGTGTTGAGACGAATAGTATAACAATTAATTAATTCAACCAAGATCGTAATCTGTAAGCGAGACTGAGTATAGTTATGGGTGACGATCCATAATAATACGAATGTTGAACTTATAATTACGATTAAACGACTTTAAATATTTTAATACGATCGGAAAACGTACGCGATTGCGGGTATACACGTAAATTGTGAATGTTTAACGATCCGACAACACACGAAGAGTAAAAATAATTATATTAATTATTTTATATTTTTACAATTTTGAAACTCATCATTTATTTGAGTTTAACAACTCTTTTATTTTAAAACCGCGTAAAATACGCGTTACGTTCCGGAAACGCAAACCGAGCGACCGAAACGGACCCGAATACCACCCGGGCTATAAAAGCCTTGAGCAAGGCTATTTTACTTCATAAATGCAGCCAACAACCTCACCTCTCTCTAAAACTCGCGAACCTTCCATCTCTCTAGAAATTCAAAGCTTCAATCGCTCGTATCTTGCTCGTTTCTCAACGGATTTCGGTGATTCTTGAACCCACGCGTAGCCCTCGACATTCTCTACAAGAAAGTACAAGAAAACAGCTGATTTGTCCAGCCAAAAACGAGGTATGATCCTTGGAAGATTTCGGAGATTAGGGTTTTCGTTTTTGATTGCTCGACCAACTCATATAACCGGTAATAAAAGCCCATGTAGACCAACCCTAGACCTTCGAAATGTGTTTCTTGTGCACCGATTAGGTGGAGACCTCATCAGGGAAGGTTGTAGCTCGATTGGGATGCGAAGTTGTTGCAGGTTCGTGGGAAAAAGGGGGCTGCCGAACCCTCTTCAGCAACCAGCCGAACTATGGACAATCCCACGAGCCTTCCCGAACCAGTCGGGTCCAACGAACCCTCAACTGCAGCTGGCCGAACCCTGAGGTGTTTCACGAACCATCACGATCCCATAGTCTAAGGCGAAGCTCCACGAACCTGCATAGTTCGTTGCATGGGAAGACGAACCCTAATGGATTTCCTTAGCTTGAACGAACCCTCACGAGCCTTATGTCCTAGCCGAACCCTACTGGGTTTCACGAGCCTACACGAACCATGCATGATGTCATGTTGCCCGAACCCTGCTGTGCGTATTGCCGAACCAGCCTATTAGTCGAACCCTCGAGCACGTAGCGAACCCTGCATGGTTCGTCCAATATTAGCCGAACCTAGGCTGAACCCCAAAAAGGTTCGCTGCCTATGATGGCAGCTCATGAACCCTCGGCCCAACCCTAGTCATATTCGGCCCAATTGCAATGGTATTCAACCCCATAGGTTAAAACAAGACCAATGGGATTATGTTGATCCATTATGATCTCAATTGGTTCAATTTTATCCTTGGTGATTTACTTGGCCCAATAACTCACTCGTTTGGTTTACAAGACCCATTTCGGCCCAACACTACATTCAATTGATCAATATCACGTTCAATTAGGCCCTAGTGACCTAAGTGGCCCATGGTCTTTGTTAAGCCCTCATGGTTTATGGGTTTAAGGCCCAATTGTGTTGGCCTTGACTTATGATATTGTGAAATGATCACGAAGCGGTTAAGTGGCAACTTAATATAATCGAGAGATCAATTCATAATCACAATGACTTGAAATCAATTGAACATCTTTTCACAACAAATGGTAATCAATGGCTATCAAATTCATGAGCAAATATCATTTTATGCATAAGAATTATGCATCAAAGAACATTTCATAAGTTTCTTGGACCCATGATCAATCTAGAGATTCAAATCATAACATTCAAGTTTTCACAACAATCAAATCATGAGAACACAAGTCAATCAATGAATCAAAGTTATACAATTATAAATCCTATATCTTATGTATGATTACAATGTTATAGGAAACAATTAGAAGTCCTGTTTGCTACTTGCTATCTGTTTTAGTTCAGAGTCTACTGCAGACAGGTGAGAACTTTAGCCCCTCTTTTACTGTTTTTATAACTGTTTTGGGGTGGAACACGTGATCAAAACCGCTATTTCAATCTTGTTTCATTACACAAGTTATGTGTAATTCATAAACATTTCAGGTTCATCTTACGAATCCAAGGGATTCATCAATTGTTTAAAGAAATTGTCAACTGTTTTAATTTACTTGTCAATTACTAAACTCTTTTCATTAAAAAGGTTTTACAAGGGACTTTTGAACTGTTTTGAAATTAATTTACTCAAATGTATTTTATGAAGGATAAACACTTTTTGATAAAGGATTTTACAAACCCTTTTGTTATAAACCTTGTTATTACACAAGGTCATCACATCATGGTATTCAAAACAAGTGGTTCACAACATGGTATCCAAATCAAGTGGTTCAAAACATGGTATTCAAATTCATTGGTTCAAAACATGGTATTCAAGTCAAGTTGTTCACATCATGGTATTCAAATCAAGAGATTCATTTCATGTTACATAAACAAAGGATTAAACTCGTGGAGTTAAATCCAGGTTTTCAATAAGACATTAACACATCCGGTTAAAGTAAGATTCAGAAAACATGGTGTCCATTGTTGTAAACAAACTTATAAACCCATCAAGTATCATATTCATTAGCGTTAGTACTGGGTGATCACAACAAGGGAAAGCGGACACATTGTTTCTTATCCAGGATGGAGTTAGCTTTTAAATTTGTTTTAAAAGCTAACTGCAGGTCTGGTGTCATTGTTTTCTTATCCAGGATGGAGTTGGCTTTTAAATTTGCTTTTAAAAGCCAACTGCAGGTCTGGTGTCATATGGTTATCAAAACTGCTGACGTATTATCTAACTCCAAACGTGGTTTGGGAATTGATATTATCGGCTGTCGTGTGAACAGTGATTGGACTGTTTACACTCATTTTCTTACTTGATGTTAGTTTGGGTTGCAGCTCATCCGTGTGAATCTTATGATGCTTTAACTTACCTATGTCTTATATCATATACTCATGTTTACGAATGCTTAAACCTATTGTTCTCACCAACTACGTCTGTAGTTGACAGTTACTTTTCACGTGTTTCAGGTAATCAGGTTTAAGACATTCTCAGGGACAACTAAGGAGACTATTCTAAGATAGAACAAGATGAAGAAACATGCTAGGATGGAATAGAAACTCACTAAATCCTAATTGTTTGATTGTCTTGTTTGAAGTCTTCTTTTGTAACTATATTTTGGGTCTATAGTTGTCTTTATTTTGGTAGATAGTTGTCTGTAACTAAACAATTGTCTTAACATTATGAAACATAGTAATCCATTGTGGTTGTTCTTATTCAATACTTGTGCATGAATCAACTGTTCATACGTCACCGCGCCGTGGATTCCGCACGCGGCGCAGGGGTGTGACAGGTTGGTATCAGAGCCAAGGTTGTAGAGAACTAGGAAAAACCCAATGTTTAATGACCTAGACTATAACCTAAGCTACCCAATAGGACTAAGTGCTATAGGCTTGAGGATACTTAGGATCTAAGTAACTTAAGTGAGCATTAAGTCTACAATAAGCTTGAAAGATCCTAGGGACATTTTTCTAAGATTAGACATCGAGTCAAGGAATTTGAATCGGACTTCTATAATTTTAGAAACCGAATTAAATTCTCACACATATGCATTTAAGGATTTCAGAGGCAAGGATCTGTATTCTTAGTATCCTTGATCTGAAATTCTCACACAGAGATCATTATAGAAATTCAGAGGCAAAGATCTGTAGTTTCAGTATCTTTGATATGAATTTCTTGTCATATTCATTATGGGATTTAGAGGCAAAGATCTATTAATTTAGTATCTTTGATCTAAGATCCTTGTCATATTCATTATGGGATTTAGAGGCAAAGATCTATTAATTTAGTATCTTTGATCTAAGATCCTTGTCATATTCATTATGGGATTTAGAGGCAAAGATGGTTATCTTTGATCTAAAGTCCTTGTCATATTCATTATAGGATTCAAAGGTCAAGATCTATTAATTTAGAACTTGGATTTGAGATCCTTGTCATATTCATTATAGGATTCAAAGGTCAAGATCTATTAATTTAGAACTTGGATTTGAGATCCTTGTCATATTCATTATAGGATTCAAAGATCAAGATCTATTAACTTAGAACTTGGATTTGAGATCCTTGTCATATCACTATAGGAATTCAAAGGTTGAGGTCTATTAATTTAGAACTTAGATTTGAAATCCTTGTCATTGTTATCATTGTTATCATTATCAGGTGTTCATTATCATAGGAACTTTATAACTTAGAATCTGTGTAACAGTATTCTTTAGTTGAAGTTCTCACAGGAAATCATTAAGCTCAGTACTTTAAGTATTGGAAACTAGGTTGATTAACCTAGGACACATATACATAAACCTAAGGTCTTAGTTTCTAGTAAATTAAGGACCATGGTTTACACAATCATAAACAGAATCAAGGAACAAGAGGAAATCATGGGATAATCATAATCAATCAACAGTTGGAATCTTAGCCCCAAATATAGACGACGGATTAACGCTGACGTGTTGAGGTAAGTGGTGGGTCGGTGAGAGCTTACCCTATATATAAGCTTATTTCAGTATGTTAGGGGAAATCCGGCGTTTGTATTTGGAGTGAGGATTCAGGATCAACTGGACACATGGAACATTAGTCAAAACGTATGGGATACAATCATCTGGGAAACAATCATTGGTGAATCAAATCATAATGAAATTCAAACTTGGATGAACCAGACATTATGGTGAATCAACCAAGTTGTGAACATATCATAAATGTAAACCTTAAGTGAAATGCTTAAGTGATTACATCATTAGTACTTACTGGCATAAGTTAACAGGAAAGTGTAGAGCACACGTATGATTTAGTTCTACATGTTAACAACTGTTAGTAGGTGCACGCATAACATAATCATAGTTCAATCATGGAATCAATCATAGTTCAAGTTGATCAAAGATCATGGGATTCTTAATCAATGGAAAACACATGGAAATCAGTACAAACGTGTTGCCAAATGCTAGCAAGGGCATGATCGTGGTATACCGAAACGGTGGTGGGCAGCGAGAGTGAGCCCTATATATAAGCTATTTTCGGTATATCGGGAAAGTGTCAGTGTGTAGGTTTGGTGGAGAGATCATGAGACATCGTACATATTCACATGATAAGTATACAAATAAGTTGATAACTTATACGTGTACTGGATCATATTACAATTGAATGATAATACTAGTAGTATGGATATATTACTGACCTTATCATGAAAATTCAATTGTATCCATTCTCATTACTGACCCGCTTGTGGCTTCTATTCGTAGAATGCCTCCTCGACGAGACCCAAATGCTGGGGGTTCGACAAGCGGTAATGAGGATGAAATTAACAAGATTGCTCGAGCTATCGCTGTTCACATGAGGGATGTGATCCCGGGTATGGTCACTGATATTACCCAGAATCTTCGGGGTAGTACCGGTGATTCTGCACACAACTCAAATACCAGAAACGCTGGAACTGCTAACTTTACTTTCAAGCAGTTCAACGATGCTAAGCCTCCTAAGTACTCTGGTACCGAAGGAGCTACCGGCCTACTGCAATGGCTGGAAAGTATCGAAGACATTCTAGACTTCACTGGATGCCCTGAAAATCTAAAGGTCAAGATGGCCTCGAGTGCATTTCACAAGGGCGCACTCACCTGGTGGAATTCTGAGAAGAACACCAGAGGACGTGAAGTCGCTCTAGCCTTACCATGGAATGGATTCAAGAACTTACTGGTGGAAAAGTTTTGTCCACGTCACGAGCTAAACAAAACTGGAAGTGGAGATGTGGAATCTGGTACAGGATAGTGGCGAAAATGCCAAGTATACAACTCGTTTTCATGAGTTGTGCATTTTGGTACCACATCTGGTTACTCCTCTATCCCGCAGGATAGAGAAATACATCGAAGGCTTGCCTCTAGTGGTTAGAGGAACTGTTATGGGGAACAACCCCACTACTTTGGAAGCTGCGATACAACTGGGTGCTACTCTTACTGAAGAGTATGTGAAATCTGGGGTGCTCACCCGAAAGGGATTCAAAAGGGCACAGATTGAGGAAGGCAAGAAGCCTGAACAACACCATCATAAGAAGAAGAAACAGAAAACAATCAAGAACTTTGCAGCGTTGACTGCGGCTGCACCTACTCATGCTACTCCCCTCACGGTTATGCCACAACCTGCTAATGTCAGAAAGCAGTACACTGGCCCGTTTCCACTCTGCACCAAATGCCAGTATCATCACCTGCCCAATACTCCATGCAAGAAGTGTCACAAGTGTGGGCGTATGGGACACTTTGCAGCGACTTGTCGATCTGCTCATCTTATTGCTGCAACAACTGCTGCCACAACTTCTGCTGCTACAGGTGGAAGAGCTTGTTACAATTGTGGGGCAGAGGGACACTTCAGAAATCAGTGTCCGAAACTCAACAACAATACTGCTGCCGCTCGTGCTTTTGTGATTGGAACTGCTGAAGCACGTGAAGAGCCGGCAGTCATCACGGGTACATTTCTTATCAATGATCACTATGTTCCTATCATATTTGATACTGGTGCTGATAAAAGCTTTATCTCTGCTCATACTGCTTCTGTTCTTAATATGCAACTATTCACACTTACTGCTCCCTATACTGTAGAAGTAGCGAATGGTAAAACCATAGTTGTAGATTCCATCATTAATGCGTGTGAGCTAAGATTAAATGACCATCTTTTCTCTATCGACCTCATTCCTATGACTCTCGGAAGCTTCGAAGTTGTAGTAGGAATGGATTGGCTATCTAAGAATAATGCTGAAATCGTATGCTCGGAGAAACTTATTCGAATTCCCCTACCGTCCGGCGAAACGATGATAGTCTACGGTGAGAAACCCTGCCGCGAATTGAAGATTGTATCGTGCATCAAGGCGAGGAAGTATCTGAAGAAGAAATATTATGCATTCTTAGCTCACGTGGTGGAAAAGAAACCTGACAAGAAAGCAGTTGGAGACGTACCGGTTATCAAAGACTATCCAGACGTATTTCCAGAAGACTTGCCTGGACTACCTCCAGTCCGACAAGTGGAGTTTAGAATTGATCTCGTCCCTGGAGCAAACCCAGTGGCGAAGTCACCGTATCGGTTAGCACCGTCTGAGATGCAAGAACTGTCTAGTCAGCTTCAAGAACTTTTAGACAAAGGTTTTATAAGACCGAGTTTCTCTCCATGGGGAGCTCCGGTTCTATTTGTCAAGAAGAAAGACGGTTCATTTCGCATGTGCATAGATTATCGTGAGCTGAACAAGTTAACAATCAAGAACAGATATCCTCTACCTAGGATCGATGATCTATTTGATCAATTGCAGGGAGCAACTTGCTTCTCTAAGATTGATTTACGATCCGGGTATCATCAGTTAAGAGTAAATGATGAGGATATACCAAAGACTGCATTTAGGACTCGATATGGACACTATGAGTTTGTGGTTATGCCATTTGGGCTGACCAATGCACCCGCAGTGTTCATGGACTTGATGAATCGAGTCTGCAGACCATATTTAGATCAGTTTGTTATTGTCTTTATTGATGATATACTGATTTATTCCAAGTCAGAACGAGAACATGAGGATCATTTGAAGAAAGTCTTGGAACTACTAAGAGAGGAACAACTTTATGCTAAATTCTCAAAGTGTGAATTTTGGCTAAAGGAAGTTCACTTCTTAGGACATGTCATAAACAAAGATGGAATTCATGTAGATCCAGCCAAGATTGAGGCGATTAAGAACTGGACTACTCCATCTACTCCAACAGAGATTCGTTCATTTCTGGGTTTGGCAGGTTATTACAGAAGATTCATTGCAAACTTCTCTAAGATAGCCTTGCCACTTACCACATTAACTCAGAAAAGTCAAGCTTTTATATGGGGACAGAAACAAGAAGATGCATTCCAACTTCTTAAACAGAAGTTATGCAATTCCCCTATCCTTAGTCTTCCAGAAGGCAGTGATGATTTCATTGTCTACTGTGATGCTTCAAACCTTGGCCTCGGGTGTGTACTTATGCAACGGGACAAGGTCATTGCTTATGCTTCAAGACAACTTAAGGTTCACGAGAAGAATTACACTACTCATGACCTTGAGTTAGGGGCTGTGGTCTTTGCACTGAAGATTTGGAGACACTACCTGTACGGTACTAAATGTGTCATCTATACAGACCACAAGAGCCTTCAACACATTCTCAATCAGAAAGAACTCAACATGAGACAACGACGTTGGGTTGAGCTTCTAACTGATTACGACTGTGAGATTCGTTACCATCCGGGTAAAGCCAATGTGGTGGCGGATGCTCTTAGTCGCAAGGAACCAGTCAAACCAATTCGCGTTAGAGCCATGGAGATCAACACACAACCAAACTTGAAAGACTTGATTCGTATTGCACAACAACAAGTAGTAACAGATAATCAACTCAAAACAGACTTGGATTGTGGCATTGAGAAGAAACTAGAACCTCGATCAGATGGGTTGTTATATCTCAATGGCCGCATGTGGATTCCAAAGTCTGAAGAATTGCGCACACTCATCTGTGATGAGGCTCATAAGTCGCGATACTCAGTTCATCCTGGAGCCGACAAGATGTATCAGGACTTGAGGACATCTTACTGGTGGCCGGGAATGAAGAAAGACATAGCACTGTACGTGGGAAAATGTCTTACGTGTTCAAAGGTCAAAGCAGAACATCAAAAGCCTTCGGGACTTCTGCAGCAACCTGAAATTCCTCAATGGAAATGGGAGCAAATTTCCATGGATTTCATAACAAAGTTGCCGAGAACTCCGAGAGGTTTCGATTCGATTTGGGTGATCGTTGATCGACTCACCAAATCTGCTCATTTTCTCCCAATCCGAGAGGATTACAAGATGGAGAAGTTATCCACATTGTACATCAACGAAATCATTGCACGTCATGGTACACCAACATCAATCATATCTGATCGTGATAGTCGCTTCACTTCTCGCTTTTGGCAATCATTGCAAAAGGCTTTGGGAACGCGTGTTAATCTTAGTACGGCGTATCATCCCCAAACCGACGGCCAAAGTGAGAGGACTATCCAAACACTTGAGGACATGCTCCGTTCTTGTGTCATTGACTTCGGTGGAAGTTGGGACACTCATCTCCCACTCATTGAGTTTTCATATAACAATAGCTACCATACGAGCATTCAATGTGCACCATTCGAGGCTCTATATGGTAGAAAGTGCCGATCACCGGTCTGTTGGACCGAGATTGGTGACTCACAGGTCGTAGGACCAGAACTCATTCAGGAAACATCGGACAAAATCACAATCATTCAGTCACGGCTTAAGGCCGCACGAGATCGGCAGAAGAGTTATGCTGATCGACGTCGGAAACCGCTTGAGTTCCAAGTTGGTGACCGAGTCTTACTCAAAGTTTCTCCCTGGAAAGGCGTTGTCCGATTCGGGAAGAAAGGGAAACTTGCACCAAGGTACGTTGGACCTTTTGAGATCCTGGAGCGGATTGGTCCCGTAGCCTACAAACTCAAACTTCCAGTGGAGCTAAGCAATGTTCATGATACTTTTCATGTATCAAATCTTAAGAAATGCTTGGCGGATCATGATGTTCAGATTCCACTGGAAGACATACAGATTCAGAATAACATGCAATTCATAGAACGTCCAGTTGAGATCATGGATCATGGGGTCAAGAAACTTAAACGCAGCCGTATCCCGATCGTGAAAGTGCGATGGGAGGGCAAACGCGGTGCTGAGTTCACCTGGGAACGTGAAGACCAGATGAAGCTTAAGTACCCTCATCTTTTTACAGTATCTTCGGCTAGTTAATTTCGGGACGAAATTCCCTTAACTAGGGGAGACTGTAACATTTGTGCATATAGTCATGTAGTTGTAAACAGTGTTAGAACAGTGTCTGTTCAGTTTCAGTTCAATCAATGTGTTTCAGTATGTTCATAATGTGTGCTTGTGTGTTACAGGATCTTAGTAGTCAGGAAACAAGTATTTATTATTTATTTACAGTCGATTACACTAGGCAAGAGCAGTAACTGGTTATATCGAAACAGTGGTGGGCAGCGAGAGTGAGCCCTATACATATACTGCGTTCGGTGTAACAGGTTAGTGTTAGTGCGTAGTGTTGAGACGAATAGTATAACAATTAATTAATTCAACCAAGATCGTAATCTGTAAGCGAGACTGAGTATAGTTATGGGTGACGATCCATAATAATACGAATGTTGAACTTATAATTACGATTAAACGACTTTAAATATTTTAATACGATCGGAAAACGTACGCGATTGCGGGTATACACGTAAATTGTGAATGTTTAACGATCCGACAACACACGAAGAGTAAAAATAATTATATTAATTATTTTATATTTTTACAATTTTGAAACTCATCATTTATTTGAGTTTAACAACTCTTTTATTTTAAAACCGCGTAAAATACGCGTTACGTTCCGGAAACGCGAACCGAGCGACCGAAACGGACCCGAATACCACCCGGGCTATAAAAGCCTTGAGCAAGGCTATTTTACTTCATAAATGCAGCCAACAACCTCACCTCTCTCTAAAACTCACGAACCTTCCATCTCTCTAGAAATTCAAAGCTTCAATCGCTCGTATCTTGCTCGTTTCTCAACGGATTTCGGTGATTCTTGAACCCACGCGTAGCCCTCGACATTCTCTACAAGAAAGTACAAGAAAACAGCTGATTTGTCCAGCCAAAAACGAGGTATGATCCTTGGAAGATTTCGGAGATTAGGGTTTTCGTTTTTGATTGCTCGACCAACTCATATAACCGGTAATAAAAGCCCACGTAGACCAACCCTAGACCTTCGAAATGTGTTTCTTGTGCACCGATTAGGTGGAGACCTCATCAGGGAAGGTTGTAGCTCGATTGGGATGCGAAGTTGTTGCAGGTTCGTGGGAAAAAGGGGGCTGCCGAACCCTCTTCAGCAACCAGCCGAACTATGGACAATCCCACGAGCCTTCCCGAACCAGTCGGGTCCAACGAACCCTCAACTGCAGCTGGCCGAACCCTGAGGTGTTTCACGAACCATCACGATCCCATAGTCTAAGGCGAAGCTCCACGAACCTGCATAGTTCGTTGCATGGGAAGACGAACCCTAATGGATTTCCTTAGCTTGAACGAACCCTCACGAGCCTTATGTCCTAGCCGAACCCTACTGGGTTTCACGAGCCTACACGAACCATGCATGATGTCATGTTGCCCGAACCCTGCTGTGCGTATTGCCGAACCAGCCTATTAGTCGAACCCTCGAGCACGTAGCGAACCCTGCATGGTTCGTCCAATATTAGCCGAACCTAGGCTGAACCCCAAAAAGGTTCGCTGCCTATGATGGCAGCTCATGAACCCTCGGCCCAACCCTAGTCATATTCGGCCCAATTGCAATGGTATTCAACCCCATAGGTTAAAACAAGACCAATGGGATTATGTTGATCCATTATGATCTCAATTGGTTCAATTTTATCCTTGGTGATTTACTTGGCCCAATAACTCACTCGTTTGGTTTACAAGACCCATTTCGGCCCAACACTACATTCAATTGATCAATATCACGTTCAATTGGGCCCTAGTGACCTAAGTGGCCCATGGTCTTTGTTAAGCCCTCATGGTTTATGGGTTTAAGGCCCAATTGTGTTGGCCTTGACTTATGATATTGTGAAATGATCACGAAGAGGTTAAGTGGCAACTTAATATAATCGAGAGATCAATTCATAATCACAATGACTTGAAATCAATTGAACATCTTTTCACAACAAATGGTAATCAATGGCTATCAAATTCATGAGCAAATATCATTTTATGCATAAGAATTATGCATCAAAGAACATTTCATAAGTTTCTTGGACCCATGATCAATCTAGAGATTCAAATCATAACATTCAAGTTTTCACAACAATCAAATCATGAGAACACAAGTCAATCAATGAATCAAAGTTATACAATTATAAATCCTATATCTTATGTATGATTACAATGTTATAGGAAACAATTAGAAGTCCTGTTTGCTACTTGCTATCTGTTTTAGTTCAGAGTCTACTGCAGACAGGTGAGAACTTTAGCCCCTCTTTTACTGTTTTTATAAACTGTTTTGGGGTGGAACACGTGATCAAAACCGCTATTTCAATCTTGTTTCATTACACAAGTTATGTGTAATTCATAAACATTTCAGGTTCATCTTACGAATCCAAGGGATTCATCAATTGTTTAAAGAAATTGTCAACTGTTTTAATTTACTTGTCAATTACTAAACTCTTTTCATTAAATAGGTTTTACAAGGGACTTTTGAACTGTTTTGAAATTAATTTACTCAAATGTATTTTATGAAGGATAAACACTTTTTGATAAAGGATTTTACAAACCCTTTTGTTATAAACCTTGTTATTACACAAGGTCATCACATCATGGTATTCAAAACAAGTGGTTCACAACATGGTATCCAAATCAAGTGGTTCAAAACATGGTATTCAAATTCATTGGTTCAAAACATGGTATTCAAGTCAAGTTGTTCACATCATGGTATTCAAATCAAGAGATTCATTTCATGTTACATAAACAAAGGATTAAACTCGTGGAGTTAAATCCAGGTTTTCAATAAGACATTAACACATCCGGTTAAAGTAAGATTCAGAAAACATGGTGTCCATTGTTGTAAACAAACTTATAAACCCATCAAGTATCATATTCATTAGCGTTAGTACTGGGTGATCACAACAAGGGAAAGCGGACACATTGTTTCTTATCCAGGATGGAGTTAGCTTTTAAATTTGTTTTAAAAGCTAACTGCAGGTCTGGTGTCATTGTTTTCTTATCCAGGATGGAGTTGGCTTTTAAATTTGCTTTTAAAAGCCAACTGCAGGTCTGGTGTCATATGGTTATCAAAACTGCTGACGTATTATCTAACTCCAAACGTGGTTTGGGAATTGATATTATCGGCTGTCGTGTGAACAGTGATTGGACTGTTTACACTCATTTTTTTACTTGATGTTAGTTTGGGTTGCAGCTCATCCGTGTGAATCTTATGATGCTTTAACTTACCTATGTCTTATATCATATACTCATGTTTACGAATGCTTAAACCTATTGTTCTCACCAACTACGTCTGTAGTTGACAGTTACTTTTCACGTGTTTCAGGTAATCAGGTTTAAGACATTCTCAGGGACAACTAAGGAGACTATTCTAAGATAGAACAAGATGAAGAAACATGCTAGGATGGAATAGAAACTCACTAAATCCTAATTGTTTGATTGTCTTGTTTGAAGTCTTCTTTTGTAACTATATTTTGGGTCTATAGTTGTCTTTATTTGGGTAGATAGTTGTCTGTAACTAAACAATTGTCTTAACATTATGAAACATAGTAATCCATTGTGGTTGTTCTTATTCAATACTTGTGCATGAATCAACTGTTCATACGTCACCGCGCCGTGGATTCCGCACGCGGCGCAGGGGTGTGACAGTTGAATTGTTGAACGACTACGAATGCGCGATTAAGTATCACCCGGGAAAAGCTAATGTGGTAGCTGATGCTTTAAGCAGAAAAGACACTTCAACAAGACGGGTTCGCGCACTTATGATGACGATACATACTGACTTGCCTGACAAGGTACGCAGTGCTCAGTTTGAAGCTTTGAAAAAGGAAAAACTTGGTACAGGAATCCTTACGAGGAATGGAAGAACAATTGGATGTTAAACCTGATGGGATTTATTATTTCATCAATCGACTGTGGATACCTTTGTACGGAGGTTTGAGGGAACTCGGGATGGATGAAGCACACAAGTCTAGATATTCAGTCCATCCGGGGTCAGACAAGATGTATCATGACTTGAAGGCACTGTATTGGTGGCCTCACATGAAAGCTGACATTGCTAAGTACGTTAGCAAATGTTTGACTTGTTCGAAAGTCAAGGTTAAATATCAGAAGCCATTTGGTTTACTGCAACAACCAGAGATACCGATGTGGAAATGGGAACAGATTTCGATGGATTTCATTACTAAGTTACCCCGTACACTGAGTGGTTGTGATACGATATGGGTAATTGTCGATCGATTAACGAAATCTTCACATTTCTTAGCAATCAAGGAAACCGACAAGATGGAGAAACTGACTCGCATTTACATCAAGGAAGTAGTAGCACGGCATGGCGTGCCAATTTCCATCATATCAGATCGAGATGCGCGATTTACTTCAAACTTTTGGAAATCACTTCATAAGTCATTGGGAACTCGTTTGGATATGAGTACCGCATATCATCCACAGACCGACGGTCAAAGTGAACGTACGATTCAAACGCTTGAGGATATGTTACGAGCTTGTGTAATTGACTTTGGTGATAGCTGGGAAAACCACTTACCGTTAGTGGAATTCTCTTACAACAATAGTTATCATACAAGTATTCAGGCAGCACCGTTTGAAGCTTTGTATGCTCGCAAATGTCATTCACCAGTTTGCTGGGCTGAAATTGGTGACAGTCAGATTACAGGTCCTGAACTAGTGCACGAGACGACAGAGAAGATAGTTCAAATCCGGAACCGTATTGTAACATCAGTGCAGGAACCGTCACCGGAACAGTGATCGTAACAGTGCGTGAACAGTAATCAGGTACAATTTTCATGTAATTTAGTGTACTTTATGTTCATATTAAACCTCAGTATCATTTCATGTTACCAAAACAGCAAATTCATAATCATTTCAGAGAAAACAAGTTCAGAACAATGGTTCTTGAGTCAGATAATTATCTGGCAACACAGGACCATCATGTGATTTATTTGTTAGGACTTTATTATGTATAAACGTATGTGAGGCTTTACAGAACAAAACAACACGAATATCGTTACGTGAATGCTAAACCGACGGATTTTTCGTATAGGTGACGATCTGTACGAATAAATCTGAAAGTTTAACGTTCTGAATGATATTCAATAATTAGAAAACAATATTGAATAGTGTAGTTATCGTCGTGTTTGATCGGGTGACGATTCGAACAAATACGCGCGATGACCGCGCGATTCGATTTAAACGTTAAATAAATATTTTGTAAATGAAAAAAATTTAAAAGATATCTAGTTAATTTATTAGGAATTACAACCTAAAATAAATTTTATGATTCTATTTTAAATCCGAGTCGTTTCGTAACGAAAACGACGTTTCTACGCGAAACCACGCGAAACCGAACGAACCAGAACGAACCCGGTTTAATTTGAAACATTTATTGTGGCATTTACAGCCACAACCACCTCCCAATCACCAGCCATTCATCCCCATCGTTCACTCTCTCTCTACATTCTCTCTCTAAAACCTCTCTCTACCTTCTCTCTTCAAGAACTCACTCAAATCACCACCATTTTTGGTGTTTTTGGTGTCTAAATCACCACCATCACTAGTAGATCGTGAAAGTACAACCGATCTGAGCTTCTATCCAGCCAATTTGAGGTATAACTCGATTTTTAGTTCGGTATTAGGGTTTTGAAAAGCCTCTTGTTCGAACACCACTAACACCGGTTTTGGACCACTTCAACCCCTAGGGTTTACACAAAAACACCATAGGATGTTATAGGAACAAACGTTTGCTCGAACCATGGTCGATTGGCTTGAACACCATTGCTGTTTCCTCTGTCGCTCGACTGGCCGAATGACGAGCCCAGTTCAGCGAATGAACTACCTATCTTCATTCGGCGAATGTGTCAAGAACCTCATTCGGAGAATGGGCCACGAACTTCATTCGGCGAATAGGGCCAAACCTCTTTCGCCAAGATTAGTCATTCGCTCATCAACTCTTATTCGGCCACTCTCTTCCGGTTGAGGCTCATTCGGTCGGGTAAGGCCCTGGTTCGGCCGAGAGTCATCCGCACCACCTTACCTCATTCGACCCCATCTCATTCGACGACCGTGGTTCGGCCAAAGGCCACATTCGGGATTTAGCTCAATCGGACAAGCCCCATTCGGTGGGGTTTTCAGTCGGTGGGTTCTCATTCGGTCAAGACACAATCGCCATAAGCCCTTGTATAATCGGCCCAATAAGTCGGCCCAACCCACAGACGGCCCAAGGACAATTCAAACAAGTGGATTGGATTGGGCTATGTACGCATGGAAGTTGGGTGCATGAGAAATCATAAGAGTGCATGGGATCCACGTATCTTATACCTTCTAGTTGTACATGTGTGTGTGTGCATGCATTTGGGTGGGGCATGCATGGGTAATTAGAGTTTTCTAAAAGGAAATTGGTTATATGTCTTACAAATAACTAAAGATGGTTGTTAACATCCATTGGTTAAATTTAACACATCAGGAATTCATTGTAAAATCATGTGGATCAAAACGATAATTTAAGGTTAGAATGTTGATTTAATTATTAACATCTAAAACCTTAGGAAAAATTCAAGAGGAACTGTAACTAAATTAGATGATTCATTTGAGTTATCTATGAGGGATTTTACAAAGAATCAAGTAAGAAATCATTACAAAAGTCAAAGTCTAATAACGGGCACGAGGTTGGCCCAACGGGCTTAGTCTAAGCCCATCATTATATGTTAAATATCTTTTCGTTTAAATTAATTATGTGTTAATAAAATAAATTAAATTGAAAAGGTTCTACTAAAAGTCTTTAAAGGATTAATTGGGGATATGGGTTACTAATGGGTAATAAGGTTAGTCTAGTTAGAGGAAATCTTAGAATCACGTTAGTAATCTAGGACACTTAGTTGCACACCGAGACCAAACCCTAGATACGACGATTACTGTATATACTTATCGAATGCGAATTCTTTTAAAACAACTCAGGAACCGAAGATACATAGACTACAACAACGAGCGCGCATTTTGTGGTAATTCTATATAAAGCAACACAGGTGAGTTCATTGCCCCTTTTCTAACATTTTTGTTTTAAAACGCGGGGCTGAGAAGCATGCGTAAACTGTTTTATTTAAACTGTTTATTTAAATGCTTATATTTATTATATGTTTTACATATATATGTTTGTTGATACTCCTAGACTCCTGTCTAGGAAATTATTAAACAGATCAAATTATCAAATTAATTTAAGTACTCTCATGAGTAATACCTTAAATTTAAACTCTAAGTCAACCCTTAGTCCATCAAGTTCAAATTTAAGAATCTAAATTCAAAGTGAAATCATATGAACAAAAATCAAAAGATCACATTCAAAGGAATCATAGCTCAGTGTGAGATCTGAGATCCAAGAATCACTATCAAATTAATTATCATTGTGAATCATGGGAAAGTCAAAAGATCAAGATCAAGAGACTCAAGAAATCAGATATCATAAATGTGTGTGAATCATGTTAATAATGAAATCATTATGATCTAATGAAATCATTAATACTCATGTCAAGGTGGATGTCAGTTGTATATGGAATCAAGACCACGTGTAACACACATATAAAGTCCCACTCAGATGCAGAAGACCATTGGGTCAGGCTGTAACGGGCAATAACATGAACGATCAAATGGAATCAATATCAAAGTCAAAATCATGAGAATCAAGAGATCAAGAATCACAGGATATCCTTAAAGTCCCCGCATGTACAGAAGACCTTTGGGTCAAGCTGTAAGGGCAAAACATTAAAATCCCGCTCAGTTCCGGTGTACTCCTTGTGAGTTATGCCTGACATGGGTCACGTGTGAGAGGTTACAATTTGGACAACCACCAACAACTAAGTCTAATTGATTGGGTCAAATAATGCCCAATCATCATGTCTTAGTTGTACTTAAATGTTTTATTTAATTATTTAATTAAATATTTGACATTTTACTATTATCACTGACTTTTGGGAAATTCTATATCTACGATCAAAAATCAAGAGGATCAAAGGCAAATCAGATTTCAATATCATGATCTAAATCAGAAGTGTTAGGTAAAAATGCTTAATTATCATTAACAACAGTGTCATATACATATTAGTATGTGGTGGGATAGCGTCTGGGCTTGACCCTCTCGTGATTCCCTATATATAAGCATACCGATGTGGATATTACATGTGGAGTTAATGAGGTTAGGGTCTTTACCAAAAGAGGTTTTCAAATCATTTTCAAATCATATTCAAATCATTTTCAAATCATTTTCAAATCATAAAACTATATGAACTCACCAACCATGTGTTGACTTGATTTTTGCATGACTTCTCAGGTGACGAACAGGTCAACTAAGGAGTTATTCCTTTTGGACTAGGACTTCAGATAGAAGACTTAGCATTTTGGACCTGCATACTTTTGAAGACATCATTATACAAATCATTTTGTATATCTTGTGTAAATACAAGATAGAAATATATGATGTTAATGGTAGATTTACATTGTTAAATTATAAACAATACTGATGTAATTTAACTTTGTAATTCTATTATATTTAGCATTTCTCAGTTATATCATGTGCAATGTAAACAATCTGATCATCACGATTATCACTCATTATATCGCGCCCCGGGAACCTTCCGCCCGACGGGACAACCGATCCTATTCCGCCGGCTCGGGGTGTGACACGTATGGCAGCGGCTCGGGATCGACAGAAGAGTTATGCTGACAAACGTCGTAAGCCGTTGGAATTTCAAGTAGGAGACCGAGTTCTTCTAAAGGTATCACCTTGGAAAGGTGTGATACGATTCGGCAAGCGCGGGAAGCTTAGCCCACGTTACGTAGGACCTTTTGAGATCCTGAAAAGGATTGGTCCGGTTGCGTATCAACTCAAATTACCGGATGAACTCAGTGGAGTTGATGATGTCTTTCACGTATCGAACTTAAAGAAATGTCTTTCTGATGAGACATTGATTGTACCATTGGAAGAAATACAAGTGGATGAACAGTTACGATTCATTGAAGAACCAGCAGAAATCATGGACCGAGAGGTCAAACAACTTAAGCAAAGCAAGATTCCGATACTCAAAGTTCGGTGGAATTCAAGACGTGGTCCTGAATTCACATGGGAACGGGAATATCAAATGATGAAGAAGTATCCTCATTTGTTCAAAACAGCAACTACAAACATTTGTCCAATTGGGATCCTTTCCTGGTGGTGACATAATATATCTTTGAACATCCACATGGTACCACTCCTCCACATTGTGAGTTGAGATGTTGTATACCCTTTTGTTTGGAGTGTTGTACCCTGAATAAAACTTTCTTCAACGTTTTCATTGAACTTTCCTTGCTCATATTTGTTAAGCATTGTTCATGGAGCACCAAATGGTTCAAGATACTTAAGATTTGGTTTTCTCTTGTGGAGAAACTCAAAGCAAGTCTTCTCGTGTCGCTTGACAATCAATACCCAATTCAATGTATAACATGCATTA
This sequence comes from Mikania micrantha, assembly GCA_009363875.1. Lineage (NCBI taxonomy): Eukaryota > Viridiplantae > Streptophyta > Magnoliopsida > Asterales > Asteraceae > Mikania > Mikania micrantha. The sequence continues at coordinate 68,828,972 of CM018691.1, read as the reverse complement.
GCAATTGCTTCATTCCAGAATTGAACCGGTAAGGATGAGTCAGCAATCATCTTTCTAGCGGCCTCAATTAAAGTTCTGTTCTTTCGCTTAACAACACCATTCATTTGAGGGACATATGAAGCACCTAACTGTGTACAAATCCACAATGATTGCAAAACGTCTCCATGTTGTGATTTTTGAACTCAGTCCCATTATCCGTTATGACCATGCAAACCTTGAGCTTATAAAGAGATTCAAGTTTTCTTACTAGAACTTGAATACATTTAAACATTTCAGATTTCTCCTTCATGAAAAACACCCAAGAGTATCTGGAGAACTCATAAGTGATGACTTGACAGTACTAATCTCCAGCAATGCTCTTGCGTCTGACAGAACCCAACAAATCCGTGTGGAGAGGCTCAAGTGGAACAGTAACTGAGTGAAACTTTTTGAGTTTGTGAGACCTCTTGGTTTGCTTTCCCTGCTTTCATGAGATGCAGACATCAGACAGTTTGAAATTTTTAAAACTCAAGCCATCAACCAAATTGTTATGAACCAGATGATTCATCTTTCGTAAGGTCAAATGACTCATCTTCTTATGTAAAATGATAGAATCTTTCTATGTTGCCTTAGACATAAAACATGAATGTGACAATCCGGTATTTTCGAATTAACCTCGTTAACTGAAAATATCGAAATCACAAATATGAGGCCCAAGGTAGGCCCAATGAGGCCCAAGGTAGGCACAATTGTAAATATGAGGCCCAAAGTAGGCCCAATTGTATTTATGAGGTCCAAAAGGATTAACCTAGCCAATAATAGTTCAATTGACCAATTAGTGACAATCCGGCATTTCCGATTAACTCCAGGATTAATCGAAATGATATGTTATTGATCAAGAATAATCTATAAGGGTTAAGATTAATCAAAAATCAAGTTCTAAGTGTTTTAATTTCAAGGATTAGTCTACAAATAGTGATAACAGTCGATTTTGACTCCTAAAAGTCAAAATTCGTTTATAAAAATATTAGGAAATTCGAAATTTGGGTCATTACACTGAAATTGATTGAATAAACCTTTCAATCAACACATATTAATGATCTTTAACAGTGATCATACGTTACTGAGTAGTTTAATAATCGAATTTAAATCATTTGGCATCCAAGAGTTGAAACCAAAACCCTTCACTATCAAAATCATTCATCTCGATCATAAATCATGAAATTGGCATTCCAGAAACCTTAGTCGGCATCTTTAGGTTCTTAATCATCTAGCAATTTCATTCAAAAAGCTACGGGAAGAGGAATTCGATCAAAGGGTCGGCCGAAGAACAACCTAAAAGTCGGGACACCTCAATTGGGCTTCAAAACAAGTAAGTGATTACTCATACAACACCTAAAACGGCCGACTAAGCTAATCCATATGATCAATTTGTGTATTAACATCGAATTGTAGGAACACTGATAACTAGGGTTGTTGGACCAAAAGAACCAATGAGCCTGATCAGAAAATCCTCTAAGTCCCACATGCACACAACAATTGAAGAAGAGCACAACAGCTGAAGACAAACGACTGTTGAAGAGAAGATCTGAAGAGTTACAAGCTCTGAAGAACAAGTCTTCAGATGTTGTTCACAACAGCTGAAGTGTTAGTCTTCAGATGTTGTGATGTTATTTTTGTCTTCAGTAGTTTTCTTTCAGTAATTGTAAAAGTCTGATGAGTATTTTTACTTATCAGATGTTGTAGTTTATTTTCAGTAGTTTTAGTTCTTCAGTAGTTGTAAGAGGATGTCTTCAGTAGTTGTAAACATCCTCAGTAGTTTTGATTGTTTCAGTTGTTATCTTTTGTCTGTTAGGTGTCAACATCATGTGACATCATCAGACGTCACTGCTTCTATATAAGGGCAGTTGACCTATTGTATCTTTAACGAAGTTAGTGTGAATTGAATGAGATTATTCCTTTTGCAGAATTCTCTTTCTATAACAACTTGTACTTTACTGTTCTATTAGATTAACTTTGTTCTTGCTAATTTTGAGCTAATTCATCGTTGAATTCCGCTGCTATAACCTAAGATTGATCAAATGAGAACATCTGATCCTACAATTGGTATCATAGCAGGTTAATCATTGATCGATTAAACAATTGATCTCTGAAACTGCTCAATTCAGTTCTCTGGTTGATCGAATTAGACGATTAGTAAGAATTTGTTATAGATTGAAGTTTTCTGATAACTTCTGTTGATTTGTTTTTCAATATCAATTAGTTTTGAATCAATTGGTTGAAGTTTGTGTTAATTCATTTGAATTTTGTTGATATTGATTGAATCTGAGATCATGACAACTCCAAACAATGATCCGCACAACACAGGCTCCGCAACCAAGCCTCTAATGCTGGTTCGGAGTGAGTACAACATTTGGCAACGTAGAATGCTACATCACCTGTCAATTAACAGTGCAGGATGTTGGAAATCTGTAGTGCATGGTCCGTATAAACCCATGATCACTGATCCTGAAACTAAAATCATGATTCCGAAACCATCGGATATGTATTCAGATGAGGATATCAAATTGTTTGAAATTGATGCGAAAGCTCATGGTATTCTAGCCATGGCTTTGCCGAATGAGATTTATTCAGGCTTGATGCATCATGATACTGCTCATGATCTCTGGGTTGCACTGAAAGAACAATTCGGTGGAACCGATGAGGTTTTAGCAAATACTAGAGAAATCCTTGCTCAACAGTATGAGACTTTCTCTCATAGAAAGGGTGAGTCATTGACCCAACAATTTGAGCGGTTTTCATGTTTGATCTCTGAATTGAAAATGGTTAAACAGGAATATACTAATAGTCAGATGAATAACAGGTTTCTTAGATCATTGCCTGAGAGATGGGACACTTATACTATTGTCCTACGCTCCAGTGCAAATCTAGAACATCTATCCCTCACCCAACTCCATGGGAAACTCTTAACATTTGAGAGAGAGGTAGAACAGAAAAGAAAGCTGTCTTCATCTGGCAAGCTCACTGATGACTTTATTCCCGGCAATACTGCTTTGATTGGTCAAGAGTCCGAGTTTAATGGGTCTGAATGTTCTTATGATGAACATATTGATTTCTCTACTAACAATGTTGAACATGCTTTTGTGGGAGTTGATGGAAATGCAGGAAATTATGGTGATAATCTGTGTTTTGTGATGGATGATTTGAAAGGAATTCCAGATGATGATCTAGAGGAGATGTATATATTAAGTCAGATGGCATTAATCAACATTAGATCTCAAAAATTCTACAAAAGAACTGGAAGAAATTTCCTGGATTATCTGGCAAAACCAAAGTTGGTTTTGACAAAGGGAAGTTGAGGTGCCACAAGTGTCACAGGCTTGGTCATTTTGCTAGAGAGTGCAAATCTACTGGACCTAGTTCCTCTGCACCCTTTGTGACCTTTCCTAGCAATAACCCACAAAACAAAGGACAACAATCTTCTGGGTCTGGTCAACAACAATTTTATCCAGCTCATTTTGTACCACAAAGTCCCATGCCTTATCCATATCCTTGCTTCTATATGCCACAATCCACTCACACTCCAGCACTAATACCCTCTCAATCACCTGCTCTTCCTGACCCCAGCAAATCTCAAACAAATCAACAGCCTCAACAACATCATCAGAGCTTTTTCACCCCTGGAATAGCTGATTGGAGTAGTTTACCTGATGACTAATCTGATTTTAATATGCAGCTGTACTCTGAAGCTGGTCCACATGGTGGAGACAATCCATTTGGAAATCTTGCTTTGATGGCTATTGATTCAACTGACAATTCTTGTCCAACTTCTTCAACATCACAGGTATCATCTGAATCAAAAGCCAAGTTGTGTTCAGAATCATGTATTTCAGCATTTGCTTCCATTAGAGAAATAAATGTTGAATTAATCAATGAGAAGTTGGATTTAGAAAAGGTTGTGACTAAGAATAAAACTGAATTTGAGAAAGTTTTGAATGACAAAGAGTCTGAAATTTATAAACTCAAGTGTCAATTGTCTGATGAAAAGGCTAGGGTGGAAGTCATGCTTGTAAAACACAATGATCTGAAACAAACACTTGCAACAACCCAAATAGAGTGTAAAAAATGGGTTGAGTCTTGCAAGGGGTTTGAGATGTTATTAAACAAACAAACAGCATCAAATGTGAAGTTTGGTATTGGATACAATCACACTGCCCCCCCAGCTGATTATACACCAAAAAATCTTGATTGTGAGTCTGAAGGGGACAGTGTATACCAATACACCAAATCTTCAGAAAAGTCTGATGCTGAAGAATCCTCTGAAAGTGAGTTAAGTGCATGCAAATCTGAGTCTGAAACTGTGGATATTGAGACATACTCTTATTCTATTGGATGTACAAATGTCATTCAGGGTGACAAATGTCAAGATAGTGTTTTAATTGAAATTAATCCTAATGAAAATGTTTCAAATGAATTAAATTTAAAACTGATTGAGTCAGATGGGCATGGCACTGGAGAGAAAGATGCACGGCTTCTGATAAGTCAGAGTCACTTATCAGCAGTTGTAGAAAAAGCTGATAATGCTACAACTGATAATGTGAAATGTGTTGATAGACAAGTGCTGAAGAATAAATCTTCAGAGGTTGTCAACACATCAGCTGTTGTTAACATGTCTACAAATACTGATGTTCCAAAGGTTCTGAAGAACAAAAATTCAGTATCTAAGTCATCAGTACTTGTAGATACTCACAAGGGAAAGCAAAAGAGGGTGCCTTGTGAAATTTGTAGGTTGTTTAATCATTCCTCTGATGAATGCTGGTACAAAAAAGGTTCTAAATTCAATAAAATTAAGCACAAAAGCAAGAACATAATCAAAATGAAAAATGAATTTAGCTCCAAGTTCGTACCAGAATCATCAGTAGTTTCAAAATCTGGAAAAACCTCACAAGGAAATGAATCAAATAAATCCAAGAAAGGTAAAGGGGTTGTTCCAGATTCAAAGAAACAACACTTGAAAGATTCTTCATCAATTAAAGACACTAAGTTGACAAAACATAAAAATCAAAAGTCAAGTCCTGATATGTCTGATGAAATCAAAATTTTGACTCAAAACCATAATCAACTGATGTTAATGATGCAACAACTGCTAGGAAGAGTTAATCTAGCAGAGGTACCTGTTGCTTCATTTCAAAAGAAGAAACCAAAATCAAAAGTAAAGGCTAAATCATCTGATAAGAATGATTCAAGTGTTGCTTCAACTGAAAATGCTAATTTTGTTTCTTCATGTGTTAACAGACCCAAAACCAAAATGGTTTGGGTCCAAAAGTCTAACTGAGTGTGTTGGTGTATGCAGGGTCCTTCAGCATGCCAAAATAGCATCTGGTATGTTGACAGTGGAGGATCCATGCATATGACTGGGAGCAGATCTCTTCTTAATGACTATTTTATAGGAAGAAAGGGATTTGTGTCTTTTGGCAATGATGCTAAGGGTTATATTATAGGGAAAGGTTATGTGACAAATGGTGAGATAAGGTTTGATGATGTGAATCATGTAGAGAATCTTAAGAATAATCTTCTGAGTGTTAGTCAGATGTGTGATAAGGGTCACATTTCTCTTTTCACCAAGCAAGACTGCAGAATACTGTTTTCTGAAGTGTTGCCTCTGATTGGCAAAGTCTTAGATGAGTATACTCTCCTTAAGGCTAACAGAGTGGGAAAGGTCTATGCCTTTGATTTGTCAAAGAAAATCTCTGTTAAAGGTCATCCTTGTTTATTCTCTAAGGCTTCTTTCAAGGAATCAAATCTGTGGCATAGAAGATTAGGTCATGTGAATCTCAAAAATATGAATCAACTGGTGAAACATGGGTTAGTTAGAGGTCTTCCAATGAAGGATTTCAGTTGTGATGAGAATTGCACTGCTTGCTTGAAAGGGAAGCAACATAAAGTTTCTTTTCCTCCAATTGGTGATCCCAAATCCACTGGTTGTTTGCAAATGTTGCACATGGATTTGTTTGGGCCAGTGAAGGTCATGAGTATGGCAAAGAAGAAGTATTGCTTAGTAATTGTTGATGATTACTCAAGGTTTGTCTGGACTTTCTTCTTGCACTCAAAAGATGAGGTTGCCAAGTCCATTATCAACTTTGTGTTGTATGTTGAGAAGCAATATTCTCTTCCTGTCAAGTGTGTAAGGAGTGACAATGGAACAGAGTTCAGAAATCATATTCTGGATGAGTTTTATCTGTCAAAGGGAATCAAGAGGCAGTACAGCATCCCTAGAACTCCTGAACAGAATGGAGTAGTTGAAAGGAAAAATAGAACCTTGATTGAAGCTGCCAGAACAATGATGGCTGATTCTGGCTTGCCATTGACCTTCTGGGCAGAAGCTGTCAATACTGCTTGTTATGTGCACAACAGGGTTCTGGTGAATCAGAGATGGTTGAAAACTCCTTATGAACTGCTTCATAATTTGACTCCTTTGATTTCTTTCTTTAGAGCTTTTGGGTGTCCTTGCTATATCCTCAATACCAAAGATCAACTTAAAAAGTTTGACTCCAAAGTTGATGCAGGATATTTTGTTGGATATTCTTCAACTTGCAAAGCTTACAGAGTGTTCAACTGCAGAACAAAGATGGTTGAAGAAACTCTTCATGTCAAATTCAATGAATGTCCAAAAGATTCTATTCCACAAAATCCTGTTGAGCTGTTTAATCTAGACATCTTGCAACATGAATCCTATCCATCCTCAGTTGAGTCTATTGGTGTGGAAGATGATGCACCTAAAGCAGTTCCACCAACAGCTTCTACAGCAACCACACAAGGAAATCATGATGATGAAGATGAAAGTACTCATTTGTTCAGATTTAGTGACAATCTGCCTATGTCTGCTAAATCTGATGCTCCTCCTGCTCCAGTTGCTCCTCCAAATACCAATGCTGATGAAATTCTAGAATCCTCTCAATCATTTGAAACTCCTGCTGAACTGTTTCCTGGATCTTCATCAACATCTGCAGCAACTGGACCCCCAGCAAACACTTGCACTGATCTTATTCCATATCAAGAACTGAAGGATCATCCATTATCTCAAGTTCTTGGTGACATTTCTGCTGGTGTTTCAACAAGAAGTCAATTGTCAAACTTTTGTCTCTATGCCTTATTTGTCAGTCAGCAAGAGCCAAAGAACTATCACACAGCACTTAGAGACAATGGCTGGGTGGAGGCTATGCAATTGGAGCTGTTGCAGTTCAAGAAACAACAAGTCTGGGAGCTGGTTCCTTTACCACAAGGTAAGTGTGCAATAGGCACTAAATGGGTGTTTAGGAATAAAACTGATGAAAATGGTCAAATAATTAAGAACAAGGCCAGACTGGTTGTACAGGGGTTCTCTCAGGAAGAAGGTATTGATTATGATGAAACTTTTGCCCCTGTAGCCATACTGGAAGCAATTAGATTGTTTTTAGCATATGCTGCCTTACACAAACTAAAAGTTTTTCAAATGGATGTCAAAAGTGCTTTCTTATATGGTAAAATAAAAGAGGAAGTGTATGTGTGTCAACCACCAGGTTTTGAGGACAATAAACATCCTGATTGGGTGTATAAGCTTGATAAAGCTCTTTATGGGCTGAAACAAGCACCTAGAGCCTGGTATGACACTCTATCCACTTTTCTTCTTCAAAATAATTTCACTAGAGGCTCCATAGATAAAACTTTGTTCATAAAGAAAGTAGGACAGCATAAGCTCCTTGTTCAAATTTATGTTGATGACATAATTTTTGCTTCATCTGATCCAAAGTTGTGTGCTGATTTTACTGAGTTAATGACCAAGAATTTTGAAATGAGTGCCATGGGGGAATTACAATTTTTCTTGGGTCTTCAAATCAAACAAAGTCCTGAAGGCATTTTCATTCATCAATCCAAATACACAAAAGAGTTGTTAAAGAAATTTGATTTGCAAAACTGTAAACAATGTTCTAACCCCATGAGCAGTACCACACAACTTGATGCAGATGTGAAAGGTAAATCAGTTGATGAAACTCTTTATAGATGTATGATTGGGTCCTTGATGTATCTCACAGCATCTAGGCCAGACATTATGTTTGCTACATGTGTTTGTGCTAGATTTCAGGCTGCACCTAAAGAATCTCATTTGATTGATGTTAAAAGAATTTTCAGATACTTGCAGGGCACTCAATCACTGGGAATTTGGTATTCCACTGGGCATTCCTGCAAACTTGTTGCTTTCTCTGATAGTGACTATGCAGGATGCAAACTCACCAGAAAATCAACTTCTGGTGGTTGTCAGTTTCTAGGAAATTGTTTGGTTTCTTGGCAAAGTAAGAAACAAACATCTGTGGCCACTTCAACAGCTGAAGCCGAGTACATTGCTGCTGCAAGCTGTACTTCACAAATTCTCTGGCTTCAGACTCAACTTTTGGATTATGGCATCAAAGAGTCTAAGACACCATTGTTAATGGATAGTGCCTCAGCTCTTTGTATTGTCAATAATCCAGTTCAGCACTCTAGGACCAAACATATTGAAATCAGACATCATTTTATAAGGGATTGTTTTGAAAAGGGTCTGATTGATCCAAAGTTTGTTCCTAGTGCTGATGAGCTTGCAGATATCTTTACTAAGCCTTTAGACACTTCAACTTTTCAAAATTTAGTTCTAAGGCTTGGTATGCTGCAACTTGAATAACTTAGTTTTCACACTAATAAAATTCCATCCACCAGATAAAATTTTCAAAAAATACAAAAATATTCATCTTTCTAAAAAAAAAAAATTCAAATTTTTGTATCACCTTGCAACTCCTGATATTTTCAGTAAATACTGCTAAGTATCAGAAGTACTGATTCAAGGAAACATCTGACCTTTACTAATATTATCAGTTAAAAGTACTGATGAGTTTTGGTTGACAAAGTACTGAAGGTCAAAAATATTTCACAAAGTCTGATGAACAACTTTTGTTCACAAGGTCTGATGACAAATTTTTCAAAATCTGATGAGAAAATCTGATGGTTCATAAAGTCTGATGAGCAATTGATGAAAACAGCTGATGAACACCCAATGTCGACAACACCTGATGAGTAAATTTACTCTTCAGATGTTTCAACCACTGCTGTTTTCTCTTTATAACATCTGAAGAACAACTTCCAATACTCTATTTATTCCAAACACTCTTCAGTTGTTTCATTATCACTTCATCAGAACTTTCTATCTTTTTCAAAAACCTATCTTCCCTCTCAAGTCTCTGCTTCCATGGCGACAATGAACCTTAAACCTCGTCATAACTCAGTCGCATACCTCACCAAATCTGCCTTCTGGTCGAAGTTTGATGAGGCTGTCGACCTCATGAATACCTCGCAATATCAAACTGCATTCCTTCTCAATCCCAAGATCCATGTCGAGTCTATTCAACAGTTTTGGGAAAATGTTGAGCTCATCAATGTCGGCACTGGAGTCATCTCCATCCGATCATCTGTCAATGGGAAGAACGTGCACATCAGCACTGCAGAGCTACGGGATGTGTTGAATCTTGATGATGCAAATCTTCCAACATCCTTTTCCAAGAGCATGACCGATCTCTGTTTCACAAGTCATGAATACCAGGGAGATTTGAGCGACTCCACACTGTTCAAGAAACATTTTAATGATCCGGAGCGCCTTATCTACCACATGATAAATGTCTGCCTAGCCCCAAAGTCTTCTTCATGGGACCAGATGTCATTCAAGTGGCAGCAGGTATTCTTTTCAATCCTTGAATCTCAAAAACTAAATTTTTCACAAATTATATTTTCTGAATTATCAGAACATGCTGCAAAACCTGCGGCACAAAGATGGCTGTTATACCCTCGCTTTGTAATGGCCATCATTGAAAAGAAATTAAAACAGGACGGCCTTGTTGGCCAGGGAATAGATGCTCCAGCAGTCTTGTTGGAAGTATATTCCCGGCACAACTCCAATCTCACACTCAAAGAGGCTGCCCGAAAGCTAAAACCCAAGCATAGGGAACCCACAGTCTCAACTTCCAAATCAAAAGCCAAAGTCCCCACCAAACCACATTCCAAAAAGCCCAAAAAGGCTGCTCAGGGAAATGAGTCCCCTGAGTCTGCCCATGCCTCACCAAGGCATGACATGGCCACTGGAAGTAGTCAGCCAGTGGTCCATCAGACTCCACCAGCTGAAACCGCCTAGGCTTCCTCTCAACAGGAACTTGGTACAACCATTGAAGGGGTAGACACACATCTAGAACCTCTTTCATTTGAAAAGGTTTCTATTGAACAGCACCAATCTCCCCGGGTGCAATCTGCTTCACAGCCCATTACTATTGAAACCACCCAACAAAGCCCAACTTTTGTAATTGATCAAATCCTGGATCAGCTAAACACTCCTATCCCTACCCAGACACCTATTAAAACTGGGATTAGCTCCAACATTGAGGGGGAGGATCAAAGTGTTTCTGATAACCCACAGGATTTTGACTACCATATCAGATCTCCTAGTGTGGACAGAGAGATTCTGATTTCTGATAGGGCTGCTACTTCATCACCTCCATCATTTGGAGTGATTGATAGTATTAACATATCTAAGACCCTGCCAGAGGCAACAACTGATGAAGGGTTTATCCCTGAGGTTGGAAGTCCCCAGTACCAAGAAAAAGGGGCACCTAAAAATGTTGAGCCACACTCAACTCAGGTAAATCCTGATATTATCAGGAGGTCAGATGATTCAGCCAAGGCTGATGATGACCAAACATTGTTATCAAATGTTCTATCAAGGAACAAATTCCTTGAGGCTGAGGTCTGCAGACTCAATGAGCTGCTCACCAAAATGTCAAAGGATAAAAGTCCATCTGCCCTTTCTAACCCACAGATGGCACCTTCAACTTCTGAAGGTCCCCAAAACACTTCATCCTCCACACAAAAACAACAACAGCCACCTGCCTCTGCTTCAGGCACTAATCCTTTGGGTTCAAGCCCCCCAGAGGCATTAGCTGCTGCCCTTCTCACTGTTCTACCTCTCATCACTCCATTACTAAAAAATATCATAACCCAAGCCCTTGATGAGAGGCTTCCCTCACAAACTCAAATCCAGCAAATGGTAGATGATGCAGTGACTGCCAAGCTTTCTACTTTTTACACTCCTTCTTCCCCTGCAGCCAAAAAGGGGGAGTTAGGAAAAGATTCAGTCACAGCTTCTAAACGGCCAAGAAATGAAGATGAAGAAATTGCTTCTGAAAAGTCCCCAGTTATTCAAGTTACATACAAGAGACAAAAGAAGGCAAAACCTGTTGATGCTGCTACCATTGCTGAGAAGGAGGTAGAGGATGTGGAAAAGGAGGTTGAAGTAAATGTTGACAAAGTAGTTGAGGAAAGTGTTGAGAAAGTAACTGCAGAAGAGGTTACAGCTTCTGAATCAGAAACACAATCTGAATCTCAAGAAATTGAAACAGAAAAAGTGCAAGCACAAGAAGATCAAACTCAGATGGGTGGAGTTGGAAAGGAAATTGAAATTGATGTAACTGCTGTTCAAAAGCAGCAAGTAATTCCCTCCACCAAATCATTTGCTCAAATGGTTGATGTTGATGCACCTCCAAAGAAGAGGAGAGTTCTGAGGATTCAAGAAGAAGATGAAACTGATGAAGAAGACAGGCTTCCCATTTCTACTGTGATGAAAACAAAAGTTCAAAAGCCTGAGTCTTCAAAAACTGGATCAGGGTTAATGGTTCAGAAGAAGGCAGTAAAATTACCTGCCAATGTTGTGCCAGAAAAGCCATTGGTGTTTGGACAGTATCCAAAGATTACACCAGAATCTCAAAGGTTAGCAGTGAAAGTTAAACTTGAAGAGGAAGAAATCCAGAAGAAGCATGATGAGAAAATCCTAAGACTGGTTGACAAGGAATACCCTCAGACATCAACCATTATAGCAATGAAGAAAGAAGCACAAAGGTTGTATGCTCTGAGGTTCACATATCAGTACAGGAAAGAGCAAATCAGGATGTGGCCTGATCCTAGAGTCATTGATAGGATCCACAGGAGAGAGGCTCCAGCTGCTTATGTTAGAAGGATCAAAAAGGTAATAAGTGCTGACATTATGTTAGGATCTGTACTTGATCCTTGGGAGATTATTGGAGATTTTAAAAGTGTGTACAATTCTGGTTTGAAAGCTCCAAAGTTTCTAGAAAACAAGATGATTAAGAAAGGGTTAGTGTACAGAAAGCTTGAAGGGGTTAAACAGAATGAGCTTCCCTTATTTCTGGAAGGGAAGCATCCAGATGAATTTGTGTACAGAGAGATAACTAGGGTGGAGCTACATGATGGGACAACGGCCAGGTACTTATCTGAGTACTATGGACCTGAGTCATTTTTTGAAGGTGAACCTGAAAGGCTGACTCCTGAAGAGAAAGTAATCCTACTGGAAGCCTATGTCAGGGAGTCATTCAGGCTCATATATGATCAATAGCTTCAATGAGAAGGGGTTAATGCTCATAGTCCATTTCCCCAAATGGAGTTCCCTCTCATATTTTGTCTGTTAGATTTTCAGAAGCTGTTGATTACCAGGCATACACTTAATTGGTCATCTTAGAAGCTGATCTCTAAGGAAAAAGACACATCTTTCTGCCTGGAATATCAACAATAAGTGGGACAACTAATAATTAGAGGTTTTGGCTGCATTGGTTCAGGGGGAGTTTGTTGGACCAAAAGAACCAATGAGCCTGATCAGAAAATACTCTAAGTCCCACAGGCACACAACAACTGAAGAAGAGCACAACAGCTGAAGACAAACGACTGTTGAAGAGAAGATCTGAAGAGTTACAAGCTCTGAAGAACAAGTCTTCAGATGTTGTTCACAACAGCTGAAGTGTTAGTCTTCAGATGTTGTGATGTTATTTTTGTCTTCAGTAGTTTTCTTTCAGTAATTGTAAAAGTCTGATGAGTATTTTTACTTATCAGATGTTGTAGTTTATTTTCAGTAGTTTTAGTTCTTCAGTAGTTGTAAGAGGATGTCTTCAGTAGTTGTAAACATCCTCAGTAGTTTTGATTGTTTCAGTTGTTATCTTTTGTCTGTTAGGTGTCAACATCATGTGACATCATCAGACGTCACTGCTTCTATATAAGGGCAGTTGACCTATTGTATCTTTAAAGAAGTTAGTGTGAATTGAATGAGATTATTCCTTTTGCAGAATTCTCTTTCTATAACAACTTGTACTTTACTGTTCTATTAGATTAACTTTGTTCTTGCTAATTTTGAGCTAATTCATCGTTGAATTCCGCTGCTATAACCTAAGATTGATCAAATGAGAACATCTGATCCTACAAGGGTTCATATAAATACGATTTTGGGGGTTGTTGATCAAACAAGTCTAAGAATCAAATTAATCAATGCTGAGAGCTTCTAAATCATCAATGTAATGAAACCCACATGATAGTTTTAGCAAACAACTACGACTTGAATGATTTCAATTCTAAGGTTTTTAGGATAAAACGACTTTGGGGATTTCGATTTAAATAGATTCAAAAATCAAATTAATATGCATGGGTATTTTCAGAAACCTCCGATCAAGCTAAGACATATTCCAATTTCATGGAACGTACACGAATCGATTGAGTTCTAGTTCTAGGGTTATTCGGGTTAAACGGGTTGGGGATTTGAGTACAAACGAATAGGAAATTCAAATTAACCTCTGCAGATAGTTTCGAAATACTTGTTGTAATAAAAACCCTATACTAATTTCATTCAATACTGTCGAATTTGATATAAACCCATTTCGGGATTGTGGAGCCAAAAACAATTGGGGGATTGATATCTTAATGAACATGATTTTCGAATTAAATAGATTAGAAGGATTCGAAATCCATTATTGAATGAAAACCATATGGAATTTTGGTTTAAATCAAACAAATTTAACCAATTGAATGTTAAATTATTAATAACCACGTTCGAATCCTATGCAAGTCTCGAATTGGAAATTCTGATGGACTAATAATCAGGTTAAAACCAATTATAGGTTCGTTTGTATCCCTAGAACAAAACCCCTATGGTTAGGGTCTCGATTTAAATCGGGTTGGGGGCTAATTTGAGCCATAAGATTCGGTTTAGAAAAAAAAAGGGGGAAACAGTAAGTTGTTGGTTAAAAGAATTGATTTTGAAGTTATGTTGCAAAAGGTTGAAGCTGGTTAACTGGTAGAGTGTGTGGGTGTTGAGTTGAAGGTCACGGGTTCGAACCCGGCCTTCAACAGTTTTCGTGATTTAAAACAAATTTTTGGGTTCTCGGCCATAACTTCTTCGTTTCAACTCCGATTTAACTCGTTCAAATTGCGTTGGAACCGTAACGGAATCCCGAACACATTTGAATAATAAAATTCATATTTTAGAACGAAAACGTAATCGCGTACAATTACGTTTATTTAAATAAAATCATATATGATTTTATTTAAACGAGTTCAAAGGCACGCGTACTTTCGTATGCACGTTTCTAACATTCTAACTTACGTGTACTGACACGTATGTGATTTCGAGCACAACACGACATTCCGAATAACACTAGGTTATTGTTAAAACACAGGTTCTTCGTAAGAGGACTTTATACGCGAGTTCACGTGTTTGATCATTCTGCAACAATTAAAGGTGCGTACACGGCCCCTTTCTTATTTTAAACTGTTTTGGGGGAGAAAACATGTGCAACAAACATTTTAGATACATATCACTTGCATGAGTTGGCTGTTTACATTATGTGACAACATAGCATTTAAAAGTCCTTACACTTCGAACCGTTTAGTTTCCCGTAGCTCAAAGCGTGGTAGTTGGAAATAGATCTATTAGGTTTGACGAACCTCACTTGGTAGATGGGATCTACGCAAGTGTTTGACTGACCAAACACTCATTACTATTGTTTGTGCTAGACAATAGTGGCAAGGCAAAACATGCGATAGCATGCACTAGTCAGCTTCGGTGTTGACCACTTATGTAAATAGTATAAATGACTAGCTATCATGACTATGCATGTGTGATTATGTTATCTGCAAACTTATATTCAAACTGTTGTTTCAAACAATTGTGAATGCTAAAACCTGTGTAATGCACCAACCTTTGTGTTGACTTGATTTACATGTTTTCTCAGGACTCTAAGGTGCACAAGAAAGCAGGCATGGACTAGGAGATTGAGTCGCATGCATGTCTTTACATTATAGTTATTCGGATTTGAACATTTGAAAACTTTGCATTGTAATTTACATTTTTCAACTGTTATTGTTTTAAAACGCTTCCGCAAACTTTGAAAACTTTGATGTTACAGTTTTAGACCAAAGTATGTTTTGAAATTCATATAGAGTTCTTCGTTATGTCTAATGATCTGAGATCCTGGTTTGTCACGTTCCCAAACGGTATGATTCCGTTAGTTGAAAATTGGGGGTGTGACAATGAAGCTGTAAAAGATGTAGTTGAAGCGATGGCCATATTGAAAACATACAGATCTTGCCTTCTTGGAGCTAAAACCAATACCCAGTCTTCAGGAATTGTGATACCTTGCTTGAGAATGTAACAGTTAGAATCATCAAATAAGACTCTGTATTTCTTGTCACAAGTTTGTGACATTGAGAGAAGACTATTCTGAAGCTGCTTCACAACTTCACTTTGTCAAATGAAACTTTTCCATTTGAAAAAATTCCTTCACCAGTAATGAAACCAACTTTATCACCAGCAAAAGATACATATCCTCATCTAATTGAATTGACATTTGTAAGAAGAGATATGTCCCCTGTCATGTGCCTTGATGCCCCACTATCAACAATCCAAGTGCTGTTAAGAGCAGCATTTGGGGTAACCTGCACAAACACAAATCATTAGTTGAAATTGGGAACCCAAGCCTTTACAGTCTTGGGTTGACCCAATGAGTATAGGATCTTCATTTCAAACCATTGCGTATTCGAACTCACCTTATATAAAAGGTATAAAGATTTTTCAATGTTAGGTGTTGAAGTCTCAGAGGACTTTGCCTTCTAGATAGTGTTTTTGTTGAGAGAATTTTTCAAATAGAATTAGGATGGCTTGGATTGTTTGACACAAATAATCTAAGGTGTGTCTCGATCAACAATCACCCTTTTTCCTTTATCTTGAAACTTGATGGGATTTGGGTGTTTGGGTTTGTCTTGAGGTGATTGTTTCACTTGTTTAACCTTGTTTGTTTTTCTATATGGTGCATGATGTGGTATATTCAAGTGAGGGAAATATCTTGCAAGATGCTTCAATGTACCACATTCAAAACATGCTCTCTTTTCCATAGAAGAAAACAATTTTGGTTTAGCAAAAGTAGTTTTCAAACTTGATTGTTTAAATTGTTTGCTTTGACAGTTAGAAGCAGTGTTTTTCTTCAAATCATTTGATTTTACTCTGTTAGTTTCAATGCCCAAACCCTTTGTCCCATTAAAAAAATTGTCAACCTTGTTGGACATCTTTTATTCATAATTTTGTGAAGCCTTCACAAAAGTCATAGGCTTAGAAAATCTGGAAGTCAATGACTTTGATGAAATTGGGTCAATTATATTAACACAATCAGTCTGATTGTCAATAGTAGTATCACTAGATGATGAAAGCAAATCATCCTCAGAATCAGAGGCCCAATCCTTTACGATACCTTCCACAAATGATTTTTCAGAGGATAAAGAATTTTCACTTGAAATATTGCCAATTGGATCAATTACCAAATGAGTTTTAACTTTGAAAATTTTTGATGTCATTATCATTTGGTGAATTGACAAAATAGTTTAAAATTGGTGGAGGAAACATGTTGTAATTCGCTTCCTTACCCTTCCCTTTCAGATCAGTCCCATCACTGATCATGTGCTCAATGATATAAGAACTCTCATAACTCATGACCTTTCGACTCAAAGTCTCATAGTCGCACTCAACTATTGCTAACTTTTTCTTTGTCACATTAATGGTATTGAGATAAGAATTAGTGGCATCCTTCTTATTAAGCACAATGATCTCAATCTCATGTAATTGTTTGTTCAAAGATTCAATTTTTTCTTAAAAATCCTTTTCATTTTATTTTAAAACACGATTTGCTTCAATACATTGCTTGAGATCGCTGATAACAGTTGCATTATGCTCTTGATATGCCAGACCTTACATTCAAGGTCAACACAATTGAAACATCTAGAATTAGGAGATGGACAATCATCATATACCTAAACTACCTAAGATGAGGAAGCAGTGTCAACCATCAAGGCAAATTGTGTGATGTTTTGATCATCAGATTCAACATATGTTCCTTCTTAAGCTTCAGAATCTGAATTGCTTTCATCCTCTGAGTGCGATGACTCGTCCATTCTTCCTCTCTTTCTTCTGGATCAGTATCCATCCCAGCTTCATTTTCCTCCTTTATCTCAGCAATGCACGCTTTATCATCATTCACTTTATCAAAATTGAATCTAAATTCCTAGTTCTCCCCTTCATAATTTTGAACCATAAGAGCCTTGTTTGCATTTCAAGAGCTTGGCTGAGAAGGTGTTTCAATAGGAACTAAGCGTCTCTCAGGATTTGAAGAAGATGAACTCTAATTTTCGAAATGATTCTTATTGTGGCACCCAGCAATTTCGGGTAAATTGTAACTCTTACAAATTAGCATTTCACATTCATACTTGTTGCATTTCATTTAATTAGGTTTGATTCGATGAGTTAAACACAAGCAACTGCGAAACGATAGTTCGAGTAACTATCGAATCTTACATTGCACATTGGTTGTAGAGACCAAGTGTGGGAAACACAAACACAAACACAAACACAAACGCAAAACAATAATTCGGGGAATTATTGGATTACACATTACATGTTGATTATGATTAATCAAGCATGCAGACATTTCGTAAAACACAAACACAAACTATCACCGGTAATTCAAGGAATTATCGAAACACACACCAGCCTCACGAATGTTGGTGAATTAAACGAACAACAAATGAATTTAACAATAATTAAGCCCTATGGGAACCTAGAATAAGTTAAACAACGACAATAAGTTAAGAAACGATGCTCGTAAACGCTAAACAATCGAAAAACGAGCTTAAACACCAACATTGGGCCAATTGGGCTCATTCTGCAAGCAAGGCGGTACCCCTAGTACCAATGTTTGGACCTAGGCGACACACCAAGCACCAGGCGGTATGCCCGTAGTGCTACTTACACTCGGGGCGATGCGCGCGGATCAACCAAATGCCATTTGGATTATTTTAATCCAGGCATTACGCCTCGCCTCGCGTGGGCACGCTAGGCGATACGCCTGGAAGCCGCAGATGCCAAAACCACCTTAACACTCAACCTATCTCATTTTTCATCATTTCTATCCTATTTATTCGGCCACATCACACCATTCTCGGACCAACACCTCTGTATCACCATCATTCCACCCGAAAAACTCCATTTTTTAAGCTTTGAAGCTAGGGGAGTCATTGAATCAAGAAGATAGCTTAGAGAAGCCATCTGCCATCATCATCCTTGGAGTTGAGGACCATACAAGCTGTATTCAAGAGGTTTCCAGCTCAATCTCAGTGGAATCCAAGCTACTAAGAGCTTCTAAGGTAGTTCTTACGACTTTTCCATAGTTAGATCGTATATGCAAGGGCTAAAAACCCACATTCAAGTGTATTTGATCACATGCAACTCCGATCCGCTCACATGCACGAATTTTCAGTGGGTCTAGAGTGTTTATTGATATATTTTGAATAAGATTGATGATGGAAATCATCTACGATTGGGCTTTGTTGATTTGATGATGATATTATACAACTTACTATATTAGGAAGCTTTTTAGTTGCATGTTGATGATTTGTAATGATCTAGACATGTTAGACATGTCTAGATGTTGTCAATATATTGCTACAACAACTAAACCAAGAGCTTGAGCAACTATTGGCTAATAAAAATTTAGAAGTAGAAAAGCTAGTAAAGAATAAAGATAGTCAAATTTCAGTCTTAAAAACTGAAAAATCTAACCTACAAGCATTATTTGATCTGCAACATGAAAAATATTCGTCTTGTAGAGATGAACTGGCTCAAACTAAAGTCACCTGTGAAAAGTGGGTTGAGTCCTACAAAGGATTCAGGATGCTTCTGAGTAAGCAAGTTCACAGTAAGGCTAACTTTGGAATCGGGTAAAATCACACCAGTCCTCCAGAGGACTATGCCCCGATTGACAGTAAAATAAATGAAAATGTTTCTGAACCTCTATCCCCCACCTTTCTTCCTGATGAAATCCCAACCATAAAGATCACACCGCCAAGGGAGTATCAGTCTGGACAATTTCCAAAGTTTGTATATCTCACTAATACTAGCTTGGAAAAACCAGAAGAAACGCACTGGGAAAGTGATCATAACAATAACTCTTCTAGACAAACTGAGATTGCTCCATCCATGAGCTCTACTCAAAGTTCAGAAGGTACAACAAAACATGAAACCTCTGATAACCCTGAGGCCTATCTTGACAAAGGAAAAAGGCCCATTGTTGATATAAAATTCCCTCCTTCTCATCCTCACCCTCCTTATCCAATAGTGAAGGAAAACAAGCCATTCATCCCAAACTACTCCTCACTATCTCCTGCTTGCTTGAAATGCTTCAAGTATGTAACATCACTGTACTTTCAGTTGTCCGTACGTCCGTACATCCGTACGATTGTACTGTTACGACTGAAGATTTGGAATTATTAATGATTATGAGATTATTGATTGACATAACTGATATTATCACTGTTGCTGGTATACATGATTATAATTTATAATACGCGTAAACCACGGGAAGTTTAGTTGTAATTCAACTACACAGACCCGTAGTGTTTATTGCAGTTACTTATTTACTGATGATGAAGGATTATTGGTTGAGAATTGTTTTGTAATGGAACTGGGAGTTTGTTGGAGTCTGGTTACTAAACGTAGTTAAGGACCCATGGTCATGGTTTATCGAAATAGCGGTGGGACGGTGGCTAGGGCAGTTGCGACTGACCCTTACATATGCCCTATATATATGCATATTTCGGTCTATCATGGATGTGTCGGTGACTAGGGTTTAGTGGGTTTTGGTTTGGGAAATGATAATATTAAAGATGATTAATAATGAGAATTGATTACGCGATGGTGAGGTTACGGATATCATTTAAGCGAGAATATTAATTCAGAAATATTAACTTAATAATGTATTCGCGTGGGTGACGATTCACACGAATATAATTATTAAGAATAATATACTGAAACGATATTCCATAAATAATGAATCAAATCGAAATACGTTACGAGCATCGGATTCGCAAAGGTGACGATCTTTACGAATACGTACGCGAGTAACGCGTTTCGAGTAGATAATTAAATAATATCAAACGATATTAATCTAATAAATTGGAAACTAAAAACGTTTATTAGGAATCACAACCTAGAATGTTTTCGAATAAATTAATTTACTTAAATATTTATTTAACGAAAACGAAACGGAATTTATTTTATGAAACAAACTATTTAAACTTATTTTAATTTAATAAAACTAATTTATTTAAAACGAGTTATTGTTTAAATATGTTACGTTAGAGAAACGAGCATGTTATTATATTTCACGCGTATGAAACGAGATTCGCTACGAGACAAAGTTTATTTAGAAATAATGATAAATAATGAAACCATATGATTATTTAAGCACATTATATTTAAATATATTTAACGAGAGAAACCGAGTTTTATTATGATTATCGCGATAAAAAAAAACGAGACCGACACGCGGGAACGGGAAAAGCTTAAATGGTGGAAGACTCCACCATTTCCTTTTCATTCTCCCAACTCCCTTTCTCTCTCTAATTTCACCACAAAACACACACACAACTTCTCTCTACGATTACGAGCTCGTTTCTTGGAGGATTCGCGAGATCTTGGTGTCCACGCGTTCGGGTGAACAGGAGCTACAAGGAGATACAAGAAAATCTCACGTTTGACCGTCAAATCGAGGTAAATCTAGCCTTATGTTTTCGGTTTTGTTATTGGGTCGTGAATATTGTGCTTGTTGTAGTTATAATTTGATAAATCCTTTGTAAAACACTAAAACGAGATAATAGGATTGTATAGAAGCCTTGTATGGTCATGGATTAACAGGAGCTTGAGGATGATGAAGAGGAGATAACAGGTTCGCGGTCAGCAGGGGGACGAACCTTTGGCCGAACCTTATGAACCCCACGAACCTTGCTGAGCAAGTTTGAGAGGAACGAACCTTTTTGGTCGGCCGGACCTTTGGCAGCAAGCTAGGTGCCAACGAACCTTTCTTAGCCGAACCCTATAAGGGATCGCGAACCTAGGGGCTACGAACCTTAGGCTAACGAACCTTGCATGGCCGGCAAACCATAGCCGAACCTTTACCCATGGCCGAACCTCTCCCGACTAACGAACCATAAGCGAACCTTGGGGTGAACCTAATGGTTCGTGAGTCTACTTGGCCGAACATAGTGTTTGAGGCGAACCTTATGGACAACGAACCTAAAGGTTCGCTGGTCCTAGGGTGACAAAAATCCAATTTCGTTTAATAAGCGGATTAAGGGCAAACGGGTGATATAATTAAGTGGTTATATATATATATTTACATACATGTAATACCATGCATGCATGAGCTAACTTAATTATCATCTTTTATAAATAAAAGAAGGCTTAATTTATGAGAAATGACATATGAACACATATGAGACTAATCTATGTATGTTTTCTTAAGATGGAATTGAAATCCTATTAATTAGAACTTTTGAAGACACATAATCAAGCATGTATGCATGGTTAAGGGTAGGATGAGGGTTATCCATAAGAATCACCATATGGTCTCATAATAACTCATATTTAAAAGGTGATTTGACTATAACAAGTCTAAATTATGTTCTAACATCAACATTTATATGAAATAGTGTAAATCTATTTTATTTAGGAGTTATCGATCTATGAAACAATACATCTTATGATGTAGAGATACATCATAGGTAGTCAATTTGATTAAGACATCTATACTTATAAACACGAACACCTATTAACTACAGATTCCTGAGTTGCTTTGAGTTTACATACGCGAGCGCGCATAATACAAGAACAAAATTCTAAGGACTTCATGTGAGTTCTCATAACCTCCTTTTCTTTAAACTGTTTTAGTTTTAAAACCCGGAGGTGAAACATGTATACCAAATTAAATATTATTTTGATAACACAAGGTTAATACCTGTTTATCAATATGATATTCACATTTGAAATTATCATTATTATGGGATTATCTCTTATTATTTTATATCCATGTAAACATTGTTATTGACCTAGGTCAATAACAAAGATTACAAGTATTGTCACAAATCCCGAGAATCATCGCTCTTAACTTCGGTTAATTGCTTTGACATCGTGTATTGTCACGTGGACGGTTTCCACATCTGTGAAGCATTGCCTTTGACTTCGGTTATTTGCTTTGGCTTCATGTATTGTCACGTGGTTAGCGACCACTTCATGATTCATGTATCTAACTTATGTTAAATACATAAGGAATCATGTATAGTCACGAACATTGATTGAGAATATGATTGATTGAGTTTGGTTGATTGGTTGTGGATTGATTGACTATGTTTGACTATGATTAATTATGATTGATTATGAATGATTGGTTATGTGATTATGTGATTGTATATGTGTTTGGTTGTTGAATTGAAGGATGTGTGTTGGATTATCTCATACAGGTATTCATATGGATTTTCTCAAGAAGATCATAAGCTTTATACTCGTTTTAAAACAAAGCATTTTATAAAACCCTTTTAAGCATAAACTTTCAAACTCATTTTTACTAAAACATTTTTAAATATAAAAACTTATGATTACTCACCAACTACTTTTGTAGTTGACATTTGATTTCTTACATGTTTCAGGTGATGGAGACAAGTAGGATGAAGAGGATGATCTCTTCTATTTTGGACATCATCATCATATAGGATTCTTGGACTTAGTTAATTAACTAAATTTCTGGCGATTAGAGTTTAGTTAGTTTAACTAAATCTTTTGTGTATTTGATGTATTTGATTCATGATGAACATGATTTTTGTGTAATTATTGTGGTTGATTAAATGATATATGATGATATGATTTAGATGCCCATGAGCTTTTGAACAATCTACACATCCCTCGTGGCATCCCGATGATTCCGCCGTCGGTCGGGGTGTTACAGATTGGTATCAGAGCCTGGGTTATAGGGAATTAGGTTACTAGAAATGGTTGACCTAGTCTATAACCGTAGGATACCCTAGTATGAATAAATTCATACACTAGTTAGTATATTCAGGATTCATGCTTATGTGTTTATTACATGTTAATTGAACTCCTGTTATACATCTGATATATATGCTGCTTATTGATTTCTTGCTTACGTGTGCCTTAATGATTCGATAAGGACATGCACGTGGTGTATCGTAAAGGTGGTGGGACGTTGGCTAGGGCAGTTGCGACTGACCCTTACATATGCCCTATATATATACCATTTACGGTACATTGGGTGGATGTCAGTATTGAAGAATGTGGGAACTACCCGTTTGGGAAATTATCTGCTTAGGAAATTAACTGTTTAGGAATTCTCTGTTTTAGGAAAATTATCTGTTTGATCTATAAACTCCAGACAAGGACACACTCGTGGTATACTACAAAGGTGGTGGGACGGTGGCTGGGGCAGTTGCGACTGACCCCTACATATGCCCTATACATATACCATTTGTAGTATATCGGGGGTCTGTCAGTGTCAGGAACTTAGGATATTACTAGGAATTTTTGTGAGATGGATGTTGAAGGTCTGTTGGTTAAGGTTGGTTTGGATTGACACTTTGGATGATCACACTTGATAAACATTTATAAATTCCCTTATAAAAACATACGGATTGGACACGTAGGGTGCATAGGATTAATGAACGATAATGAGCGATTAGTGATGTGATATGGACTTGGGTGATGATATAGACACTTGATGATAATGTAAACGCATAGTGATGATACTAACACTTAGTGATGGTATGGACACTTGATGAGAATAAACTATAGGGAGGATATGAACACTTAGTGACAATAAGAGCACTTGTGATGATATGAACCCTTAATGATGATTATTGACATTGGGATTGATGTGGATTTTAGTGAACTTAGACCATTAGGGGAACTTAATGTCAGGTGAACTTAGACATTAAGTGAGCTTAGAAATAGGCAAGCTTACATGTCAGGTGAACTTAGACATTAGGCAAACCTAAAAGTCCAAGGGAACTAGAGATCACTTCACTCAAAATTATCCTACTAAGGATAAGGTTTGTGAAGTGAGATTTATGGTGAACTGCATGACGCACTCTACACACTAGCAAGGGCATAATCGTGGTGCAATGGAACGGCGGTGGGACGGTGTAGGGGAGATTGCGATCTACCTCTGCATATGCCCTATATATAAGCTTGTTGCATTGCATTGGGAGGTTGTCAGTGTTAGTATAGAGTGAGGAATGTATAGGACCTAAGAAATAGTTAGTTAACACTAGTTATGACCCACTAGGACACTTAGAATAATAATAGGAAATTACACACATTTTGAGTTTAATGACAGATAGGAGATAAATATAGTTCCTATATGTAATCCTAATTGTCTAATGAGCTCATTTAAACATTGTTTGTATGACTTACGTTGTAAACGGTAGTAACATGTTTCTATTTCCTTCAGAAACATGCCGCCTCGCCGTCACAACGGAGATGATACGAACGCTGAGGATGCTAACGGAAATGCCAACCCTGGCATGCAAGAGTTAGCTAACCTCATCACTGGGTTGGTGAATCAGTTGACTCAGGCCAACCAAAACATCAACCAGAATCGAGGTGGTGCAAATCAGACAACTTGCACATTCAAACACTTCAATTCCTGCAATCCCCTGAAATTCACGGGTGCTGAATCGGCCACTGGTCTGCTGCAGTGGTTCGAGAGTATGGAGAACACCTTCATCAACAGCGAATGTCCCGAAAATCTGAAAGTTCGCTATGCCACTAGTGTTTTCCAAAAGAGAGCACTGACTTGGTGGAACGGGGAAAAGCGAACTAGGGGAGTGGATGCTGCACTCGCATTGACGTGGACTGAGGTCAAGAACTTGATGACCACTGAATTCTGTCCTCGAAGCGAAATGAGGAAACTGGAGACTGAGTTCTGGGAGCTC
Source organism: Mikania micrantha (assembly GCA_009363875.1). NCBI lineage: Eukaryota > Viridiplantae > Streptophyta > Magnoliopsida > Asterales > Asteraceae > Mikania > Mikania micrantha. The sequence goes on along the minus strand of CM018691.1, from coordinate 68,803,784 downwards.
AAGCAGGATAGCGGGGAGAACGTTATCTATAATACTCAGTTCCATGAGTATAGTCTACTGGTGCCTCATATGGTGACACCCTTGGAGAGGGCGATTGAGAAATATATCGGCGGGCTGCCGGTACAGATTCAGGATACGGTCTACGGGAGTAATCCCAAAACACTGGAGGCTGCTATCCGTCTATCTGCAACTCTTACTGATAACCATGTGAAGAATGGGACACTTACTCGGAAGGGACACAAGAAGACTGACACCAAGACTACTGCAAAAGAAGTCAAAACTGAAGTCAAGTCTGAAGCTGCTAGCTCGTCCAAAAGCAGCAACAAGAAGAGAAAGAATCGGAACTTCATGGTCACTGTACCTGCTGCGAAGTCTGCGCAGCAATCATCAAACAATTCTGCTGCAAGAAGTTACACTGGGAACACTCCCCAATGTAATACTTGCAGGTATCATCACGCACCTAACTTGCCATGTCGCGTCTGCAACAACTGTGGCAAGTTTGGGCACTATGCTAATGTTTGTCGGAGTGCACCGCAAGCACAAAGGATGCAACAAGCACCGCTTGCACTGCCAGCTCCTCATGCACAACCTATTCCAGCTGTACCTATTCGCCAGGTACCTCAAGCACAGGCAAGAGCCTGTTATGAGTGTGGTGAAGTGGGTCACTTCAGGAATCAATGCCCAAAGTTGACCGGGAATAATCAAAGGGTGGCAAGAGGCCGGGCTTTTCAACTGAATGCTCCAGCTGCTCAAGCCAACCAGGATGTGGTCAACGGTACATTTCTGATCAACAACTCTTATGCATCTGTCTTATTTGATTCTGGTGCCGATAGGAGTTTTGTTTCATATGATTTTGAATGCTTGCTTGGTAGAACACGTACATACTTAAATAAACCGTTTAACGTGGAAGTGGCTGACGGAAACACTATTGATATTGACACTATTATAGTTGGATGTACGGTGAACTTAAATGATCACGTTTTCCCAATTGATCTCATACCTATGCATCTTGGTAGCTTCGATGTTATCATAGGCATGGATTGGTTAGCCACCCACAGAGCGGAGATTGTTTGTCATGAGAAATATATTCGTATTCCTTTAGCTTCGGGTGAAACTTTGAGAATAATTGGAGAAACTGCTAGTAAAGGTCTTAAGCTGATGTCTTGCACTAAAGCACATAAGTACCTTAGGAAGAAATGTATAGCCTTCTTAGCACACATTGTGGAGAAGAAAGAGAAAGAAAAGAGAATTGAAGATGTTCCGGTGATACGAGATTTCCCAGAAGTATTTCCAGATGATTTGCCGGGTCTTCCACCAGAACGTCAAGTTGAGTTCCGAATCGACTTAGTACCTGGTGCGAACCCAGTCGCCAAAGCTCCCTACAGACTTGCGCCTTCGGAGTTACAAGAATTGGCGAGCCAGCTACAAGAGCTGACTGACAAAGGATTCATTCGCCCGAGCCATTCACCATGGGGTGCACCGGTCTTGTTTGTCAAGAAAAAGGACGGGTCATTCCGAATGTGCATCGATTATCGCGAATTAAACAAACTCACAATTAAGAATCGATATCCACTGCCGCGCATCGACGATCTCTTCGATCAGCTTCAAGGCTCGGCATGGTTTTCAAAGATCGATCTTAGGTCTGGGTATCATCAGCTTCGCGTACATGATGATGATATTCCCAAGACAGCTTTTAGAACCAGATATGGCCATTATGAATTTTTGGTAATGCCTTTCGGCCTTACCAATGCACCTGCGGTTTTCATGGACCTCATGAACCGAGTTTGCAGGCCATACTTGGATAAATTTGTGATAGTATTCATTGATGATATTCTGATCTACTCAAAGACTAAGGAAGAACACGAGAAACACCTTAAGTTGGTTTTGGAGATCCTAAGAGAGGAGCGGCTGTATGCCAAATTCTCTAAATGTGAATTTTGGCTTAAAGAAGTTCAATTCTTGGGACACATAGTCAACGAATACGGTGTTCACGTGGATCCTGCAAAGATTGATGCTGTGAAGAATTGGAGTACGCCGAAGACACCGACGGAGATTCGATCGTTTCTTGGACTCGCCGGTTACTATCGGCGGTTCATATCGAACTTCTCCAGGATTGCTGTCCCTCTCACTGCTTTGACTCAAAGAATAGGCCATACGAGTGGGGACCAAAGCAAGAAGAGGCATTTCAGACCTTGAAGCAGAAACTTTGTGATGCTCCGGTCTTGACATTGCCTGACGGAAATGATGATTTTGTGGTTTATTGTGATGCATCCAACCTAGGTCTCGGTTGTGTTCTCATGCAACGGGGAAAGGTTGTGGCTTATGCATCAAGACAATTGAAGATTCACGAAAAGAACTACACCACACACGACTTGGAACTTGGTGCAGTCGTGTTTGCCTTGAAGATATGGAGACACTATCTTTATGGCACTAAGTGTGTAGTCTTTACTGATCATAAGAGTTTACAACATATTCTGAATCAGAAAGAGCTTAACATGAGACAACGGAGATGGGTTGAACTGTTAAATGATTATGACTGTGAAATTCGCTACCATCCTGGTAAAGCGAATGTAGTAGCAGACGCGCTTAGTCGCAAGAGTCAAGTTCAAATCCATAGTGTCCGAGTGCACAATAATCTCCGAAATGATGTTCTCACGGCCCAACAACACTCATTAGCTCAAGATGACTTGAAAAATGAGATGTCCTGCGGGGCTGAAATTTTATTGGAAACTAAGGATGATGGATTAATGTATTATTTGAATCGGTTGTGGATACCGAACAGGGGTGATCTGAGGATGCTGATTATGGATGAAGCTCACAAATCTCGTTACTCAATTCATCCGGGCTCTGATAAGATGTATCAAGACCTTAGGGGCTTGTACTGGTGGCCTGGAATGAAGAAGGATATTGCTGAGTATGTGTCTAAATGCCTTAACTGTGCTAAAGTCAAGGCAGAACATCAGCGACCTTCGGGATTGTTATTACAACCAGAGATACCGATGTGGAAGTGGGAGAATATCTCCATGGATTTCATTACTAAACTCCCACGAACCGCAAACGGTAAGGATAGTATCTGGGTGGTTGTTGACAGATTGACCAAGTCGGCTCATTTCTTACCGATACGCGAAACTTACCCTGTGCGGAAGTTAGCTCGTATCTACATTGATGAGATCATTAGCCGACATGGTATTCCCTTAAGCATAATATCGGACCGTGATGCTCGTTTCACGGCACGATTTTGGGAATCACTTCATGAAGCATTTGGAACAAGACTGGATCTTAGCACTGCTTATCATCCTCAAACGGATGGTCAGACGGAGCGAACGATTCAAACATTAGAAGACATGTTGAGAGCTTGTGTCATCGATTTCGGTGGCAATTGGGATAACCATCTACCATTGGTTGAGTTCTCGTATAACAACAGTTATCACGCGAGCATTGGTATGGCGCCATTTGAAGCTCTTTATGGCAGGAAATGTCGGTCACCTATTTGTTGGACCGAAGTCGGCGATTCGCAGATTACTGGTCCTGAGATTATTCAGGAAACGACTGACAAGATCCGCCAGATCCGTGACAATCTGTTAGCTGCTCGCAGTCGACAGAAGAGCTACGCGGATAAAAGAAGAAAACCTTTGGAGTTTGAAGTGGGAGATATGGTATTACTTAAAGTGTCGCCTTGGAGGGGCGTTGTTCGATTCGGAAAGAAGGGGAAGCTTGCTCCACGTTATGTTGGCCCTTTTAAAATCCTTGAACGGATCGGGAAGGTTGCCTACAAGTTAGAACTTCCTCCTGAACTTAGTAATGTGCACCCGACGTTCCACGTGTCCAATCTAAGAAAGTGCTTAGCTGATCAGGATCTTCAGGTACCACTCGATGACATCCGCATCGATGATACCATGCACTTTGTTGAAAAACCAGTGGAGATAATGGATCGCGAGATTAAACAGCTCAAACGCAGTAGAATCCCAATTGTCAAAGTACGTTGGGAATCGAAACGGGGTCCAGAATTCACATGGGAGCGGGAAGATCAGATGAAGCTTAAGTACCCACATTTATTTACTACGGTCACTCCAAGTTGAATTTCGGGACGAAATTCCTTTAACTAGGGGAGACTGTAACATCACTGTACTTTCAGTTGTCCGTACGTCCGTACATCCGTACGATTGTACTGTTACGACTGAAGATTTGGAATTATTAATGATTATGAGATTATTGATTGACATAACTGATATTATCACTGTTGCTGGTATACATGATTATAATTTATAATACGCGTAAACCACGGGAAGTTTAGTTGTAATTCAACTACACAGACCCGTAGTGTTTATTGCAGTTACTTATTTACTGATGATGAAGGATTATTGGTTGAGAATTGTTTTGTAATGGAACTGGGAGTTTGTTGGAGTCTGGTTACTAAACGTAGTTAAGGACCCATGGTCATGGTTTATCGAAATAGCGGTGGGACGGTGGCTAGGGCAGTTGCGACTGACCCTTACATATGCCCTATATATATGCATATTTCGGTCTATCATGGATGTGTCGGTGACTAGGGTTTAGTGGGTTTTGGTTTGGGAAATGATAATATTAAAGATGATTAATAATGAGAATTGATTACGCGATGGTGAGGTTACGGATATCATTTAAGCGAGAATATTAATTCAGAAATATTAACTTAATAATGTATTCGCGTGGGTGACGATTCACACGAATATAATTATTAAGAATAATATACTGAAACGATATTCCATAAATAATGAATCAAATCGAAATACGTTACGAGCATCGGATTCGCAAAGGTGACAATCTTTACGAATACGTACGCGAGTAACGCGTTTCGAGTAGATAATTAAATAATATCAAACGATATTAATCTAATAAATTGGAAACTAAAAACGTTTATTAGGAATCACAACCTAGAATGTTTTCGAATAAATTAATTTACTTAAATATTTATTTAACGAAAACGAAACGGAATTTATTTTATGAAACAAACTATTTAAACTTATTTTAATTTAATAAAACTAATTTATTTAAAACGAGTTATTGTTTAAATATGTTACGTTAGAGAAACGAGCATGTTATTATATTTCACGCGTATGAAACGAGATTCGCTACGAGACAAAGTTTATTTAGAAATAATGATAAATAATGAAACCATATGATTATTTAAGCACATTATATTTAAATATATTTAACGAGAGAAACCGAGTTTTATTATGATTATCGCGATAAAAAAAAACGAGACCGACACGCGGGAACGGGAAAAGCTTAAATGGTGGAAGACTCCACCATTTCCTTTTCATTCTCCCAACTCCCTTTCTCTCTCTAATTTCACCACAAAACACACACACAACTTCTCTCTACGATTACGAGCTCGTTTCTTGGAGGATTCGCGAGATCTTGGTGTCCACGCGTTCGGGTGAACAGGAGCTACAAGGAGATACAAGAAAATCTCACGTTTGACCGTCAAATCGAGGTAAATCTAGCCTTATGTTTTCGGTTTTGTTATTGGGTCGTGAATATTGTGCTTGTTGTAGTTATAATTTGATAAATCCTTTGTAAAACACTAAAACGAGATAATAGGATTGTATAGAAGCCTTGTATGGTCATGGATTAACAGGAGCTTGAGGATGATGAAGAGGAGATAACAGGTTCGCGGTCAGCAGGGGGACGAACCTTTGGCCGAACCTTATGAACCCCACGAACCTTGCTGAGCAAGTTTGAGAGGAACGAACCTTTTTGGTCGGCCGGACCTTTGGCAGCAAGCTAGGTGCCAACGAACCTTTCTTAGCCGAACCCTATAAGGGATCGCGAACCTAGGGGCTACGAACCTTAGGCTAACGAACCTTGCATGGCCGGCAAACCATAGCCGAACCTTTACCCATGGCCGAACCTCTCCCGACTAACGAACCATAAGCGAACCTTGGGGTGAACCTAATGGTTCGTGAGTCTACTTGGCCGAACATAGTGTTTGAGGCGAACCTTATGGACAACGAACCTAAAGGTTCGCTGGTCCTAGGGTGACAAAAATCCAATTTCGTTTAATAAGCGGATTAAGGGCAAACGGGTGATATAATTAAGTGGTTATATATATATATTTACATACATGTAATACCATGCATGCATGAGCTAACTTAATTATCATCTTTTATAAATAAAAGAAGGCTTAATTTATGAGAAATGACATATGAACACATATGAGACTAATCTATGTATGTTTTCTTAAGATGGAATTGAAATCCTATTAATTAGAACTTTTGAAGACACATAATCAAGCATGTATGCATGGTTAAGGGTAGGATGAGGGTTATCCATAAGAATCACCATATGGTCTCATAATAACTCATATTTAAAAGGTGATTTGACTATAACAAGTCTAAATTATGTTCTAACATCAACATTTATATGAAATAGTGTAAATCTATTTTATTTAGGAGTTATCGATCTATGAAACAATACATCTTATGATGTAGAGATACATCATAGGTAGTCAATTTGATTAAGACATCTATACCTATAAACACGAACACCTATTAACTACAGATTCCTGAGTTGCTTTGAGTTTACATACGCGAGCGCGCATAATACAAGAACAAAATTCTAAGGACTTCATGTGAGTTCTCATAACCTCCTTTTCTTTAAACTGTTTTAGTTTTAAAACCCGGAGGTGAAACATGTATACCAAATTAAATATTATTTTGATAACACAAGGTTAATACCTGTTTATCAATATGATATTCACATTTGAAATTATCATTATTATGGGATTATCTCTTATTATTTTATATCCATGTAAACATTGTTATTGACCTAGGTCAATAACAAAGATTACAAGTATTGTCACAAATCCCGAGAATCATCGCTCTTAACTTCGGTTAATTGCTTTGACATCGTGTATTGTCACGTGGACGGTTTCCACATCTGTGAAGCATTGCCTTTGACTTCGGTTATTTGCTTTGGCTTCATGTATTGTCACGTGGTTAGCGACCACTTCATGATTCATGTATCTAACTTATGTTAAATACATAAGGAATCATGTATAGTCACGAACATTGATTGAGAATATGATTGATTGAGTTTGGTTGATTGGTTGTGGATTGATTGACTATGTTTGACTATGATTAATTATGATTGATTATGAATGATTGGTTATGTGATTATGTGATTGTATATGTGTTTGGTTGTTGAATTGAAGGATGTGTGTTGGATTATCTCATACAGGTATTCATATGGATTTTCTCAAGAAGATCATAAGCTTTATACTCGTTTTAAAACAAAGCATTTTATAAAACCCTTTTAAGCATAAACTTTCAAACTCATTTTTACTAAAACATTTTTAAATATAAAAACTTATGATTACTCACCAACTACTTTTGTAGTTGACATTTGATTTCTTACATGTTTCAGGTGATGGAGACAAGTAGGATGAAGAGGATGATCTCTTCTATTTTGGACATCATCATCATATAGGATTCTTGGACTTAGTTAATTAACTAAATTTCTGGCGATTAGAGTTTAGTTAGTTTAACTAAATCTTTTGTGTATTTGATGTATTTGATTCATGATGAACATGATTTTTGTGTAATTATTGTGGTTGATTAAATGATATATGATGATATGATTTAGATGCCCATGAGCTTTTGAACAATCTACACATCCCTCGTGGCATCCCGATGATTCCGCCGTCGGTCGGGGTGTTACAGATTGGTATCAGAGCCTGGGTTATAGGGAATTAGGTTACTAGAAATGGTTGACCTAGTCTATAACCGTAGGATACCCTAGTATGAATAAATTCATACACTAGTTAGTATATTCAGGATTCATGCTTATGTGTTTATTACATGTTAATTGAACTCCTGTTATACATCTGATATATATGCTGCTTATTGATTTCTTGCTTACGTGTGCCTTAATGATTCGATAAGGACATGCACGTGGTGTATCGTAAAGGTGGTGGGACGTTGGCTAGGGCAGTTGCGACTGACCCTTACATATGCCCTATATATATACCATTTACGGTACATTGGGTGGATGTCAGTATTGAAGAATGTGGGAACTACCCGTTTGGGAAATTATCTGCTTAGGAAATTAACTGTTTAGGAATTCTCTGTTTTAGGAAAATTATCTGTTTGATCTATAAACTCCAGACAAGGACACACTCGTGGTATACTACAAAGGTGGTGGGACGGTGGCTGGGGCAGTTGCGACTGACCCCTACATATGCCCTATACATATACCATTTGTAGTATATCGGGGGTCTGTCAGTGTCAGGAACTTAGGATATTACTAGGAATTTTTGTGAGATGGATGTTGAAGGTCTGTTGGTTAAGGTTGGTTTGGATTGACACTTTGGATGATCACACTTGATAAACATTTATAAATTCCCTTATAAAAACATACGGATTGGACACGTAGGGTGCATAGGATTAATGAACGATAATGAGCGATTAGTGATGTGATATGGACTTGGGTGATGATATAGACACTTGATGATAATGTAAACGCATAGTGATGATACTAACACTTAGTGATGGTATGGACACTTGATGAGAATAAACTATAGGGAGGATATGAACACTTAGTGACAATAAGAGCACTTGTGATGATATGAACCCTTAATGATGATTATTTAACATATATCTAGAGTTTTGTGAAGAAAAATCTCGATTTAGACAAATTTGAAAAATCGGGTTTTTGGACAATTTTGCCCTTTTTCATGGATTTTCAAGATCTGATGATTTCCAGCCCATAACCAATGTTCAAACAAGCTTCATAACACTTGTTTAAGCTATCTTAATCTATTCAAATCAAAAATTGACACAAGAGCTTACTTGGTTGAGGATTGGCTTGAAAACTCACTAAAAATCAACTTTTAAAGCTTGATTCTTTGTTCTACTTGATCTTTGACTTGAGTACCTCTTGGATCTACTTAGAAATGATGTTTGAGATGTGTTTGAAAATCCAGGAAGTGGTGGGGATGGCCTGGTCGAATTTGAGGGGTTGGGAAGAAAGAAAAAGTGTTGAAAATGTTGGTTAAAGTCAAGATTTTGGCCATATATGACTTTTGATTTGTGGTCTACATTTGTCCACCTATTTTCCTTCATAAATATCTTATTTTTATCAGATAAGATGGGATAGACATGGGGCAATAGGATAAGGATGAAATTAAATCAAGGGTTTGCTTGATTTTGCCGTTTTCGCAATTGTTTGTTCGGCTTTTCGTGTATAATTTCAGGAATTGCTAAAAATGATCAATTCTCATTTTCATGCTTCCAATTACATCCCATTATGATTCTAATGTGATTAGGAAGTTCGAGTTGTCATGAATCTGCCAATTTAGCATGCCGAGTTGCCTTTTCGCAGATTTTCGCGATTTGACCTATTGAACTTAGAGATTCAATGATTCAAGAGTTTTTATTTGATTCTAATTGTTTGTTTAGATTATTTTAATCTTAATAGGACTTAATTAAGACTAAGACACGAAATTCTAACCTGGAATTGCGAATTGTCACAGTCTCCCCCCGTTATTGGAATTTCGTCCCGAAATTCAGTTTGTGATTCCCAAGACTGATGTGTCATCGAACAGTTGGGGGTATTTGAGTTTCATCTGATCTTCGCGTTCCCAGGTAAATTCCGGTCCTCGCCTTGAGTTCCAACGGACCTTTACTATCGGGATACGACTTTGTTTCAACTGTTTCACTTCCCGATCCATGATTTCCACCGGTTCCTCTATGAAGTGTAATTGATCATCGATTTGGATTTCTTCCAACGGTATCACAAGCGTTTCATCTGACAAACACTTCTTGAGATTCGATACATGAAATGTGTCATGCACCCCACTGAGTTCCGGTGGTAGTTTGAGTTTGTATGCAACGGGTCCCACCTTTGCAATGATTTCAAACGGCCCTATGTATCGAGGGTTCAATTTGCCACGTTTTCCGAATCTTACAACACCTTTCCAAGGTGAGACCTTTAACATGACACGGTCCCCAACTTGGAAAGACAATGGTTTGCGTCTCACATCAGCATAGCTCTTCTGACGATCTTGTGCGGCTCGTAGTCTGTCTCGAATTTTAAAGATTTTATCTGTCGTTTCCTGAATGATTTCTGGACCTGTGAGTTGACTTTCACCAACCTCGGTCCAACATATAGGTGATCGGCATTTACGACCGTACAACGCTTCAAATGGTGCTGCCTTGATGCTCGTGTGATAACTGTTGTTGTATGAGAATTCGATCAAAGGCAGATGTGTATCCCAACTGCTTCCAAAATCAATCACACATGCTCGAAGCATGTCCTCCAGAGTTTGGATAGTCCTTTCGCTCTGACCATCCGTTTGAGGATGATATGCTGTACTCATATCCAAACGAGTACCCAATGCCTCATGTAGAGTCTGCCATACTCGTGAGGTGAATTTGCTGTCTCGATCCGAGATGATGGAGGTTGGAATTCCATGTCGGGAAACTACTTCCCTGATGTAAAGCCTTGTGAGTTTGTCCATTTTATCAGTTTCTTTCATAGGCAAGAAATGTGCAGACTTTGTGAGACGATCGACTATTACCCAGATAGTATCATAGCCACTAGAAGTTTTGGGTAGTTTCGTGACAAAATCCATTGTAATCTGATCCCACTTCCATTGTGGAATCTCTGGTTGCTGCAACAACCCTGATGGTTTTTGATACTCAGCTTTAACCTTAGAGCAGGTTAGACATTTGCTAACATACAGAGCGATGTCAGCCTTCATGTTAGGCCACCAATACAGTTCTTTGAGGTCATGATACATTTTATCAGAGCCAGGGTGTACAGAGTATCGAGACTTGTGAGCTTCATCCATTACTAAGCTCCTTAGGTTCCCAAAGTTTGGTACCCAGACTCTATTTGCAAAGTAGCGAGTTCCGTCAATCTTGACCTCAAATTTCTTATTCAAGCATCGCAAGGATTCATTCCGCAAGTTTTCTTCCTTAAGGGCGTCAATTTGGGCATTTCGAATTTGGGCAGTGAGGTTTGTTTGAATAGTCATCCCCAAAGCTCGCACTCGTAATGTCTTGGTTCGCTCTTTCCTGCTTAAAGCATCTGCAACAACATTTGCCTTGCCAGGATGATAGCGAATGCTGCAATCATAGTCATTGAGTAATTCAACCCAGCGACGTTGTCTCATATTCAAGTCTTTTTGATCGAAAATATGCTGGAGACTTTTATGGTCAGTGTAAATTGTACACTTTGTACCATAAAGGTAGTGTCTCCAGATTTTGAGTGCGAACACTACAGCTCCTAGTTCCAAATCATGCGTAGTGTAGTTCTTCTCATGAGTTTTGAGCTGTCGGGACGCGTATGCAATAACTTTGTCTTTCTGCATCAGCACACAACCCAAGCCTTGATGTGATGCGTCGCAGTATACTACGAAATCCTCTGTTCCTTCAGGTAGTGATAAAATAGGTGTACTGCATAATTTTTGCTTTAACCACTGAAATGCTGCCTCTTGCTTGTTGCTCCATTCAAATTTCTTATCCTTTTGCGTCAATGTAGTCAATGGTAAAGCTATCTTGGAGAAACCTTCAATGAATCTTCTATAATACCCTGCTAAGCCAAGAAATTGACGTACTTCTGTCGGGGTTTTGGGTGCATTCCAATTCTTGATAGCCTCAATCTTGGCAGGATCAACATGTATTCCTTTTTGATTTATTACATGCCCAAGAAATTGTACTTCTCTCATCCAAAATTCACATTTGGAAAATTTTGCATACAATTTGTCATTTCTTAGCAACTCCAGAATAAGTCTGAGATGTTCCTCATGATCTTCTTTGGTCTTGGAATAAATAAGTATATCATCAATGAACACAATGACAAATTTATCCAAGTACGGTTTACAGACCCTATTCATAAGGTCCATAAAAACTGCCGGGGCATTCGTCAATCCAAACGGCATAACCAAAAACTCATAATGACCATACCGGGTTCTAAAAGCAGTGATTGGAACGTCCTCGTCCTTGACCCTTAGCTGATGGTATCCTGAACGCAGATCGATCTTTGAATAGAAACTGGAACCTTGCAACTGATCGAATAGATCATCTATCCTTGGTAACGGGTACCGATTCTTGACTGTCAGCTTGTTCAACTCTCGGTAATCGATGCACATTCTAAAGGTTCCATCTTTCTTCTTTACGAATAAAACGGGTGCTCCCCACGGTGAGAAGCTTGGTCTTATGAAACCTTTGTCCAGTAACTCTTGTAGTTGGTTAGATAGCTCCTGCATCTCTGTTGGGGCTAATCTGTACGGTGATCGAGCTATTGGTGCTGCGCCAGGCACCAAGTCAATTCTAAATTCGACTTGTCTGTTAGGTGGTAATCCAGGAAAATCTTCAGGAAATACCTCTGGATACTCTCGTACAATCGGTATATCTTCTAATCGCTTCTCTTTTGACTTCCTTTCCATGGCGTGTGCTAATATTGCTTGACATCCCTTGCGTAGGTACTTGTGGGCTTTCATACAGGAGATGATTTGTAACGCCTTTTCGCTCTTTTCACCATGAATTGAGAGAGTCTCCCCACTTGGGAGTGGAATACGGACCACCTTCTGACAGCATACAATTTCTGCGTGGTTTTTGGACAACCAGTCCATTCCGACAACCACGTCGAAACTTCCTAAATTCACCAATAAAAGATCTATAGCAAAGACATAATCTCCTAGTTGTAAGGTACACCCTTGAATTATCTCACTAGTTTCTATCAGTTTTCCGTTGGCTAGTTCTATTGTGTATCTATCGTGTAATGCAGTTGGATTGGCTCCAATTAATGTGCTAAATTCAGTTGACATAAAGCTCTTATCTGCCCCCGTATCAAATAGGACCGAAGCATAATGATTATTGACAAAGAACGTACCCGTCACGAGGTTTGGATCTCGTTTAGCGTCTCCGGCTGCAATAACAAAGGCCCTACCTCGAGCATTGTTGCCACCTTGATTTGTCAGCTTTGGGCAGTTCTTCCTGAGATGACCTACAACTCCGCATTCAAAACAACTCCTATTATCCCTGTTGCTATCTGTCACCGATGTAGGTACAGGAGCTCGACAATTCCTCGCTAAATGTCCACGTCTTCCACATCTGTTACACAGGAAGGGCCTACATTCACCCTCATGATGGTACCCACATTTTTCACACTTGGGAAATTTTCCCACATAAGATTTCTTATCAGTTGTCACAGCAGTGTTGACTCTAACTTGAGTCGGTTTCTTTTGTTGTTGATTTGGGGAATTGCCGTTCCATTTTCGTTTGTTGCCAATGTTATGCTTTTCCTCTTGTACCTTTGTTCCCAAGGTTCCACGACGAACTGCCTGATCAATCAGGCGATGAGCCAACCGAATTGCACTTTGAATGGTATCTGGCTTAGAAGAAGTCACCATATCTTCAATACTTGGAGGAAGCCCTTTCAGATACTGTTCTATTCGCTTGTACTCGGGAGTGACCATCGTTGGGCAAAGTTGTGCCAGCTCGTGAAATTTAGTAGTATAACTGGCAATGTCACTCCCTTGCACTTTCAGATTATAGAATTCTTCTTCCATTTTCTGGATCTCGCTTCGTGGACAATATTCATCCATCATCATTTGCTTCAGTGTTAACCAGGGAATCTGATAGGCTTCATCAATGCCTAAACCTTGAACATGGTTGTTCCACCATGTAAGTGCTGCTCCATTCAGAGTACAAGTGGCATACTTGACTCGGCATTCCTCAGGGCTATTACTGACACGGAATACCGTTTCCATCTTTTCGCACCATCGGATCAGTGCGATAGCTCCATCGGTTCCATTAAAGCTAAGAGGCTGGCAGTTCAGGAAATCCTTGTAAGAACATACTTTTGGTGCAGTAGCAGTGGTTTCGACAGTTGCGCTGCCTCCTCCAGCACCATTGCCACCTACAGCTCCACTTCCGCCTCCGGTATTGTTGCCATTAGCACCAGATCCTCCCTCTCCTGTGTGTTGGTGATTTATGTAGGTGGCCATAGCATCAGCCACTCGTCTATTTATAAGCTGGTCCATCTCTGCCGAGATAACCGGTTGCTCAATTTCAGGATTGCCATGCTGGTTTCCTTGCGGATTTCCCTGCGGATTTCCTTGTGGATTTCCCTGCGGATTTCTCCTCGGTCGTCCTCTCAGCATGTTTCTGAATATAAAACATTAATGTTTCGTGTTAGAGTCATATGGCTATAGATTAGGTCTTAGTCATGCAACCTAATTCGCTATAAACCAATGGCTCTGATACCAATCTGTCACACCCTTGTCATTGCGGAAGCGTACCGTGTGACTTTCAAGGTTTCACAGTCATTGTTTATAACAAAATACACATATGTTTCTATATTACAAACCCATGTTACAACTACATTAGCCACAAGCCTAATGTAATAATAGTTTTAACTGAGTTTCACACACATATATATATACATAATGCTATTACACATATATAATATGCTATGTATCACACTGTTGAGTCTATCTCTCATAGACTCTACAATAGGTCTCCAAAGATTGAGCTCCCAGCTCCACCCCTGTATCATTATGCATCTGAGAAAACATGATTTTAAAACAATCAGCATATTGCTGGTGAGTTCACAAATTTATTTATCAAAACGTATGTAATGTATCCAAACAATTCAAATGTTTTCATAAAATAAGTTAAATAATATTCATGTCTCAAACTGGGTGTAAAACATTGGTATCCAGTGCGAACATTGTTCCTTCCAACAATGTCGTGTTTAGTTCCCGACCAACTGTCCAATTATAACTCCTGGGCTCCCGTAACCGAGCTGACGAGTTCAGTGTTTGCCCCTTCCCAATGTCCTTGTCGCAAGACATTGTGTGTTATAGCCTTATTGAGCGCCCGCTCGACATCCAGTCGTGGTTTTAGCTACGAACCACGGGCGAGGATTGTCAATCACAAATAGAATCTATTCTCAATAATCACGCCCCCCCACGGTTAACGGTTACAGAATAGGGGACTTAGCGACAAATGTGTAACCCGTGAAATAATGACAAGTTTGGTCATGTGTTCTCCCCACTGTCACGTGTTTCACCCAAATGTTTTACAACGCTTTCGTTTTCATGTTTCACAAAATGTTTCAAAAGTGTTTCAGAGTTCCATCTGATCAAATCAGGTTTCAAGTTTCACAAAATGCATCGAAAGCGTTTCAGAATTCCACCTGATCAAATCAGATTTCATGTTTCACAAAAGGTTTCATAAGCATTTCAAAGCTTTACAATAATCAAGATGTTTCAAATTAGTTTTTATGTTTTCTCATTCCCCGAGTTCAAAAGCCAAAATACAGTAAAAGGGGTTCGTGAACTCACCTCAGTTGCTATAACTCAATAAACAGAATACAATGTTCGTATTGCTAGTTCCTGGATTCCAAATCTGTAATTTATTAAAGTTCGGTGAGTTGTTTGCACTTAATTTGGTGAGAAATTTACTTTGTTTTCAAATCCGTATCCTCAATCGACTTCTGGGTGGAAATCTGACTATCAGATTACCAAACAGATCATAAAACTGAGTTCGGAATGCGAAATCGACCCAGAATAGGTTTTTATATTGAAAACCGATAATAAAACTGATTTCCAGTCACGATCGGAACTCCAATCTGCTTCTAAATCGATTGTCGGGATTCCGGATTGCGAAACAGATCACAAAACTGAGTCCGGAATGCGAAATCGACAAGGAATAGGTTTTTATATTGAAAACCGATAATAAAACTGAATTCCGGTCACAATCGGAACTCCAATCTGCTTCTAAATCGATTATCGGGTTTCCGGATTGCGAAACAGATCGCAAAACTGCGTCCGGAATGCGAAATTGACTGAAAATGGTTATTTGTATTGAAAACCGACGTGAAAGCTGAATTTCGTGTAATAATCGGAGACTTGATCAGTTTTCAGACTGAAATCGGATTTTCGAATTGCTAAACGGACAAAAAAATTGAGTCCGGAACGCGAAATCGATTAAAAATATGTCATTTTTATCAAAATCGAATCACCGGATTGCGAATCGGATCGCGAAACGAAGTTCAGAATGCAAAACGGACGAAATTTGGGTTTGGCCGGAAAAGTCGCCGGAATATTCCTTTTCGCCGGAATATTCCGCCGGAATATTCCTTTCCACCGGAATATTGGCCGGAAAAGTCGCCGGTGGTGGCGGCCGGCGGCGGTCAACGGTGGTCAACGGCGGCGGTCCGGTGGTGGCTCGGTGGTCTGGGTGGTGGCTTGGTGGTCTGGGCCGTTGGCTGGGCAAGGGCTCGAGCCGGCCTGGCTTGGCCTTGGCCTTGGCTAGCCGGTTGGTCCTTTGGCCAAGCGTTCCCGGTAACGACCGGGACACATGGGGCCGCATAGGGGCCGCAACACGGGACGCATGGGCCGCGACACGGGACGCACGGGCCGCGACACGGGACGCACGGGCCGCGACACGGGACGCACGGGCCGCGACACGGGACGCACGGGCCGCAGCACAGGCCGCATGGGGCCGCATGGCCGGGACGCGTAGGCCGCATGGGGCCGCATGGCCGGGACGCGTAGGCCGCATGGGGCCGCCTGGGGCCGCTGGCCGAGACACACAGGCCAAACATAGTTTTTGCGGGCCAAATCAATATTTTGACATTTTTGCCGGGCCAAAATCTCCAGATCCTAATATTTAACATATATCTAGAGTTTTGTGAAGAAAAATCTCGATTTAGACAAATTTGAAAAATCGGGTTTTTGGACAATTTTGCCCTTTTTCATGGATTTTCAAGATCTGATGATTTCCAGCCCATAACCAATGTTCAAACAAGCTTCATAACACTTGTTTAAGCTATCTTAATCTATTCAAATCAAAAATTGACACAAGAGCTTACTTGGTTGAGGATTGGCTTGAAAACTCACTAAAAATCAACTTTTAAAGCTTGATTCTTTGTTCTACTTGATCTTGGACTTGAGTACCTCTTGGATCTACTTAGAAATGATGTTTGAGATGTGTTTGAAAATCCAGGAAGTGGTGGGGATGGCCTGGTCGAATTTGAGGGGTTGGGAAGAAAGAAAAAGTGTTGAAAATGTTGGTTAAAGTCAAGATTTTGGCCATATATGACTTTTGATTTGTGGTCTACATTTGTCCACCTATTTTCCTTCATAAATATCTTATTTTTATCAGATAAGATGGGATAGACATGGGGCAATAGGATAAGGATGAAATTAAATCAAGGGTTTGCTTGATTTTGCCGTTTTCGCAATTGTTTGTTCGGCTTTTCGTGTTTAATTTCAGGAATTGCTAAAAATGATCAATTCTCATTTTCATGCTTCCAATTACATCCCATTATGATTCTAATGTGATTAGGAAGTTCGAGTTGTCATGAATCTGCCAATTTAGCATGCCGAGTTGCCTTTTCGCAGATTTTCGCGATTTGACCTATTGAACTTAGAGATTCAATGATTCAAGAGTTTTTATTTGATTCTAATTGTTTGTTTAGATTATTTTAATCTTAATAGGACTTAATTAAGACTAAGACACGAAATTCTAACCTGGAATTGCGAATTGTCACATTAATTGATCAACATACTCTGCTAACGGCTAAGAGAAGTGGAAATGTCTATGTAGTAGACATGACCACTGATTCTCAAACATCTTCTACTACATGTCCCATAGCCAAAGCATCATCTTCTGAAACTGCCCTTTGGCACAGAAGATTCACTCACCTTAATCATCAAACTCTTCACAAGCTTTCTACCCTTTCTTTAGTAAAAGGATTGCCTTCAAAAGAATTTCATTTTGAAGGTCAGTGTGAATCTTGCTTAAAGGAAAGCAACATAAATAATCACATAAGTCTATTGAGGAATCCAAATCAACTAACTGTCTTAATCTGCTTCTTATGGATCTGTTCGGTCTAGTGGAGATCGCCAGCTTCGCAAGAAAGAGAAAATGCTTAGTTGTTGTGGATGATTACTCAAGGTTTTGCTGGACTTTCTTTCTCTTAAGCAAATATGAGACTGCTGATAAAATAAAAGCCCTTATCACTCAACTTGAAAGACAATTTGGTCTTCCTGTCAAGGTAATTAGAAGTGATAATGGCACTGAATACAAGAATCATGTTCTTGATGAATTCTGTATTTCCAAAGGAATCCTTAGACAATATAGTGTTCCTAGAACTCCTGCTCAAAATGGAGTTGTGGAAAGAAAGAATAGGACAATAATTGAGGCTGCAAGAACCATGCTTGCAGACTCAGGATTACCTCTATCCTTCTGGGTTGAGGCAGTGAATACTGCTTGTTATGTTTTAAACAGAGTTCATATTGTGAAAAGACATAACAAGACTGCCTATGAGGTCCTTCATAGTATAATGCCCCTCATTTCTTTTTTCAAAGTTTTTAGGTGTCCATTTCATCTTGAATACAAAGGATTCTCTGTCCAAGTTTGCTGCAAAAGTGGACTCTGGATACTTTGTGGGATACTCTCAAACTTCTAAAGCTTACAGAGCTTTCAATCTCAGGACCAAAATTGTTGAGGAAACCATTGATGTCAAATTCAATGAATCTGCATCAACCTCCTCCTTTCCTTCTGCCTCTGATGACTTATTTGATCTTGAAAGTTTTACCTACACTTCTTCTACCTCTTCCATATCTCCTTCTCTAGAGTCTTGTCAAACATCTGAAGATCTATCATCTCTTGACAAGTGTTCAGTATCTCATTTATGTACCTCTATCCCATCTTATCCAATAAACCCTTAAGATCAAAATGAACAGATATCTACTCCCTTATCCCCAGTAATGGATAATGTACCAGTAGATATCCCTGAACAAGCTCACGCTGTCACATCTGAAAGATCTCCCTTTCCCACTGAAAATCCATCTTCTTCTGATGTTGCTTCTACAAATAATTGTTTGGACATCATTCCCTTCAACATAAATCACCCCTAGAACAGATCTTAGGTGATTTAAGTATGGGTGTTCAAACTAGGAGCCAGATTTCAAACTTTTGCCTTCATGCAGCTTTCTTGTCCCAAATTGAGCCCTCTAAGTATCAGGATGCTCTTAAACATAATAATTGGGTGAAAGCTATGCAGGATGAACTATTACAGTTCAAAAAGAAAAATGTTTGGACTCTCTGCCCCTTACCCATAGCTAGGAAAATACTCAATAGGAACTAGATGGTATTTAGAAATAAAACTGATGACAGAGGCATTGTAATCAAGAATAAAGCCAGAGTCGTAGTACAAGGGTACTGCTAAGAGAAAGGCGTTGTTATGATGAAACATTTGCCCCTGTGGCCAGACTTGAAGACATAAGACACTTCCTAGCATTTTCTATATCCCATAACATAAAGGCATTTCACATGGATATAACAAGTGCATTCTTGTATGGTACTATAAAGGAGGAAGTCTATGTCTGTCAACCACCACAGTTTGATGATGTCTATCACCCTGATTGGGTATACAGACTTGATAAAACACTTTATGGTTTAAAACAGGCACCTAGAGCATGGTATGATACTCTCTCTCAAGTTCTTCTTTCAAATAAATTTTCTAGGGGAACCATTGATAAGACCTTGTTCATCAAGAGGGTAGACAAGGAACTTTTGCTGGTTCAAATCTATGTTGATGACATCATTTTTGGATCAACGAAACCTTCCTTGTGTGAACAATTTTTTAAATTGATGTCTTATAAGTTTGAAATAAGTGCTTTAAGTGAACTAAAAAAATTTTTAGGACTCCAAGTCAAACAAACCCCTAATGAGACTTTCATTCATCAATCTAAATATGTAAAAGATCTTCTGAATAAATTTGAAATGAATGATTGCAAAATAATTTCTATACCTATGGCCACAGCACCTGGAATAACTCCAGATGAAAATGGTGAACCTGTATATCAAACTCTTTACAGGTGCATGATTAGATCTTTGATGTATCTTACTGCATCAAGCACAGACATCATGTATGCAACATGTGCCTGTGCGAGATACCAATTTGCCCTTAAACAATCCCATTTATCATATGTGAAGAGGATATTCAGATACCTTAAAGGTACTCCTATGCTAGGTATTTGGTATCCTGCTAATCAATCTCGCAAGCTTGCTGGTTTTTCAGACAGTGATTATGATGGATGCTCACTCACCAGGAAGTTACTTCAGGAGGATGTCAGTTTCTTGCAAATTGCTTGGTCTCATGGCAAAGCAAAAAGAAAACATCAGTGTCAAATTCAACTGCTGAAGCTGAGTACATTGCAGCAGCTCATTACACAGCCCAAATCCTTTTGTTATAATACCAATTATTGGATTTTTGAATAACTGAACTAAAGACACCTCTTTTAATAGACCATGAAGCTGCCAAAAATATAATAAAAAATCATGTTTATCACTCTAAAACCAAACATATAGAAATAAGGCATCACTTTATCAGAGTGTTTTGAAAAGGGATTGATAGTCCCAAAACATGTATCTACAAGTGACCAAATAGCGGACATATTTACCAAACCTTTGGACTCTTCAACCTTTCCTACGTTTTTTTTCCAAATTAGGTATGATAAATATGAGTTAATAAATATGGTTAAGAATATGTTTCTTGAACCTTAATATAAATATATAAAAGGATAATTCTCAACAATTGTTCTAACAACGTATAAATAGAAAAACCATTGATAAAACAACTGAGGTTCTTTTCTCAGCGGTTGTCTTAAAACACGAATAGATTCAGTGGTGACTCTAACCACTGACTTATACCTATATGTGGTTGCAACCATCTGTTGTTACATTTGAAACACTCCGCGGTTTCTACTCCTTCCGTGGTTTTCACCTGGTAACATGTCCATGGTTAAAACTCTTCCGATGTTAAAAACTCTTCCGTGGTTAAAATTATCTTCCTTATGTAGTTATCAAATTCTTGATAATTAGGCTTGATTTAACCGTCACTAATCACTCTGTAAGTTTAGACTCCTTACCATTAATTGATTTGACACTAATTAATTGTTCTCACGGCTCGATAATATCCTCTCATTTTACCATTTTATCCCTCTTACTTCAAATGACCACTGATCATCTTTTCCTTATTTATATCAGCGGTTATCTTCTTCTGTTCTTACACTAATCCTTGGAAAGCTTCTTGATCTTTTTTATGATCAAGAAAATACTTCTTTTAAATTCAAAAATCAAAATGTTGCTTATCGCGAAGGACAATCGCTTGTCAGGCATGTCGCCTGGCACGACGCACTTACACTGATTTCGTCTGAGCTTGATGCTCATGATGATGGTGTAACGGCATCGGACCAGTCTTCATTCCTAACAAAGCTTTTTCTGTACATCAGGGTCTGCATGAACGTACTGATTTGTCCTTTGTCTTTCTCTCTCTTGCTCACAGATTTGTCCAATGGGTAAAAACCCTAAGGTAAAACTTTAGATGTGTTATAAGAAGTGGAGGTTATCTTTATTGAAACCGCACTCATCTGCAACGGTTACATTTTTCCTTATTTACTTCTCTAAAATTAAGGCAAAAATTTGTAATCACACTTTGCTCTTGAAACTGTTCTTCGCTCATCACCTCATCCATGGAGTCTGAAACTTTGAAACTCAAGCCGATTCACAATCTCGGAGCCTATCTTGCCAAGTCTTCTAAATACCCTCACTATGACGAGGTCGTCGACATTCAGGTAAACTCCTTTGTTCACAATGCTCTTAGGGTCGACCCTCCTATCTTAGAAGTTGCCCTAAATCAGTTTTGGGCAAACTATGCCTTGGTGTTGAATGATGACTCTGTTGAAAGCATCATCTTGGTGGTTGCTAGTCAACAAGTCTCCATCACCCCCTCCAAAATAAGTATTACCCTAAATCTGAGTGATACTGAGGCACCTACCATTGTTCCTCTAAAACTTCTTCATAATGTTTTTGTTCAGTGTGATTATCAGGGATACCTGAAGAACAGAACCTTGTACAAAGCCTATTGCTATCCTAAGTACAAGTTTCTGTATCACACCATTTAACAATGTCTTTCTCAAAAGACAACTAGTTGGGGATAAATTCCGTATGACATGCAAAATGTCATGTATGCTATTCTTTCCAATGAAAGAGTCAACATGTCCCAAATAATTTTTGACCACTTGGTGCATCACCTAAAGAGTCCCAAATTTTTATTGTACCCTAGGTTTGTAATGGCCTGTCTTTTTGCTGATGTTAATAATGCTTGTCATCTTGCTCCTCTTTCTAATATCAAGAGCATTGACAAACAAGTGTTCACTAGGTTGAACAATGAGGCCAAACTCATGGATGACACTAAGGATACAACCATCCTAGGTGAACCCACATCCACCTCCTCTTCCACACCTGTAAAGGTACTAGCCAAAAGAAAAACATCTACCAAAGCCCCCAAACCTAAAAAGCCCAAAAAGACTGTTCAGGATGTAACATCACTGTACTTCCGGTTGTCCGTACATCCGTACGATTGTACTGTTACGACCGGAGATTATTATTACTATTGAAAATGAATTATTTGTGAAAATTATTGATTTTTGGTATACATTGTGAAAATATTATTCTCTGCATGAACCATGGTAAGTTTAGTTGAAACCCAACAAAACAGGACCAGATAGTTTATTGCAGTTACATTTCACAGATTATGGATGTTGATATGGAATGGAATGGGATTTAGGATTGATAATATTAAAGTTTATTAAATAGTGAAAGTATAATTGTGAATAATTACGCGACGGTGAGGTTACGAACATAACTTAAACGCGAATATTATTTCGGAAATATTAACTTAATATTGTATTCGCGCGGGTGACGATTCACACGAATATAATTATTAGGAATAATATTCTGAAACGATATTCAATAAATTATAAATCAAATTGAAATACGATACGAGCGTTGGATTCGCAAAGGTGACGATCTTTGCGAATACGTACGTAAGTAACGTGTTTCGACGAGAAGATAGAATAATATCAAACGATATTAAATTAATAAATGAAAGCTAAAAATGTTTATTAGGAATCACAACCTAAAACGAAAACGAACGAATTATTTATTTTAATAATTAATTTAACGAAAGTAAACTGGGAACTAATTCTTTAAACAATTTCTTTAAAATTATTTTATTCATTTAATAAGAAACTTATTTATTTAGAAGTTTATGTCTTAAAAGTGTTTTACGTAAAAACCGATCATTTAACCATTTCATCGCGAGATAAACGAGACCGGGCACGCGGGAAGTATACGCGATATAAGGAAGAAAGAACCCCCTTCTTCCTCATTTCAACAAACCCTTTCTCTCACTAAAAACCCCATTTTCGTCACCTACACACCCTCCCCACTTCTCTCTAGCTTTTCTTCCTCAATTCTTGACGGATTTACGAGATCTCAGAGCCTAAACGACCGGGGAATCAAGGAGAACAAGAAAGTGCAAGAAAATCTCACGTTTGATCCATCTTTTGAGGTAAATCAAAGTATTTCTTTTCGGTTTTTGTAGTGGATCTCGAACTCTTGTCATATTGATGCTAATAACCGATCTAACCACTTGTAAAACGTTAAAACAAGATAGCATGAGTGAGTAGGATTAATTGGATCAAACCTGTAACAGTAGGAACCGACGGGGATGATGATTGGAGGTTCAAGTTGCAGGGTTCGTGGGAAGGGGGTGCCGTCGGCCGAACCTTGGACCATCTACTGCCGAACCTGCATTTCACGAACCTACAGCCATGCAAGGGTGATGAGCCAAACCCTTTTTCCCTTTGGACGAACCTGGGAATGACGAACCAGTTGCATCGCAGCAAGCCCTCATCTGTAACCGAACCAAACCAAATCGGTGAACCTTTCTGGGCGGGAACATGGGCAGCCGAACCCTATTGTGTTAACCCAGCCGAACCCTTGTGCCATGACACCACCGAACCATACAAGACATGAACCCAAATGGGAACCAACGAACCTTCAACTATCAAGCATGCAGCGAACCTGCATGCACATTCCCGAACCCCTAAAGGACCGGCGAACCCTTGGTCGAGTCTATCCCTCCGCGAACCCTACTTCCTTTATTGGCCAAACCTTGACAGTTAGTCGAACCTTTTCTTTCCCATTGGAGCCGAACCTTAGTTGGTTGGAGGCCTTAACCCACGAACCCACATAAGTGGCCGAACCTATGGTTTATACTAAATAGGTTCGCTGCCCTAGGATTTATAAAAACGCAAGTATGGGACTAGGGTTAAGTAGGAGTTCAATACTAGGAGAAATACATTGATAAATACACATGCGTGAACAAGGATAGCCCCCCCCATCTTTTTAATTTAAATACCTAAACTAAATTATAGGGTTTTATATTACATGGTGAGCTTTGTATGAACGAAATTGTTATGATGGCATCAAATTCAACAAGGGGTTTTATTATGTAAAATGATGGTGGGTTTTAAATAAGCATGTGGATAGAAGGGTGTATGGATAAGAGTGTCGCCTTTAGTACACTTATTTATGGAACGCATACACATGAAATCACAATTAATTTACACAGTTAGATACTTAAAAAAAACTAACAAGCTAAATTAAATTTGATGACGATTATTAATGAAATTCTAGGTGGAACAACTTAATTTGTGATGAATACACTAAACTAATAAAATACTTAGTGATTTAAAAGTTAGTACTTATGGAAGAATTATTTAAATAATATTCGAGTACTTACAAATACGAAACATAAATAATTACAGATCGTTGAATAGTTGTGGAGTTCATATACGCGAGCGCGCATTCTACTAAACACTGAACCTACGGACTCATGTGAGTTCTTATAACCTCCCTTTCTTTTAAACTATTTTGTTTTCAAACTCGGAGGTGAAACATGTATACCAATATATATTGACTTGATAACACAGGGATGACACTTATTTGCTTGTATGAGATCCATGGTTATGGATTGTCATATTCCATGAGTTGTTACTAATGACCTTGGTCATCTGTAATGACTGCATGTATTGTCACCATTCCATGAGTTGAAGCTTATGACTTTGTGTCATTCGCAACGACTGCATGTATTGTCACGTGGATGTTTCCACACTCCGTGTATTCGTTGTGGTTGACTTTGGTCTTCCTCAATGTTTGTATGTATTGTCACGTGAATGTTTCCACAACTCCGTGTGTCGTTGATATCGACCTTGGTCATATGCAATGATACATGTATGGTCACTTATATTAATTGAGAATATGGATAGATTGTGAATTGTTGATTGAACATATGATTGATTTTTTTATAATTTGTTAACATATGTGATTATGTGTTTGGATTGTTTGTTGAGATGGTGTGTTTGAATGTGGTGTTGATTGATTTCACAGATGCTCATACGGATGTTATCAAGAAAATATAAACTCTTCAAAACTCTTGTAAAATATTCTAAATATAAAATTTATGATTACTGACCAACTACTTTGTAGTTGACACTTGATTTTCACATGTTTCAGGTAATGAAGCTAAGTAGGTTGATGAAGAGGAACTTACACTTTTGGACATCATCACATAGGATCTTGGACTTAGCTAATTAACTGAAATTCTGGCGACTTGAATTTAGTTAAATACTTAATTCTCTTTTGTAATTGATGTAACTATTTCATGATGAACATGATTTTTGTGTAATTAAATTGGTTGATTGAACGATATATGATGATTTGATTTAGATACCCACGAGCTTTTGAACAATCTACACATCCCTCGTGGCATCCCGACGTTTCCGCCATCGGTCGGGGTGTTACAGATTGGTATCAGAGCCTGGGTTATAGGGAATTAGGTTACTAGAAATGGTTGACCTAGTCTATAACCGTAGGATACCCTAGTATGAAATTACTTCATACACTAGTTAGTATATTCAGGATTTCATGCTTATGTGTTTATTACATGTTAACTGAACTCCTGTTATACATCTGATCTATATATGTTGCTTACTAATTATTTGCTTACTTGTGCCCTAATGACTCGATAAGGACATACTCGTGGTGTATTGTAAAGGTGGTGGGACGGTGGTTTGGGTGGTTGCGACCTACCCTTATCATATGCCCTATATATATACCATTTACAGTACATCGGGTGGATGTCAGTATTGAGGAATAAGGGAACTACCCGTTTGGGACACTTATTTGCGTAAGATCTTAACTGCTTAGGAATTTATCTGCTTTAGGAATTATTTGTTAGATCTCTTGATCTCCAGACAAGGACACACTCGTGGTATACTACAAAGGTGGTGGGACGGTGTAAGGGAGGTTGCGATCTACCTTGCATATGCCCTATACATATACTATTTGTAGTATGTTGGGGTCTGTCAGTGTCAGGAACTTAGGATATTATTAGGGGATTATTAGGAAATGTTGTAAGGTTGATGTTGATGGTATATTTATTGTAATGGTTGGGATTGACTCATGGATGATCACACTTGATGAACACTTATAAATTCACTTATGAAACACACTGATTGGACACGTAGGGTGCATAGGAATAACGAACGATATGAACGATTAGTGATGGACTGTAGACTTGGGTAATGGTATAGACACTTGGTGATAATATAAACGCATAGTGATGATACTAACACTTAGTGATGGTATGGACACTTGATGAGAATAAATTATAGGGAGGATATGAACACTTAGTGACAATAAGAGCACTCAGTGATGATATGAACCCTTATTGATGATTATGGACATTGAGATTTGGTATGGAATTTAGTGAACTTAGACATTAGGGGAAGCTTTAATGTCAGGTGAACTTAGACATTAGGTGAACTTAAAAATAGGCGAACCTACATGTCAGGTGAACTTAGACATTAGACGAACCTAATTGTCCAAGGGAACTAGAGACCACTTCGCTCAAAATTATCCTACCTAGGATAAGGTTTGTGAAGTGAGACTATGGTGAGATACATGATACACCCTAAATGCTAACAAGGGCATAATCGTGGTGCAATGGAACGATGGTGGGACGGTGTAGGGGAGATTACGATCTACCTCTTCATATGCCCTATATATAAGCTTGTTGCATTGCATCGGGAGGTTGTCAGTGTTGGTATATGGTGGGGAATGTATGGAACTTAGGAATAGTTAGCTAATATTAGTTATGACCAACTAGGACACTTAGTATAATTTTAGGAAATTTAAAATTTTTATGAGTTTAATGACAGATAGGAGAAAAATATAGTTCCTATATGTAATCCTAATTGTTTAAAAGAACTCATTTGACCATTGTTTGTATGACTTACGTTGTAAATGGTAGTAACATGTTTCTATCTCTTCAGAAACATGCCGCCTCGCCGTCACAACGGAGATGATACGAACTCTGAGGACGCTAACGGTAATGCCAACTCCGGCATGCAAGAGTTAGCCAATCTCATTACTGGATTGGTGAATCAACTGACACAAGCCAATTAGAACATCAACCAGAACCGAGGTGGTGCAAACCCGCCAACGTGCACATTCAAGCACTTCAAATCCTGTAATCCTCTGAAGTTTACGGGTGCTGAATCAGCCACTGGTCTGCTGCAGTGGTTCGAGAGTATGGAGAACACTTTTATAAACAGCGACTGCCCCGATAACCTGAAGGTTCGTTATGCCACAAGTGTTTTCCAAAAGAGAGCACTAACATGGAGGAATGGGGAAAAACGAACTAGGGGAGTTGATGTTGCCCTTGCACTCTCTTGGACTGAGGTCAAGGACCTGATGACCACTGAATTTTGTCCTCGCAGTGAGATGAGGAAGCTTGAGACTGAGTTCTGGGAACTCAAGCAGGACCATGGGGAGAATGTAATCTACAATACTCAGTTCCATGAGTATAGCCTGCTGGTGCCTCATCTTGTGACACCTTTGGAGAGAGCCATAGAGAAGTATATCGGCGGGTTGCCGATGCAGATTAAGGATACTGTCTACGGAAGCAACCCCCAAACACTTGAGGCTGCTATCCACTTATCTGCCACACTGACTGATAACCATGTGAAAGCTGGAACACTCACAAGGAAAGGGACGAAGAAAACTGAGGTGAAATCTGCTGCAAAAGAAACTAAGACTGAGGTCAAGTCTGAAGCTGCTAGTTCTTCAAAAAGCAGCAACAAAAAGAGAAAGACCAGGAATTTCGTGGTCACTGCTCCTGCTGCTAAGTCTGTGCAGCAATCAGCCAACAACACCACTGCAAGGAATTATATTGGGAATACTCCCCAGTGTAATACTTGTAGATATCATCATTTGCCTAACGTGCCATGTCGCGTCTGCAACAACTGTGGCAAGTTTGGCCACTTTGCAAATGTCTGCCGGAGTGCACAGCAAGCACAAAGGATGCAACATGCTCCGCTTGCATTGCCTGCTCCGCAAGCTCAACCGATACAAGCAGCACCTGTTCGCCAGGTACCTGCACAGGCAAGAGCCTGTTATGAGTGCGGCGAAGTGGGTCACTTCAGGAATCAGTGCCCAAAGTTGACTGGAAATAATCAGAGGGTGGCAAGAGGCCGGGAGTTCCAACTGAATGCTCCAGCTGCTCAAGCCAACCAGGACGTGGTCAACGGTACATTTCTGATCAACAACTCTTATGCATCTGTCTTATTTGATTCTGGTGCCATAGGAGTTTCGTTTCATATGAATTTGAATGCATGCTTGGTAGAACACGTACATATTTAGCTAAACCGTTTAAAGTGGAGGTGGCTGACGGAAACACTATCGATATTGACACTATTATTATTGGATGTACTGTGAACTTAAGTGATCACGTTTTCCCAATTCATCTCATACCTATGCATCTTGGTAGCTTTGATGTTATCATAGGCATGGATTGGTTAGCCACCCATAGAGCGGAAATAGTTTGTCATGAGAAATACATTCGCATTCCCTTACCTTCGGGTGAAACTTTAAGAGTTTTTGGGGAAACTTCTAGTAAAGGTCTTAAGCTGATGTCATGCACTAAAGCACACAAGTACCTTAGGAAGAAATGTGTGGCATTTTTAGCTCGTATTGTGGAGAAAAAGGAGAAAGGAAAGAGCATTGAAGACGTTCCGATAATCAGAGATTTTCCTGAAGTATTTCCAGATGATTTTCCGGGTCTTCCACCAGAACGTCAAGTAGAGTTTCGAATTGACTTAGTACCTGGTGCGAACCCTGTCGCCAAAGCTCCCTACAGACTTGCGCCTTCTGAGTTGCAAGAATTGGCAAGCCAACTGCAAGAACTGACTGATAAGGGATTTATTCACCCGAGCCATTCGCCATGGGGTGCACAGGTCCTGTTTGTTTGGAAGAAGGACGGGTCATTCCGAATGTGCATCGACTACCGCGAATTCAACCAGCTCACAATTAAGAATCGATATCCACTGTCGCGCATCGATGACCTCTTCGATCAGCTTCAAGGCTCGGCATGGTTTTCAAAGATCGATCTCAGGTCTGGGTATCATCAGCTTCGTGTACATGATGATGATATTCCCAAGACGGCTTTTAGAACAAGATATGGCCATTATGAATTCTTGTAATGCCTTTCGGCCTTACCAATGCACCTGCGGTTTTCATGGACCTCATGAACCGTGTTTGCAGGCCATATTTGGATAAGTTTGTGATTGTATTCATTGATGATATCTTGATATACTTGAAGACCAAGGAAGAACACGAGAAACACCTTAAGTTGGTTTTGGAGATACTAAGAGAGGAGCGACTGTATGCCAAATTCTCTAAATGTGAATTTTGGCTTAAGGAAGTTCAATTCTTGGGACACATAGTCAATGAAAATGGTGCTCACGTGGATCCAGCAAAGATTGATGCGGTGAAGAATTGGAGTATACCGAAGACACCGACGGAGATTCGATCGTTTCTCGAACTTGCCGGTTACTGTCGGCGGTTCATTTCGAATTTCTCTAGGATTGCTGTTCCACTCACTTCTTTGACTCAGAAGAATAAACCCTATGAGTGGGGACCGAAGCAAGAAGAGGCGTTCCAGACTTTGAAGCAGAAACTTTGTGATGCTCATGTCTTGACACTGCCTGATGGAAATGATGATTTCGTGGTTTACTGTGATGCATCCAACCAGGGTCTCGGTTGTGTCCTTATGGAACGAGGAAAGGTTGTGGCATATGCATCAAAACAGTTGAAGATTCATGAGAAGAACTACACTACACATGACTTGGAACTTGGTGCAGTCGTGTTTGCTTTGAAGATATGGAGACATTATCTTTATGGCACAAAGTGTGTAGTCTTTACTGATCATAAGAGTTTGCAACATATTCTCAATCAAAAAGAACTTAACATGAGACAACGGAGATGGGTTGAACTATTGAACGATTATGACTGTGAAATTCGCTACCATCCTGGTAAGGCGAATGTAGTAGCAGATGCGCTTAGTCGCAAAAGTCAAGTTCAGATTCATAGTGTCCGAGTGCACACTAATCTCCGTAATGATGTTCTCACAGCCCAACAACACTCACTAGCTCAAGATATTTTGAAAAATGAGATGTCTTGCGGGGTTGAAATTTTATTGGAAACTAAGGATGATGGTTTGATGTATTATTTTAATCGGTTGTGGATACCGAACAGAGGTGTATCAGGACCTTAGGGACTTGTACTGGTGGCCTGGAATGAAGAAGGATATTGCTGAGTATGTGTCTAAGTGCCTTAATTGTGCCAAAGTCAAGGCAGAACACCAGCGACCTTCAGGATTGTTATTACAACCAGAAATACCGATGTGGAAGTGGGAGAATATCTCTATGGATTTCATTACTAAACTTCCACGAACCGCAAATGACAAGGATAGTATTTGGGTGATAGTTGATAGATTAACCAAGTCGGCTCATTTCTTACCGATACGCGAAACGTACCCTATGCGGAATTAGCTCGTATCTACATTGATGAGTTAGTTAGCCAACATGGTATTCCCTTAAGCATAATATCGGATCGTGATGCTCGCTTCACGGCACGATTTTGGG
This sequence comes from Mikania micrantha, assembly GCA_009363875.1. Classification (NCBI taxonomy): domain Eukaryota; kingdom Viridiplantae; phylum Streptophyta; class Magnoliopsida; order Asterales; family Asteraceae; genus Mikania; species Mikania micrantha. The sequence goes on along the minus strand of CM018691.1, from coordinate 68,772,880 downwards.
AATCACTTCATGAAGCTTTTGGAACAAGATTGGATCTTAGCACTGCTTATCATCCTCAAATGGATGGTCAAACGGAGCGGACGATTTAAACCTTGGAAGATATGTTGAGAGCTTGTGTCATCGATTTCGGTGGCAATTGGGATAGCCATCTACCACTGGTCGAGTTCTCGTATAAAAACAGTTATCACGCGAGCATTGGTATGGCTCCATTTGAAGCTCTTTATGGCAGAAAATGTTGGTCACCTATTTGTTGGACCGAGGTCAGCGAATCGCAGATTATTGGTCCCAAGATTATTCAGGAGACGACTGACAAGATCCGCCAGATTTGTGACAATCTGTTAGCTGCACGTAGTCGACAGAAGAGTTACGCGGATAAATGAAGGAAACCTTTAGAGTTTGAAGTGGGAGATATGGTGTTACTTAAAGTGTTTCCTTGGAAGGGCGTTGTGCGATTCGGGAAGAAAGGTAAGCTTTCTCCACGATATGTTGGCCTTTTTAAGATCCTTGAATGGATCGGGAAGGTTGCCTACAAGTTGGAACTTCCTCCCGAACTTAGTAACGTGCACCCAACGTTTCACGTGTCCAATCTGAGAAAGTGCTTAGCTGATCAGGATCTTCAGGTACCACTCGATGACATTCGCATCGATGATATCATGCACTTTATTGAAAGACCAGTGGAGATAATGGATCGTGAAGTTAAGAAACTCAAACGCAGTAGAATTCCAATTGTCAAAGTACGTTGGGAGTCGAAGCGTGGTCCAGAATTCACATGGGAGAGAGAAGATCAGATGAAGCTTAAGTACCCACATTTATTTACTACGGTCACTCCAAGTTGAATTTCGGGACGAAATTCCTTTAACTAGGGGAGACTGTAACATCACAGTACTTCCGGTAGTCCGTACATCCGTACGATTGTACTGTTACGACCGGAGATTATTATTACTAATGAAAATGAATTATTTGTGAAAATTATTGATTTTTGGTATACATTGTGAACATATTATTCTCTGCATGAACCATGGTAAGTTTGGTTGAAACCCAACTAAACAGGACCAGAGAGTTTATTGCAGTTACATTTCACAGATTATGGATGTTGATATGGAATGGAATGGGATTTGGGATTGATAATATTAAAGTTTATTAAATAGTGAAAGTATAATTGAGAATAATTACGCGACGGTGAGGTTACGAACATAACTTAAACGTGAATATTATTTCGGAAATATTAACTTAATAATGTATTCGCGCGGGTGACGATTCACACGAATATAATTATTATGAATAATATTCTGAAACAATATTCCATAAATTGTAAATCAAGTTGAAATACGAGACGAGCGTTGGATTCGCAAAGGTGACGATCTTTGCGAATACGTACGTAAGTAACGTGTTTCGACGAGAAGATAGAATAATATCAAACGATATTAAATTAATAAATAAAAGCTAAAAACGTTTATTAGGAATCACAACCTAAAACGAAAACGAACGAATTATTTATTTAAATAATTAATTTAACGAAAGTAAACTGGGAACTAATTCTTTAAACAATTTCTTTAAAATTATTTTATTCATTTAATAAGAAACTTATTTATTTAGAAGTTTATGTCTTAAAAGTGTTTTACGTAAAAACCGATCATTTAACCATTTCATCGCGAGATAAACGAGACCGGGCACGCGGGAAGTATACGCGATATAAGGAAGAAAGAACCCCCTTCTTCCTCATTTCAACAAACCCTTTCTCTCACTAAAAACCCCATTTTCGTCACCTACACACCCTCCCCACTTCTCTCTAGCTTTTCTTCCTCAATTCTTAACGGATTTAAGGGATCTCGGAGCCTAAACGACCGGGGAATCAAGGAGAACAAGAAAGTGCAAGAAAATCTCACGTTTGATCCATCTTTTGAGGTAAATCTAAGTATTTCTTTTCGTTTTTTGTAGTGGATCTCGAACTCTTGTCATATTGATGCTAATAACCAATCTAACCACTTGTAAAACGTTAAAACAAGATAGCATGAGTGAGTAGGATTGATTGGATCAAACCTGTAACAGTAGGAACCGACGGGGATGATGATGGGAGGTTCAAGTTGCAGGGTTCGTGGGAAGGGGGTGATGTCGGCCGAACCTTGGACCATCTACTGCCGAACCTGCATTTCACGAACCTACAGCCATACAAGGTTGATGAGCCGAACCCTTTTTCCCTTTGGACGAACCTGGGAATGACTAACCAGTTGCATGGCAGCGAGCCCTCATCTCCAGCCGAACCAAACCAAATCGGCGAACCTTTCTGGGCGGGAACATGGGCAGCCGAACCCTATTGTGTTAACCCAGTCGAACCCTTGTGCCATGACAGCACCGAACCATACAAGACACGAACCCAAATGGGAACCAACGAACCTTCAACTATCAAGCATGCAGCGAACCTGCATGCACATTCCCGAACCCCTAAAGGACCGGCGAACCCTTGGTCGAGTCTATCCCTCCGCGAACCCTACTTCCTTTATTGGCCGAACCTTGACAGTTAGTCGAACCTTTTCTTTCCCATTGGAGCCGAACCTTAGTTGGTTGGAGGCCTTAACCCACATAAGTGGCCGAACCTATGGTTTATACTAAATAGGTTCGCTGCACTAGGATTTATAAAAACGCAAGTATGGGACTAGGGTTAAGTAGGAGTTCAATACTAGGAGAAATACATTGATAAATACACATGCGTGAACAAGGATAGCCCCCCCATCTTTTTAATTTAAATACCTAAACTAAATTATAGGGTTTTATATTACATGGTGAGCTTTGTATGAACGAAATTGTTATGATGGCATCAAATTCAACAAGGGGTTTTATTATGTAAAATGATGGTGGGTTTTAAATACTCATGCATGTGGATAGAAGGGTGTATGGATAAGAGTGTCGCCTTTAGTACACTTATTTATGGAACGCATACACATGAAATCACAATTAATTTACACAGTTAGATACTTAAAAAAAAACTAACAAGCTAAATTAAATTTGATGACGATTATTAATGAAATTCTAGGTGGAACAACTTAATTTGTGATGAATACACTAAACTAAGAAAATACTTAGTGATTTAAAAGTTAGTACTTATGGAACAATTATTTAAATAATATTCGAGTACTTACAAATACGAAACATAAATAATTACAGATCGTTGAATAGTTGTGGAGTTCATATACGCGAGCGCGCATTCTACTAAACACTGAACCTACGGACTCATGTGAGTTCTCATAACCTCCCTTTCTTTTAAACTATTTTGTTTTCAAACTCGGAGGTGAAACATGTATACCAATATATATATTGACTTGATAACACAGGGATGACACTTATTTGCTCGTATGAGATCCATGGTTATGGATTGTCATATTCCATGAGTTGTTACTAATGACCTTGGTCATCTGTAATGACTGCATGTATTGTCACCATTCCATGAGTTGAAGCTTATGACTTTGTGTCATTCGTAACGACTGCATGTATTGTCACGTGGATGTTTCCACACTCCGTGTATTTGTTGTGGTTGACTTTGGTCTTCCTCAATGTTTGTATGTATTGTCACGTGAATGTTTCCACAACTCCGTGTGTCGTTGATATCGACCTTGGTCATATGCAATGATACATGTATGGTCACTTATATTAATTGAGAATATGGATAGATTGTGAATTGTTGATTGAACATATGATTGATTTTTTTATAATTTGTTAACATATGTGATTATGTGTTTGGATTGTTTGTTGAGATGGTGTGTTTGAATGTGGTTTTGATTGATTTCACAGATGCTCATACGGATGTTATCAAGAAAATATAAACTATTCAAAACTCTTGTAAAATATTCTAAATATAAAATTTATGATTACTCACCAACTACTTTGTAGTTGACACTTGATTTTCACATGTTTCAGGTAATGAAGCTAAGTAGGTTGATGAAGAGGAACTTACACTTTTGGACATCATCACATAGGATCTTGGACTTAGCTAATTAACTGAAATTCTGGTGACTTGAATTTAGTTAAATAGTTAATTCTCTTTTGTAATTGATGTAACTATTTCATGATGAACATGATTTTTGGGTAATTAAATTGGTTGATTGAACGATATATGATGATTTGATTTAGATACCCACGAGCTTTTGAACAATCTACACATCCCTCATGGCATCCCGACGTTTCCGCCATCGGTCGGGGTGTTACACAGGAAGTTGAGATCCCTGAACACGTCTATGTCCCCACTGGACAGATAGATACATCTGTTCCATCCTCACAGATGAATCCAGAATCTCTATACCATCTAGTTCCTCATCAATCCTCTCAACAGGATGATGTTGTACTCCAAAGGGACACCTACAAACCACTGAAGTGTCACTTGACACTCAGTTGGCAGTCCACTCTCCCAATGACACTTCTATTTCTTCTCCACAAAAAGCCTTTGACTCTATAGCCCAAGTTCTCCATGAGATTGATTCTACCTTTGAGCACATTGGTTCTCCTCCCCACTCACCAATTGAGGAGCAGCCCCTTCAAACCTTTGTTCAAACTAATCAATATCCTACCCATGGAGAAAAGGATGAGATCAGGGTGTCTAGTCCATCTAGACATCTTGATCATATATCTGGAGCATCCATCTCACTTGAAAGCCCAATGGGACTTCATCTAGATGGATCAGGCAATAAGATTCCAGATATGGCAACAGCCCATGAAGTTCTTGAAACTGAGGCTAGAAATCCCAAGAACCAAGAAAAATGGGTCCATGACATTCCTGAGATGGACTCAGATCTAGCTAAAACTGACTCTCGGATGATATCTGTAACAGGTTGGGCGAATCATATCTCAAACTAAAGGATTTGACGGATTCTGTTGCTCATATTCTGGCTGATGTGGCCAAACTCACTGAGTTAGTCACAAAAGCCTTGAATAACCAAGTCCTGCAACCCCAATCCATCCCAATGCAGGCACCTTCACTTGAAGGTTCCCCAAACATTCTACCTACTTCCACTTCACCTACCTTCTCAATCCAAGCTTTTCAAGAAGTGTTAAACCCACTTCTTAACACCCATTTCACCACTTTCTTCACCAACTTTACCAAAGATTTCCTTACCACCCAAAAGTTACAAGTGTACCTACTGAAAATTTCAGTGGATTCCAAAATTTCCTCACTACATCATAAGGTTGCTAATCATACTATTTTTCTGGAGTCTCCCACAGGAATAGCTCCTCCTCCTCCTTGATTCAAGGAACAGGCTGATGAAGCCAAAAAGAGGGAGAATGAAAGGCTCCTGTCTGCAGCCCAAGCTGCGAAGAGGGCTGAAGATAAAACTGAGTAGAGTATAATGAAGGAAATAAGATTAAAGAATCAGGAGGCACTTCTCAAAGCTGCATTAGATCAGCAGTTTCAGACTGAGGCTGCCAAGGCTAGCTTGGAACAAAAACAAAGGGAAGCTGAAGCTCAAGTGGAATTTGAAACATCTGGGGTGAGCAGAAAACCTAAACCTACCAAATCAGCTCCCACTGAGCCAACAAAACTCACAACCACTGCCCCTTCTTCTTGTGCCTCCACCACTCAGGACATACCAATTCCAACCTAGCCTTTCTCCTAATTCTGCCTCTCAAACCCTTCTAGAACTATATTCACATACATTACTTCCCACTACTCTAAATGCATCCAAAATAGGCCAAAAACCAGCTTCCATAATCACTCAGTCTTTCACAAGAAGATAGAAAAGTGTGGCCAAAAAATCCAAAACCCCCACCAATAAACCTAAGAAACCTTTAACTCCCATTCAAGAAACAAGCTCAGATTTAAATGATGATCAACCCATTGCCTCTCTTATTCCAAGAAAGAGAAGGCTTATATTGGCTGATGATAATGAGTCTGACTTATCTAAAACCACCAAAGCTCCCTCACCAATAAAGTCAGCTGATGGTGAAGCTGAAAAATCACAAACCTCCCCTTTAAAAGAATCATATTCTCTTGTAAGGCAATTCCCCTCAGATGAAGACCTTCAAGAGACAAAGAATAAAGAAACTAAAAAGGAAAACAAGATCTTAGCAGATCTAGAAGCCACTGGTCTTTCAGGAGAAGAATTGGTCAAAACCTATCAGGAACAAATAGCCTTGATGGATCAGCAACAAGATGAATCTTATCAGACTGAGAGGGAGCAACTTATCAAGTTTCTACTGAATGAAGGGAAGTATAAAGTTGAAAACTTCAGCAACTGCGATATCACAGGCCTTAGAAATGAAGCTGAGGTTCTTTCTAAAAGAATAAAGGCAGACATCAAGAAGAAAAAGACCCTTGAGCAAAGAAGAAGAATAAAATACATCCTCATTCAAAACCAGTGGGGAACAAAGAACACAATAGTGAAATGGAGAGAGGACATACTGTTTGATGAATGGTCAAAATTCAAAAGAAAAAAAGTGATCATCCTAAGCTTTGGTAAAAAGCAACATCGTCTTCTCCCACTATAGTGTCCAAGCTCAAGGATGCAAATCCAAGCACAATGCTTGACCATCTGCTTAATGCACCAATGGGAAGTCTAGGTGTCGGTTCCGTGGAATCTCCGCCTGTTGTCAACTTCAGACCTTATGAAAAAGAGATTCTTCTTGATCTTTTGAGGAATTATGAGCCTCATCAGCATGTTGTAGTGAAGAAAATACTTGACTCAAGGGATCAAGTAAAAAGAAGAGAAATAATTCACTGGCCTGCTGTAGCTCCTCTTCCTTTTGGTCCTTCTCCTAATTCCCAACCCCTTCAGATCACAAATTCCAGAGCTAGAATAAAGAGATGGTTCAATGACCCCACCTCCAAAAGTATGATCATTGAGAGATACAATGGATCAAGGACTTTCTTCTCAGATTGGGATGAAATTCTCAAGCTACCAAATAATGATCTGAAGGAACTGCAGCATATGACTCTTGAAAATGCTGAAATAGAATATGAAGTCCTGAAGTATGTGCGGACTCCCAGAAATAAAATTTGTTTGGCTTTAAGGCAAAAGTAAATGGTTTTGGCTTCATCAGTCCAGAGGGAGATTGTTGGAAAATAAGGGCTGATGAGCAAAACCACTGAACTACAGCATCGGAAGAACACCCACGGATATTCTCTCTTCCGGATACTTTCTCTTCCAATTTCAGAACCATTGAACTACAGCATCGGAAGCTCAACAGCGGAAGATTCGCAAAAGAACTTCCGCAGACCTCCTTGACTTCAGAGGATAATAGCTGAACCTGATCCATTCGGAAGACAACCAATGCTTTAGAAGACAACCTCTGATTAAAGAATGACTATTGTTTAATCAGCTTCTGACGAACACCTTCCGAAAGAATAACCAATGAACTTCTGTATAACTATCTCAACCTCGGAAGAACTGAAGACTTCTGAAGACTCATGATTCCATGGTTGTTGACTTTGTATTAGTTGTACTCTTATGATGATTCAGTACCTGTAACAGTGTTAGCTATTTGTCTTATTATTTCTTTGTCTTGTAACATTGAATGTTGGGTATTTAAGCCCCAACATTCCCTGAGATAATTGAATTACATTCCCCAAAAAATCCTTGTGTTGTTATTTAGTTTTCTCTCTTTCTAGAAAAAACAAAACAACCAAAATAACTAAGTGTTAAACTTTAGATGGAGCTAATACCAAAGCTTTGACAAAGTGTTTAAAGTCTTTGTTCCTTGTTTTATAGCCTCTCCGAGTTTCAACAATTTATTTTATTATGAGGGCGCCGTAAGCCTCGGATTTATTTTCATAAAAAGAGGACATATGTGCCAGGTTTAAATTTTAAAAACTCTAGGTCGCAGGTTTACAGAGGTTCCTTTATTCATGATTACCCAGTTTCAGATTTCCCAAATTTTCCAAGTCTTATTCCCACAAGAATCGTGAATTTAGGTGTATTCTATCAATCCTAAGGAACCTTCTACCGGCTGGGCCTACTAACAAATCCCAAATCAATACACAAGTTAGCCTCTAAAAACCAAAGACCTAATCATAATCTGATCATCTTCCATTTATTAAGTGCAAGCTAAAATCAAGGACATTTTGTAAACTCTAGCTATATACAACCTAAAACTCTAGACCCGATCAAAATATCCACAATAAACAATAATAACTATTTACATAAAGAGTAAAATAAGGTAAAAAGTGGAAAAGACTTGGCTGATATCGTGGGATCAGCATGTGTGAATCTAATCAAAAAAGATGTCGATCTAACATGCCGGTCATTTGCAAATAAATAATGTCTAATTACTCGCCACCCAAATGGAAATTGAGTACGAGCGGTTAGAACCAGGCTGCAATTAAGATCTCAAACAACCAAGCAAGATCAACTGTAAATAAAAAGACTCAATGACTGACTTGATTTACATATTTACAAATGACTCAATTAAAAGAAAAAAAATTGTGTTTTTGATGTAAATATTTACAATTTTTGTTATTTATTTACGAGTTCTTTATTTATTTCAACAAAAATTTGAAAATTTTTGTTTAAAACTAACTAGATGTATACAATGACTTGATTTTACGTCAATTAAAACTAAAAGGCACCAGCCTGACATACCCACACTTAGAATAACACATTATCCTCAATGTGGCCTAAGAACTGGTGATCGATAACGAAAACTAATAATACAACAAGGTAAGTGACGAACTCCCTGATAATATGGCAATCATGTCGTGCGTCGAGTCGCGCGCCTTTCAATCATACGTGGACGTGTAAGGATATCGATCGCAACGCATAATGTTCCAAGATTTAATCGGCTCTCTAATCATACAATCTCAAACACAATCTCAAATATACAATTAATTAACATAACAACAATGCAAATACAATCATACAAACAACATCATATAACAATACAAACAATATACAATTTGAAACAACACACAACAACCACAATATTACAAACAATTTTTATACAATAATACAAACAAACATAACCAACAACAAACATTAATATACAATCAACAACAAACAACATGTATATTTCATCACAACCACAATGGAAAAGATAAATATATACAATGTACGGGTCGAATACACACAATGGAAAAGAAAATTACATAAACTAAAATACAGACAATAACTCCTCATCTGACCCGTCATCGGATTCGGAGTCGGATGGAATGCATGGGGCAGGTGTCCGAGGGGGAACGAGCGCGCTGACAGTAGCTGCAATGCTCCCTGCTATATCCCCTAGCATGTTGATCCCCTGGTGTAAGTATCGGACAGTGATTTAGGGGCGTGCCGGCTCATCGCGAGCTGGCCTCTCCCCTTGATGCAAAATACGATGCGTCGACCACGGCAGCGGGAACAGGGGTGGTGGATTTGGAAGGTCGGGATCCTCCAACTGTGGCATCCATCGAGGCGGTGTGTCGAAAGTGACCATCCCAGATGTCTACATGTCGTGCAGAGTGTATGGCATCGTCTCTGGGCCCAGGCTAAGCAGCTGCAGTGGGAACGTGTCGAATACCCGAGATGATGCCCAGACGCCCGACGTACGGGCCCATGTCCAAGCGAGCTGTGTCCACCCTGGAAAGACCTCGCTAAAGATGTAAGCAGTATAGTAGCGAGGGTCGCCGGGTGGCGACCATGGATGCAATATAAACAAAACAGGTCAAGATAGCTCACCTTCCCCCTGCCAGAGTGGCGAGGGATCAGGGAGCAAGCCAAGATCCTGTGAATGTATCGGAGTAAAGGATCGCGGATCTGGGTGGCCAGCCGCCGGTCATTGTGTGGTGGCATGGCCATCGTCCTCTAGTAAACTGCCATCTCCTCCTCAGTAACGTATCCGGGCCTGGCTGCCCTGGATACGCCCCGAAGGAGGCCCTCAAACTCCTCAAAAGTCACCTCCTCTTGAGAGAAGATGCCCATGCTAACTGCAAAACCCACGACACTCATGTTGTGCGTCGTTCGACCTAAGGCGAACGACACAGCTCCGGCGTAGGTCAATGAGCGCGTATCATAGCGGAAAGTGGACAAGAACTCGATCATGAGCTCGTCAAACTGTGGCCACTGGCAGCGTAGCAGGCGCCCCCACTGTGTCGTCACCATAGCATCACATTCCTCATCGCGTCCTAACTGCTCGATGACCGCTCGATCATATCCAAGGTGCTGGATCGTCTCTAAGCCGACGAGCGTAGTCATGTGGGAGTACTCAAGAGTGTCCGTCGCAAACTGTAGGAAAGTATGATATGATAAGGTACGCAAGTGCGGCGGAACTGGGTGAGCGTCTGGTGGTGGCACGACAAGAGGTGCAGAGTGTCGTATCTGTCGAACTAGTTGCTGCCGCTATGCCTGCTGCTCGGCGGTGTCCGTAAGTCGGGCCCTCTTGCCCCTGGCCCTGGAGCTCGATGCAGTTTATTAGTTTTATTTGAAAAACGTTTATTCATTTACAAGTTTGTTTGAAGATTGTTATTTATGTATGAATTTTATGATTATTAAGTTATTTTTTATGATATACAATACAATATATTACCCTTTATTTATATGCAAAATAATAATACATATAAATCTTCTTTAATTATTTTTAATCATAAATATCTATTGAGAAAGTTTTTTATATTATTTTATATGATACAAACATAATTTATTATTTATTGATATACAAGTATATCTATAAGATTTATTTATGTGCAAAGTTCTATATACATATAGAAATTATTACTTCTTAACACACAAAATTAAATTATTTATATACTTATGGTAATTTATTTTATATTATTTATTATATGTGCATACTTAAGTATTTATAAATATAGGGGAAGGTTTTTTACATAACCCACTCTTAAAGCGATAACTCTTAATAACCCGTCAAGATCAAGCCAAATTTTCGAATTTTTTTTAACATCATTGTAAACACGTTTAGAAGACATTCTTATTTTATGAGTTTGCGTAAATTCATCACCGTTTGAGAGTTAACGTCTTTGTAAGTTTTTAAAATTTTGTAACTTACAGTGCTGTAAGTGTAAAATTTTAAAAACTTACAACGACGTTCACTCTCAAACGGTGATTAATTTACGCAATCATAAAATAAGAAAGTGTTCTAAATGTGTTTACAATGATGTTAAAAAAAATTCGAAAATTTGGCTTGATATTGACGGGTTATTAAAAGTTATCGCTTTAAGAGTGGGTTATGTAAAATTCCATGTCCTATATATATATATAGTTGTTTTATTGTTTTAGTTTTTATGTATAATGCAAATATATATAAATATACACACACATAAATACTTATGATATTTTATTATTTATTGTGTATTATTCGTTTATTTATTTAGAAGTAAAATTTTATTTAGAAGGGGTTTATTTGTATAAGTGTTTTCTTTATTGAAATACTTGAATTTATTTCAATTTATTAAACTAACTATATTCATAATTAGTTATTATTTACTTAATTACTTTTTATTTTATGTTATTATTAAATATATATAATATATACATTTATGTACTTATGTTATTTTGTTGTTATTATTATTACTATAATACTTATACTTATTTATTTTTTTTAACGGCCTACTAATTAACTACCGGGTACTCCGTATGCGGCCCCCAATGGCTAAAGGATGCCCAAGCTGGCCACTAGTTCAGACGGACGGAGCCCCTAGCCCACCAGCCACCAATTTCCGGAAAAACCCGACCCAAGAAATATATATATATAGAGGATGGAATTTTTAATAACCCTTATCTTTTGTTACAACTCATTACCTATCATCCAATGGTTACTTTAAAAATGTAAGTGTATAGGATCGTGCAACGTGTCAATTTTCTTTTTATAATGTGAAGGGCATTTAGGACATTTGTCATTTATGTAAAGTTTACCCCCTTTTTTTAAACATTCGTAACTTTTTTATACTATATTATTTTTTTAAAAAAATTGCACCATTATACTCGTCTCATTTTTCTCTTTATTTTCGTTATAGTCTCGACTAGTTTTTTTTATTTTTTTGATGACATGTATTTACATCATTGTAACGAGCTTAAAGATAGCAAATTAATTAGAATTTTTTTCTAACAATGGTAAATTACACTAATGTAACACAAAATGAAGTAATTTACACAAAATGAAGTAATTTACAATGACATAATTAACAGTGACGTAACACATTATTTACAGTGATGTAATTTTTTCTTTAATTCCCGTTATAATATTGACTGGTTTTTTTAATTTTTTTTCTCATTGTCCATTATTTACATCGATGTAACGAGCATAAATATAGCACATTATTTCGAAATTTTTTTCACAATGATAAATTATAGTGATGTAATATAACACATTATTTTATTTTTTCTCTAACAATGATAATTACAATGATAAATTACAGTGATGTAATATAACACATTATTTTGATTTTTTTCTCTAACAATGATAATTATAGTGATGTAATTTATCATTGTTCGAAAAAAATTCAAACTAATTTGTTGTATTTAGGCTCGTTACAAATTAGGGATGAGCAAAAAGTCAAAAACAAAACCGAACCGAAACCGAATTAACCGAAAAAACCGAACCGGAATCAAATTAACCGAAAAAACCGAATCGGAACCAAATTAACCGAAAAAAACCGAAACCGAATTTTACGTCAATGTAAATTACATCACGGTAAATTACGTCAATGTAAATTACATCACTGTAATTTATCATTGTTAGAAAAAATTTCAAATAAATTTGTTATATTTAAGCTCGTTACAATGATGTAAATATAGGGCATCTAAAAAAAGTAAAAAAAATTAGTCGAGACTATAACGGAATTAAAGAGAAAAATGAGACGAATATAATGGTGTAATTTTTTTAAAAAAATAATATATTATAAAAAAGTTATTAATGTTTAAAAAAGAGGATGGGTAAACTTATAAAAGTAAAATGACTATGATGCCCTTTTCATTATTTTAATGAAAAGCATATGTGTAATTTTATTGTTGGTCGAAATGGGTTATGTAGTTGTAGCAAAAAAAAGAGGGTTATTTTTTATACCCTTCTATATATATATATATATATATATATATATATATATATATATATATATATATATATATATATATATATATATATATATATATATTTCTGTTTGTAATATCTAGAATTAAAATTAAAATAAAAAATGAAAACTAAAACAAATGGTGTCGGGCGGGCCGCCTGGAGACCAGTGGTCGGTTCCAGGCAGTGGCCAAGGTCACTGGAACAGTGAACCCGTCCACCCCGAGGCTTCCCGAACGGATGTTCTTTCCAAAATCAAAAGTTTTCTAACCTAAACTATCCCAAAGTAAGTTATCTATGGGGATTCCTAATCTAGAATTTGAAAAATCAAGAAAAAGTGGTTTACCGGTGTCTAGATGCGGTGGAGGATGGTGGTGCTACTAGTGATTGTGATGGCGACCGGAGATGATGGTAGGTGTAAGTGGTGGTTGGTAGTGGTGGTAGGTGGTGACCGGTGGATATGATGGTGGATGGTGGTGGTGTGCGGTGGAGGTGGCCAGAGATGACGATCGATCATTTTATTTTTTTTCATACAATTCGAAGCCGCCCGCATCGCCCCAAACCAGTCGATGACCTTGGGCGGTACGCCTAGGGCCAGAATTTTGAATTCTGAATCTATCATCCGCGCGCATCGCCCCGCCCCAGACAATGGCTTTAGGCGTTGCGCCTAAGTTTGAATTTTTCAATTCTGGAGCACAGATCCGCACGCACCGCCTAGGTTCACTGCGTCGGGTGGGGCGTACCGTCTAGGGTTTTTTTAATTCTAAATAAAACAAAAAAAAATCTAATAAAATTTAACTTAATGAAATTTAAAACTAAAATAAAATAATAATAACTATAACTAACGAAATTAAACTTACATAAAATTCTAATAAAACAAAATTTAAACTAGTGAAATTAATACTAAACTAAATTCTAATAAAATTAGTAATTCTACTAAAATTAAGCTGAATAAGATTAAAACTAAATTAAATCCTAATACTTTAAAACTAAAATTTTTCTAATAAAACCTAATAAAAATTGAACTTAAATCAAAGATAGCCAAGTAAAGGATCGGGTGATGCATAAAGTGATCAAATTCTAAGTATGGTAGGGTAATCAGCTTCCCGAAATGGTGATTGGATATCGAACGTATGTGACGAATACCCACACTCGAATCTGATATAATCGTGTAAGCATAAATGCATCACCAATCACACAAGATTCAAGATACTAGACTAAAGTACTTAGCTAAGACTATGTACAATATATGCAAGTTGGGCCGAAGCCCAAATCCCTAACCTGGTCGGGATTCGAGGAGAATAACCTCCTTGTTAGATGGAACTGGACCTCCAATGTATGGCTTCAAACAGTTCCTATTTAGCTTCCACGTGTGGTCCCCAGACTCCAACTTAACCGCACCATGCGGGAACGCCTCTCGAACCGCAAAATGGCCTCTCCAGCGAGACTTAAGCTTTCCTGGGAAAAGCCTAAGTCTCGAGTCATAAACAAGCACTCGATCGCCCTTCTCAAACTCCTTGACCTTCTTAAACCCCCGGTCGTGTAACAACTTGGTGCGCTCCTTGTAACTCCACGACCGAGCATACGCCTCATCGCGTAGCTCATCCAACTCATGAATCTGAAGAAACCGGTGCTTGGCGGCCTTAAACAAGTCTAAGTTCACGGCTGTGAAACCCTAAAAGGCCTTGTTCTCAAGCTTAACCGAAAGATGACAGGCTTTCCCATAAACCATTCGATAAGGGGTCATCCCAATCGGGTTCTTGAATGCAGTCCTGAAAGCCCATAATGCATCATCTAACTTGTCGGCCCAATCCTTCCTACTATGGCCGACAATTTTCTCCAGTATCCTCTTCACCCCTCGATTAGCGTTCTCCACCTGACCACTAGTTTGTGGATGATAGGCGGTTGACAATCGATGGGTGACCCCATACTTTACTAACGCCTTCTCCATCTGGGCATTGCAGAATTGCGTGCCTCGGTCACTAATCAACTCCTTCGAGGTCCCAAACCTACAAAACAGATGTTTCACGAATCTCACCACCACTCGTGCATTGTTTGTGGGGAGCTCATGTGCCTCAACCCACTTTGAAACATAGTCAATAGCAACGAGGATGTACCTATTCCCTCGTGAAGCAGGTAGGGGTCCCATAAAGTCAATGCCCTAAATATCAAACACTTCAACAACTTATTCAGGTGTTAGGGCATCTCATTCTTGGATGAGATGTTTCTTGTTCGCTGACACGCATCACACTTCCTCACTAAGTCATGAGCACCCTTGAACACGGTGGGCCAATAGAAACCGGAATCGAATAACTTCTTCGCAGTGGAAAGGCTCATGATGGCCGCCAGTCATCCCCTCGTAACAATGTCTAAGGATCTCTAAACCCTCCTCATGACTCACACATCTCCTAAACAACTTATTTGCACCCACACATAATAGATAAGGTGCATCCCAGATGTAGCGCCTAGTGTCGGCAAAGAACGTCTTACACTGCTGGGATGTCAATCCTTTAAGAAGGAAACCATTGGCTAAGTAATTAGCAGTGTAAGAAAACCATGGTAATACCTCATTAAGCCTCTTCGTGCGGCAAATCTCCTCAATCCCCACGCTCATCAGCGTCTCCTGGGGGAATCTATCTCTCATCGCACCCTCGCGAATCAACTCTCTCTCCGAATCCTCTAGCCTAGACAAATGATTAGAGGCTACATTGTCAGCACCCTCTTTTCCTTGATCTCAATATCAAACTCGGACAGAAGGGGGATCCACCGAATCAATCTTTGCTTCGCGTCCTTTTTTGCAAAATGGTATTGCAAAGTTGCATGATCGGTATAGACAATCGTCTTGTAGAGGACGAGATAAGACCTGAACTTGTCAAATGCATAGAAAACTGCCAACAACTCCTTCTCAGTCTTCGTGTAATTCTCCTGGATGGTGTCTAAGGTCTCTCATAATAGATCAGGTGAAAGTGATTCTCCCCCTATGTCCCAAAACAACCCCTACTGCGAAATCGCTCTCATCACACATGAGCTCGAAGGGTATGCTCCAATCAGGGGCTATTAAAATAGGTGCACTCACCAATCTCTCCTTTAAATACTCAAAGGCGCTCAAACACTCTTCATCAAACACAAACTTGACATCCTTCTCAAGCAGACGAGTGATCGGTCGGGTAATCTTAGAAAAAATCCTTAATGAAACGCCTATAGAAACCCGAATGACCTAGAAGGCTACGAACCGCTTTAACACCCGTAGGAGGAAGGAGTTTGCTAATCGTCTCAATATTAGCCTTATCAACCTGGATGCCATCACGGGATATCTTGTGTCCTAGAACAATCCCTTCCATGACCATGAAATGGCAATTCTCCTAGTTGAGCATAAGATTGGTCTCAACACATCTCCTCAACATCTTCTCCAGGTTAGTCAAGAAATGATCGAAAGAACTTCCAATGCATAAAAATCATCCATAAAAACCTCCATGGAAGTCTCGATCATACCCTGGAAAATGGCAACCATGCATCGCTGACAAGTAGCTGGAGCGTTACATAACCCAAAGGGCATATGGCGATATGCAAAGGTGTAACATTTGTACATTTAGTCATGGTAGTTGTGAACAGTGTTAGAACAAATGTGCTTTCATATCAAATCAGTCAATGTGATTCATGTGTTCATTATGTGCTTGTGTGTTAGGATCTTTATTATTTAGGAACAAGTATGTATTATTTATTTACAGTCGAGTTCGCTAGGCAAGGACAGTATCGTATTATATCGAAACAGTGGTGGGACGGCGTCAGGTACGGCAGGTAGCTGGAACCTGGGGTATGCCCTATACATATACTGTGTTCGGTGTAATGGGATAGTGTTAGTGCGTAGTGTTGAGACGAATATTATGACAATTAATTAAACAAAAATCGTAATATGTAAGCGAGACTGAGTATAGTTATGGGTGACGATCCATAATAATACGAATGTTGAACTTATAATTATGATTAAACGCCTTAATAATTAATATGATCGGAAAACGTACGCGATTGCGGGTATACACGTAATTGTATCTGTTTAACGATCTGTCAACACACAAAGAGTAAAAATAATTAAAATAATTATTTTACATTTTTACAATTTTGAAACTCATCAAAATGATGAGAATATTAATCCTTTATTTTAAATCGCGTAAAATACGCGTTACGCGACGAAAACGCGAACCGAGCAACCGGAACGAACCCGAATACCACTTGGACTATAAAAGCCATGAAGATGGCTATTTTCCTCATTAAATCAGCCAACAACCCTTTCTCTCTCTAGAAACTCGTTCTCCAACCTCTCTCTAGAAAACCGAACTTCAAACGCGCGTATCTCCTTCATTTCTCAACGGATTTCGGTGTTCTTGGTGTCCACGCGTAGCTCTCGACATTTCCTACCAGAAAGTACAAAGGATCTGGTGTTTTATCCGGCCAAAAATGAGGTATGATCGAATGAAGAATCACGAAAATAGGGTTTCTATGTGTGATTGTTTAAAACTAAGTCCTAGCCGGTTCTAAGCCTAATCAATCGAACCTACAACATTTCGAGGTGAAGTTTGCAAGTATTCATGGCATAAAAGTGGTTGGATCGAAGGAACAAGGTCGAACAAAGGTGTTGATGACAGGTTCGCTGGAAAAAGGGACGGCCGAACCTTCATCCTCACTAAGCCGAACCCTTAAGGGACTCCACGAACCTGCACCAGGCCTTCATGCATTCGACGAGCCTTTCTATTGCCACGAACCCTTCTGGATCAGACAAACCTTCATGTGAATCCCACCATGGCCGAACCCTAGTCTCGCCGAACCTTAAGCTTGCATGGGCGAACCTTGCATGCAAACTTATAATACCGAACCTTTCTGAGAAAACTGGGCGAACCTTCTGCATTGGAGACGAACCATCGACAATCACGAACCCTAGTTCTCCTCAGCCGAACCCTGGTGTCATCAAACCCATGCCGAACTTTCTATTTCCGCGAACCCTAAAGATGCAAGCCAAACCCATGATCATCATCAACCCCACGAACCATGCTTGCAGCCAAGTTAACCGAACCTGTGATGCAGTGACTTGACCGAACCTGATGGCATCTACGAACCCTCCCATGTTCACGAACCTAAGCTATACCATCCCATGGCCGAACCTTTGTTTATTTGAGCAATAGGTTCGCTGGTTTGGATAAAAAGGGGGGATAACTAGTTTACGATCAGGCCCAACCCTATTAACCGGCCCAACAGTACCCTATTGTGGCCTAATGGATTTGCGGCCCAAATCTACTTTGGCCCACATGCAATGATCCGACCCACAATATCATTTTCGGCCCAATAGAAAACCACATTGAGCCTCACTTGGAACTTCGGCCCACATAATTAGATCAAACCCAATAGGACCCTTGGCCCAACAATTCACCTATTTGGCCCAAGTATCCTAAACCCAGTCCAATTTTATGTCTAATGGGCCCATAAGATTTCCAATCGGCTCATGACGTTTCAATTGACCATTTCAATTACTTGGCCCATTACATGGCCATATACCCATTGTTTGGCCCACCACTCAAAGTAATTGTGATTTGATCTTAGTGGGTTTAAGTTTATAACGTAACCTAATTATGGGATCAAGTCACAATCTCAAAGACTTAAACAATGGAAACATCTATTTCAAATCTCATGTTAACCAATGGCTTATCAAACTCATAAACACATGTGATGTTGTGCATAACAAGTTTGTGCACAAAAGAACATGACACCTTCATTTCATGAATCGATTATCAATCAAGTATCATAATCATGGCTTTCAAGTTCACACAACTTTCTTAATCATGAGATCAAGTAATCATGAGTTAATCAAGTTCATGTTAAAACAAGACAATCAATGAATCAAAGTTTATACAATTATAAATCTTATATCTTATGTATGATTACAATGATATAGGAATCAGTTAGAAGTCCTGTTTGCTACTTGCTATTTGTCATAGTTCAGAGTCTACTGCAGACAGGTGAGAACATTAGCCCCTCTTTTACTGTTTTACAACTATTTTGGGGTGGAACACGTGACCAAACACTATATTTACATTCGTATTTCACCATACAAGGTGTATGCTATGTTGCAAGCATTACAGGTTTACTGTACAGATTTCAAAGGATTCATCAACTGATTTGAAAGGGTTTTTATCAAATGTTAAACAATTTCTACTAAAAAGTTTTATAAAGTTTCCTTGAACTATTTTCTATCAGTTTTACTCAAATGGTTTTATAAAGATCAAACACTTTTAAATAACGGGATTTATAAACTCTTTTACTATAAACTTGTGTTTTCGAAAAATAATCTTTTATATAAACCTTGTTACTATACAAGGTCAGTATCCTATGTATTCAATCAATGGTTTCAAACAAAGGATTCATTTCATGGTATTCAAACAAAGTATTCATTTCGTGGTGTTCAAACAAAGGATTCAACTCATGGTATTTCAAACAAGGTTTTCAAATCATGTTATCAAATAAGGTATTAAATCTTTAGTTTTAAAGCAAGGTTCAAAAGCATGGTGTCCACTGTTGTGAACAAACTTATAAACACATCAAGTTTCATATTCATTAGCGTTAGTACTGGGTGATCACAACAAGGGAAAGCGGATACATTTGGGCAGGCCGATTTCTGGAGTTAGCTTTTAAATTTGTTTTATAAACTAACTGCAGATTTCGGTTACGTATGGTTTTATCATTGTTGCTGACTAATTTTCTGACTCTAAACGTAGTTTGGGACTTGATTATATGTTGGTTTTCATGCAAACAGTCTTTGGACTGTTTACACTCATTTTACATACTTGATGTTAGTTTGGGTTGCAGCTCATCCATGTAATTCATTTATTGCTTTAAACATATGCCTTATATTACAAGTTCATGTTTCAAATGTTAAACCTATTGTTCTCACCAACTACTTCTGTAGTTGACAGTTACTTTTCACGTGTTTCAGGTAATCAGGTGTAAGGCATTTTAAGGACAACTAAGGAGACCGCTTAAGATAGAACAAGATGAAGAAACATGCTATGATGGATTTGGAAACACACTAAAATCCTGATTGTTTAATTGTCTTGTTTGAAGTCTTATTTTGTAAACTATATTTTGGCTCTTTAGTTGTCATTCTTTTGGTAGATAGATTGTCTGTAACTAAACAACTGTCTAAACATTATGAAACTTAGTAATCCATTGTGGTTGTTCTTATTCAATACTTGTGCATGATTCAACTACTCATACGTCACCGCGCCGTGGATTCCGCACGCGGCGCAGGGGGTGTGACAAAAGGTACCGTATGGGCATGTAAAAGTGGTTTTCTCCTGATCCTCTTGTGCAATAGGGATCTGGAAATAACCCAAAAACCCATCAAGGAAGCAATAGAACTGTTGCCCTGATAAACGCTCTAGCATTTGATCAATGAAAGGGAGGGGGAGTGGTCCTTCCGTGTGGCATCATTCAACCTCCTATAGTCGATGCACACACTCCAACCTGTGACTGTCCTGGTGGGGGCTATCTCCTTCTTCTCGTTCACCACCACAGTCATCCCTCCTTTCTTCGGAACAACACGAACCGGGCTCACCCACGAAGAATCAGAAATAGGATACATGAGCCCGGCATCCAACAACCTAAGAACCTTCTTCTTCACTAATCTCCCATATTAGGATTAAGTCGTCTTTGTGGCTGGACCACTGGCTTGAAATCCTCCTCAAGCAGAATTTGATGCGTGCAGAAGGAAGGGTGTATACCCTTGATATCCATCAGCTTCCATGCAAATGCGTGCTTGCGCTCTCTCAACACACTAATTAGTTTACTCTTCTCTACTTCTGTCAAAGCTAATGAAATGATGACAGGTGGATCAGAGTCCTCATCAAGGAATGCATACTCAAGGTGAGGTGGCAACTCCTTTAGCTCGAAACATGGGGGAGCCCCAATAGATGGCTTGTCAGCCGGCTCAGAACTCTCAACCTCAAACACCGTGGGATATCCAGGAGGCTCTAATGTTAAAATGCTAACAATATAATCAAGGTAAGCCTCAATAGAAGCAGTGTGGTCCTCATCCCTCAACTCCTTATCTCTCATAACCTCGTCACCCAAGTCCTGATCTCTCAACAGATCTGCTCCACTGATGTAGTCCAGGCAACGATCCATCGTGGAGAAGAATTCATCTAGGAAGTAAACCTAATCGTCCTGGCGACTAGAGTTCTTCATAGACTTCACTACATCAAAGGTGACGGTATCATCTCCAACACGCAATGAGATCTTCCCCTCAAACACATCAATCATCGCTTTCGCTGTGCGAAGGAAGGGGCGTCCCATAATGAGGGGAACTCTATCATCAGCCTACATATCAAGAATGACAAAATCCACGGGGAAAACAAACTTGTCCACCTTCACTAGGACATTCTCCACAATTCCCCTAGGATATTTGATGGAACGATCGGCCAATGCTGACTCATGCGTGTAGGTGCTGGCTCTCCAAGATCTAGCTGCTTGTCAATTGAATAAGGCATCAAATTGATGCTAGCACCTAAATCAACCAATGCATGGCTCACAGAAGAACTACCAAATAGACAGGGAATGGTCCATGTATCCTCTAACTTCTCTGGCAGTCTGTTCTAAACCAATGCAGAACACCTAGCTCCCAATGCCACAGTAGAAAGTGTCTCCAGCTTCTTCTTGTTAGACAAGAGGTCTTTCAAGAACTTATAATATTTGGGCATATGCTGGAGAGCCTCTATAAATGGAAGATTGATCTTCAACTGCTTAAAATTCATGTCCATACTCCTGATCACGTTTCAACTACAATGCATGTGCAGGATATGGCGGCTTGGTCAAATCAACCTCAGCTACAACCTTAACTTCTTTCATCTCTTCTTCTCCTCCATCTTCTCTCTTTTTAACCTCTCAAAAGGCGACTTATTGCTTGGTGCTGTACTTGCTGGTTCTAGCCTCAATGGCACCCATGTAGGAGTCTCTAGCTCAATATCCTCATCCACTGGCTCCTCATTAATCTCAACTACCGATGGTGGCTGCTCCATCTCTCCACCTCTACCACTGCGTGTGGTAACTGCCTTCACATGGCCTCTCGTGTTCGTCTCAGTGTTTGCTTTAAAACCATAACCTGGCCTCTCATCAAACCTCTTCGCGAGCTCACCAACTGACCACTGCAAATCCAAGAATCCCACCTGCTAGTTCCTAAGCAGAGTGTCATGCTCCTCAATCTTCTGGTCGCACAACTTGTCGTTGTCCATGATCTGCTGTAATATCTTCATCTGCTGAGCCATTATATCCTCAAGCTTCGTGTCACGATCCCTACTACCCGAACTCTCAGGTGCATCATTCTCATTTATCGGAATCTGGCGCGTCTGCGGTCTCTCATAGGGGTTGTTGTTGTTCCCTCGCCAATTTCAATGTTGGTGTTGGTTCTGGGGCCTCTAATTTGAATTATGGTTCCAACTGGGGTTGGAATTGTAAGACCTATTCCATCCTGAATTGATGGAATCCAACTGTACCTGACCAGTAATAGGGCACTCACTAGTACCATGCCCTCCTCGACATATCTCACATCTAGCAGCAGCCATCTTCAACTCCTTGATATCCTTAGCCATTGATTCCAAGGCTGCAGCTGTGCTAGTGTCGGGCGTAACGTGATGCGTCCCTCTAGTCGGTATCGGCGGCGCAACAGTAGGCTTAGCAGCAGGTATAGCTCCACTCACGTTGGCAGGATCCTCATACTCAGCCAAGGCAAAATCCTCAAACATCGTCTCACACTGCTCTGGCTCCTTCTTGTCCATAATATGTCCCCCAGCAGTAGTGTTGAACCTTCTCTTCGTCTCCAAGGTAAGTCCATTGTAGAACTTCTCAACCAAGGCCCAATCAGATAGGCCATGCTGGGGGTACCTACTCAGAAGGGAGTTGAAATGCTCCCATGCCAAATAGTATGGCTCATCATCATCCATCCGGAATGAATGAATCTGATCTCTCAATCGGGCAGACTTGGATGGGGGATAATACTTTTTCAGTAACTTGGTCAGAAGATCAGCCCAAGTTGTGATGGAATCCCTGGGAAGTAAGTTCAACCAAACACACAAATTAGAATAAATCAGTCACAAACATTATAATTTAATAATCTTTAATTTTTAAAAGATAAAAAGTCAAGATAAAAAAGTGATTAGTTGATGTAACATATTACAATTTGCACTCGTAGATAAATTAATCCTTCATAGCTATAAATACAGAGCATCTAATTGAAACCCTAACCGTTGCCAGCCTTTTCTTTTTAACAGGTCCACTGCTTTAGTCTCGATTGATGGGTGCGGTCCGAACTCTAAAAATAAGATAAATAAAACTGTCTAACCTAAGCTATGACACTATAACCAATCCTAGACTTAGAATCGACCTACACACCTAGTTAAAATCGGAAATCCTAAACTAGACCGCTACGTAGGCAAGTGTACCTATCGATGATAGTATTGTGGAAGACCGGATATCAAACCCTAAGGACACTATTTTAACAAAAACTATCCTAGAAAGTGACAAATAAAAGAGGGGGGTTTTGATGCAACTTCTAAAAACCTAATGGAGACTTTAAGTAACTAACCAACTAACTCTAAATACTAACCACTGAAAAGGCTAACTGAAACTAAAACAGGAACTAAGAGTGGGATAACTAACTCCAAACAGGAAAAACTGGTATACCTAGGCTGAGAATCAAAAGTGTGATAAGTGATGAATTGGACAGACTCGTGAATGATGAACACTAGAATCTCAATAGACAAACCTAGAATGACCTAATGGATCCCAGATCAAGTATTGGATGTCACCAATGGAAATCTTAAGAATATAATGCATACTAGTCTACCGGGTCACCTTCCGGATTTTCCCGATATGCAATTGCACTCAAACGGGTGGATCACCTCCTGGATTTTTCCACCCGGATGTATCCTAAGACACTAGAGAGTTGTAAAGTTGACTACTTTGACACGGATTAACACAAATACTAAGGAAATCAAAGACAACGCCCTCCCGGGTCGTTTAACCCAAATAACCATAGTGAAATAGACCAACTGACTAACCTATCACCTCCCGGATTTCTAGGCTAGGTCACACATAAGTATAAAAAACTTCAATGATGTCAAATCCTATGAAAAGCGATCACCAATCCATAAACTAGCCTAAAACACAAGGTAATAAGCCTAACATGCAATCTAATGATGGAAAGACATTCCTAGACACATGTGGATCTTACAATCATCAAGAATCATCATTCAAACATGCTAAATTCATCAAAGATCAACAATACAACTAGATACAAAGCATATGATCATCAATAAACACAAATCAAGTCCGAATCACCATAAAAATCACAACTTTATCATCTTTAACCTAGGTATAACCAAAGATCTAGCCAATAATCATCATAACAGTACCAAAACAGAAGTAAATAAGGTCTGAAAACATACCAAACTACTGATTACAAGATAAAAATAAAGAAAGAAGACAATTACTCAAGCTCTTCCTTGATTCTTCACTTCAAAAGCTCATTCCAGGCCCCAAACTTCAAGGGTTAAGCTCCAGTAGCTCCTGGGGCGGAATTAGGGTTCTGAGGTGCAGGAAGACTCTCCAAATTGGCTCAAATCGCTTCCAATTTATAGAGAAGCATGAAATTAGGGTTTAAGGTTGATTTTGGTGCTGGGAGCACCGCTTAGTGCATGTGTGTGAGATGGGGCGGTGCGCGCGGGACAATTTAGTTGGGCGGCTAAGACTGACTGGCGCATCGCCTGCGGCCATTCATCCTGACTGGGCGGTGCACGTGGAAATTAGGGTTTCGTCAGGGAATGATTCTGGGCGCACCGCCTGGAATGGAAGCCTAGTGTGGGGCATACAACATGGGATCAAAATCTTCAATTTCTTCTTTATTTTCTTCGCTTGATCAACCGCACTTGATCCTGTTGCCCGTTTGCCTTCGTTTCTGCTTCCTCGGGACATAATCCTGTTATAAAAAGAAGAACTATAAAAAGGAATGAAAAACGACTCAAAATGTAAAATATATATACAAAAATGGAATTGATTATGTACAAAATAAGATGTGTTAAACTAACACATCATCGGTCAACAAAACATGCCACCACCACTGACTAATTTAACAGCACACTTTTGAAATGTAGAAATCCATTTTTAACCATACACGATGCAACAATCCAAATGAAGAAAGAACGATTTTAATAAAGTAGTAAAATATTTGAAGAACTCTTCCTAAGAATGTTCTTCGAAAATATGAAGACCTTTTAATCACCATTAATGAAAGCCTAATGACAAACAACCAAACCAACTTTTGTGGCTAGTTGAAGCATTACTTTTACAACTTTGAGAAGTGTGAAACATATCTAGATACTCTTTTTGGGAAATCCCCGAACAAAAACAATAGGAGCCTTTGAGCTTGCAAATTATAAACTTTTAATTTAATGAATCGATGGGTTAAGTTGGGTTGCATAATAGCAATCATCTACTATGTTGCATAGAGTAAAGGAAAAGGAGACCGCAAAACATAAAAATAAAAATTAAAAAAGTAGCAAGTGTTGCAAAAAGAGGCATCCAGAAAGAAAGAGTTATTTTCTAATCCCTGAAGATACCAACAAATAAAGTACATCATTTGAAAAGAGCATAAAAATATACAATTAAATCGGTATCGAGTCTCTTGAATGCCTCCACATGAACTAACATCAAGATCAAGATAATCCGCAATCCCAAGAAACAGCTGCAATCATTATTCAAGTGATATATGCAATTGTAGTATGTAGCAAGTATTACAACATAATGAAGAAACATTCTCAAGCAAATGACAATAAAACAACACAAAAAGGCTCTTAACATAAAAAAAACGATGTCAAGTACCTCATGTCCTCATTCAAGATAAAAACAAACAACAAAACCATATAATTATCAAAGAAATGATGTTTACTTCGGCAACCAACTCGATCCAATTATTTACTTCTGCACATCAAGAATTGACATACAGAAATAAAAAAAAACTTGAACTAATTATTCATTACACTTGGCTAAAAATAAAGATTATAAAAATTGAAACAAAAAAATATTAAACTTGTTCAAAATAAAACAATATATGGAAAAATAGACAACACTTCATTAAAGATGACTTTACCTAAAACCATCATTTTTCATATAATAGCAACGTAATAAGCGTTTATAGATAGTATAATCAACCTACAACATTCGATGGTTATTTATTTAGGTTACAGTTTATTAGCCAATAATCATCAATATTTTCACATCCTCATGTTAGAATCTTAAAAACATTTTTTTAGATAAAAATTCACTTTATTCTCTAAAAGAATCAAAGAAACACAAACCTTATGAATCATAGATACATAGATATTCACTTGTGAGTTGACAAAGAACACTTGGAGTCTATCTTCATTAAACTGTATTCTTAATATCATAAGCTATCAACAAGTATACTAAAAAAGTATATAAATTATAGAAATCATTAGTTCTAAATCAATGATTCAATTCGAATAGTTTTAGAATTTACATAAACAGAGCATACCATAGAAAGTAGAAGCTAACCAAAACATGATGTTTTGAGAGTATCGTGTTGTTCACGTGCATCAGTATAAACAAAACAACATGTTTCACATCAGTTTAAAAAGTTTAAACTCTTTGACAAACATAACAAAATCAAGAAAGTATATTAAATTAAACCTCTAAGAATTTATGATCCTGGCTTCTCCTTCTTCTTAGCCAAAAGAGAGACACCATAAACCTCAACAACCTTGAACTTCCTCTAGAAAAATCACCAACATCATGACCCTTTCGCCTAAACCCAGCAGTCAAAACTTCATCATGATGCATAAACAAATAAAGATTATAAATTTAAAACACTCAACAAAATAAAATTGATTCTTTTAAAAATATGAGCTAAGAAACTAACATTTTCTTCAATGTAGTTCAAGCAACCATCATTGGGAAAAAAGGCGGCAATCTTCTTGCCATTCTTAATGAGTTGAACTCTGGCACACTTTCTAATACCAGAGTTAGGCTGCTTAGCTTCAATACCACTGCAAATATAATACAACTCCTCATCAAAACTACAATTATTTATTACTATAAAAATAAAAAATGCTAGTAAATTACATTTTCTCCGGGGGGATGCCCTTAGCATGAGAAGAACCAGCAAATGGTTTATTCCATTCATTACCAAAATGTGATTTTCTTGTTAGACTTGTTGGCCCACCTTTGCCTCATGTGATGGGACTTCAACTTGCAACCATCTCCCATTCTAAGAGTGAAAGCAAAGATTTTATGTGTAAATCTTGCTAAAGAAGATATTTTGCAAAAACTAATGCATGCTTTATCAAGGTTATGTAGAATGCAAGACCTTTTGACTGCCTAAAGTCTTTCCTCAAACTCAAGAAACTGCCATAGATTAAGCCATAACCAATATAATACTTCAAGGATCAGAATCATCCACTCAATAACCATAACAAATTATGCATATCTAAGGTACCCAAACACTAAAAGGAATAATTAAACCCATTTAACCACACATCCAAATATTGGTTCCCTTCTAAGCCATTTATGAGAAAATAAACAATCACCCATCTTAATTTTCCTTCAAGGTCTAAAGTACCGAAATTGATAAAGCATAGGTTTATATTATTTACAAACAGTACTTCTGATCTTTTCCATTGGACTACCTAATCTTTTCCTTTGGTATGCATTTTGTTGCCTTTTGTGCTATGAAATGAGAAACTAAAAAGCTTGACAAACCATTAAAAACATACATTTAAATATACATATTATTATTTTAAGCAAGTATAGTACATTACCAAAACATACATATTATATATACGAATTATTTAAACAGAATAAGCTTGACAACCCATTTCACTTTTCTCCAAATATTTCGTTTTTTATTTTCATCGGACTTTAATTTTTTCTAAACTAAAATACATAATTTCTACGGTTTTAATATTTATAACCAAAGAGCCAAAATTAAATTCCTTTTTTTCTATTATTACTAAATATTTTTATCCATGAAGAAGATAACTAAATAGCCAAAAGAGTCAAGTGCAATTTGCAACCCTGTGGTTTAGCACTTATCACAGGTTGCAACCCTTCTTTTTTTATTTTCGCAACTTGCAACCCTGTTATCCTAAAGCACTTGCAACATGCACCCTTACAGTCAAAGTTAACATAATTATGTTAGTTATTGAAAGGTAAAATTATAATCTTAAAGATATTCAAAAACAAAGATGTTGCATGTATACGACACCAATCATTCGGTTTTCGGTTTTAATTTTTTTTAATTCGGTTTTTTCGGTTAACCGATTAAATCGAATTCATATTTAAATTTATTATTTTTATTAATAATAGATAAGGTTTATTCGATTGAATTCGGTTCTGTTTATTCGGTTTTTAGCCGGTTTATTGAGTTTTTAATCGGTTTATTCGTTTGAATTCGGTTTGTTTGGTTCTAACCAAATTGAATTCGGTTCGGATAACCATTTCCTTAATTTGGTTCGGTTCGGTTAACGGTTAGGGAAAAAAAATTGTAAACCGATTAAACCGAACCGAATAAACCAAACAAAATGTTAACCAAACCGATGAACACCCAACATTTTAGTGAATTTAAAAGTCAAAGCAAGGGCATCATGGGACAACGTCTTGACAACACATGTGCATATATACAAACATTGGTATTATGGATGACTTTAAAAGTCAAAGTAGGGGGCATTATGGTCCCCCGTCTGTAAATCTGTAATGAACGATCCTCATCTGTAATGACCGAAAAAATACAATTGAGACTACCTATTGACAGTACAACTCAAATTTACAAAAGATTCATAAAATGGTTGATGTCATATGTATGCAGCATCTTTGTTGTTAAATATTTATAAGATTACAATTTTACCCTTCATAAATTAACAGAGTTATGTTAAATTTAACTAAAAGGGTGTATGTTGTAGGTGTTTTAAAACCATAGTGTTGCAAGTTGCGAAAATAAAAAAGAAGGGTTGCAACCTACAGTAAGACTTAAACTATAGGGTTTCAAATTGCAATTAACTCTAGCCAAAATTAAGTTCCTTTTGGTGTTCCGTTATCCATGAAGAAGAAAAGCGGCTGACATATAAAATATGGACCTCATGAGTCTGTTACACAAGCTTTATCTCCGAAACTCTTCTAAGCAATTACCATCAAATAATTAAATAAAAAATAAATGTGACAGCAATGTACATATTGTTGCAACATATCGTTTCAACATGTCAAAGAAATTATCAGTCTTTCTTTGTTTGGAATTGATACATTCCACTTTAACCCATTTTTAGGTTGATTTGTTAAAGATGCATGGCCGAAATTGACCTGTTTTAAAAAACTACAGTCGCAAATGAACATGTCAAGATATACTCATTTGACTTGTTTCCTTTCAAGCTAATTTTTTTTAGCTCATTCGACCATTACAGATTAAAGGTAACCTGAATTGACCCGTCATACAAAGTTTATCATACCTCAAGATTATTGACCTTTATGTACTCCCGAAGAAGTCTCAAAGCCTCTGATTTGGACATTTCTCTTTCTCCAGTACCCAAACAGTTAGCAAGTGAAGCCATGTATTGATTAATCAATAGGTCCCCATACATCTGATTACATAAGGTTGAGGTTGTGATGGAATTGGAGCCAAAAAGTACTTTGTGACTTTTATTAATAGAGCAACAAGTACAATAAAAATCTTAAAATTTTAAAGAAAAGCCTAAATGTATAGTTAAGGACTTTAAAACTCGAATTGATGGACTCCCAAGTTTGTATTGCCATGCAAGAGGTGAGATAGTTGCAGTGGAGTTGAGTTATGGAGGTAAAGATAAATTGGCATGGAACATCAAGATGGTTCACGTGAAGCATTGGTGTAGCTTGTAGTCAGCCGATACAATGCTTCACGTGATGTTTTAGAAGACAAAATAAGATGCCGAATTGTGTCACTACAGCTGCCAAGAATAGCACTCAGAATAACCTATTGTAGGTTCTTTTTCTAGAACTTTGATGGTGGTGTGTTTAGTTTGATTTGGAAGTGGGTATTTGTAGTGATTTGAATCATGGTGCTGGTTATATAGGCTGAGATAAGGCAGGAAGAAGGAAAGATGAAGGGTGGATTATGAAATTAACCCAACTCCTAATTCAAACAACCTTAAAATTAAGGTAAATAACTCCAACTATAACTCAAACTTATCAATTAAGACAGATAATCATAATTTAAAAGACTTTTAATTTAAAGAATCTTTAACTCGTACTTTTAACTCAAATTCTTCCAAAAGCTTGCAATCCACATGTGAAACAGTATTGTTTCCAACAGAATTCTTATATGATAAGTAATTAGTATCATACAGATTGAATTCATGATAATTCAATGGTGGTACAACGCAAAAATTCAATTTGCAAATATAAACAAAACTTAATGATTTAACGGAGTTACCTGATCCCATCCATACTCATTCCACACAAGAGAAGAATTCTTTTCAATTTTGAAAGGACCATTTTATAAAAGAGTGCAAGCTCACTGCTGCATCCTGGTCCTCCAGTAAACCATATGACAACAGGGTCCGTTTTGTGACCCCTTGATTCGAAGAAAAAGAAAAACATCCTACAAAACCCAAAACAGCCTCCTCAAATGCTTAGCAAAAATGAATAAAGATCTGATTACTGTAATAAAATCTGCAACTAATTTAAGGTCTCAGATTATACCGAACAGTAATCAAACATCTATTCAAACTCACATTGATCTGCTTTAGCTTGATGTTAACAGTTCTTCAAACTCACATTGATTGGCTTGGCTCAATATATCTATAACATGACATTATAAACCACCAAATTAACACATCGATAACCACAATAAACATTAAAATCTAAACCAAACATGACCACCTACTTGCAAAGCATCAACATCAATTTCAATACAATCACCAAACCTCTATTCTCAAATTCAATATAAACTGAAAATCCTAATTCTAAATAAAAAACACTTACATATTAGATGGTTATAAGTGAAAAAAGTGACATAGAAAACTTCGATCTACCACGAACCTTGTCAGTCCTCCCATAGAAAAAAGTGAGTTAAAGAATCTTTAACTCGTACTTTTAACTCAAATTCATCCAAAAACTTGGCGAAAAAACCTTTAATCAAACACCTTAAATGCACTCCTCCCCACATGAACAACGGTGTAAAGAATCAGTCTTTCAAAAAGGGGATAATTGATCAATTGTACCTAGATGTTAATATTTGTGTCTAAATTGATTATTTAGGGTCAAAATAACCAAATTTGAACAAAAATGTATGAAATGGTTGAGAAGAACTAATTATTGGGGAAGATGTAAACTATTCTGCTAACCCTGACTTAAATATTCTAATTATCTTGTCATAATTCATGACACAATTACCATTTTTTTATCAACATTCCCAACTACTATAAACCCATCTTGGTTAGCCACTTGTCGATTACCCTTCTGCCCTATCTTCTTAACAGCCTCCTGAATACCTTTACCACTTTGAGCCTGCATAACCCCATCTTTAGGCATCCCATTATTAACAGCAAGATTCTGCTTACAACTAATAGTATTATGACCAAAAACCTTACAAGTATCACACATAAGTGGTTTCCATTGATAAGTGACCCCCAAAATAATAGTTTTGCTATGAGACAGGTTGTCAGCAGGGTAAACAACCTCAACCATATTTGGAAAGTTACACGTAGCTTCCACGTCCACCATCACCCTAGCGTACCCAAGTTTACCCCTACCATTGACCCATCTATCATGAGTCACTCTATCCATGTATTTAGGCTTCCCAATGGTGCTGATTAACCTGCTAATGTTAGTTCTAGTCCAGAAATGAAGAGGAACATCATGGATGGAGACCCATAAAGGGATAATTTTCGGTTCCTCTTTGTGGACCCCCATCCCTGGTTCCCATTTAATAAGGAAAATAGGACTATTCCTAAACAATCAAGGCCCATTTTCCAGCACATCGGTAAGACCCTTTATCACTTTTAAACTTGAAAAAATAATAGCCTGCTGAACTTTTGGTAACCTCCTCTAGAACATAGGCCATCCACAATCGTTGAACAGTAGAACTAATGAATTTAAAATCCATTGAGGATCCTAGGAAATAACCATAGAGATACCTTGAAAATTTGGTAGCCAATTGTTGAATATCCTTAGGGGATAGGATAACTCTCTTTTTTCCATCCACAGAAATCTCAGGTGGGATAAATTCCAATGAAGTGTCAATTAATTCGGTATTACCTTTCAGTTTATCTGCAAACGATAGGCCAATCGGATTAATTGGCTGGTAACCCATCTGCCCATTAATAATCATACCCTTAACATCCAGCACCATTGGCTCAGACATGTTCCCTTCACTAATGGGGCTAGCTATACTCGAATCCATCTCCATGTTGCCAGCTGGGTCAATTGGCGGAGGGGCTGTCCCATTGGTGTTAGTCGAATCACCTACTTGCATAGAAACCGCTGCTCGTGAAGCATGGCTGCCGTGCTGTTACCTCAATCTCATCTTCTTTCTTCGAACACCCCTTTATTTTACTCACATTTGAAGCTCCAATTTGTTCCAGTAGCTGAAGTCCAGTTCTAATTTTTTGTAAGCTCCCACGATATTGGCATAGCAGAATTTAAGTCCAAACAGCATGACTGTGGTTGGCGATTACACTCTGTGGTTTGATCTACAAACATAATCAAAACAAAATCGGAAGAGATATTCATATGAGAACCAAAAATTGTAAGCAATAATGATAAAGGATGGATGAAACTTACAAATGACTTCAATTACAAAGAACTCCAATGAATGACGAAGCAGATCATACCACCTTGAAGATTTAAGGTTTTCTCTTTCTAAACTTTGATGAAGAAGAAAGGAGTTGTAAAAGTAATGTTACCTGGTTAGCAACATCAAACAAACTTGTATGAAGATGGTAGAGATGTCGTGGTTACGATATACGAGAGAAACGTGGGTTTGAAATTTGAAATGGGATGTCAAGCGTTTTAAGACCTTAGATTAACTCAAACTGCATGAGGGATAATAGATTCCAAAAAGACTCGTCGAATTCGGCGGGTAACTAATGATGGTGCAGGAGTGTTTGAATTTGAAATCGTTTTAGGCAAGAAGAAGCAGGAAATAAATGACATCTAACAGGAAAAAAATGGGTTGTGTTAATCTCACACATAATTCTTTATTTTCACACCCTAAAGACGTGTCGTACAGTACCCTACGCCACGTAAAGGTTTCTGTACGTGGCGTAGAGCACCCTACGCCACGTACAACAACATTCTACTCTGACATTCAGTCAATGATTAAATGTTGTACGCCACGTAGAGGCCTATACGCTACGTAGATAACATCGTACCAAAAGTACTAACACCTCTGCACAGTGATGGGATGTTGTACGCCACGTAGTGTACTGTACGTGGCGTATAAAGGAAAATAATATGAGAAGGGCAGTCTGGTACCTGCATGATGTGAATGCTATACTCTACGTACAGTACTGTACGTGGAGTATAGAGGACAAATAATTGATTTTGAACTCTTGCGATTGTACTGAAAGTGCCTTATACGCCACGTACAGTATTATACGACACGTATAAAAATTTGCAATTCAAATATCGTACAAATAAAGAAATGATGTAAGATTCCATTTCTTATATATACATATATATATATATATATATATAACGAACGAACGTTTATAATTCGTCATTCGCGTTTTTCTTTCTACGAATTCCTATTTGAATTTTATCAGTTGTTTATTGTATTCATATAATGTCATTTTGGGACGTGAATTTCTTCTTTGGAGACGACAAGATAGAACAAGATTATGTCGGTCGATCTTATTATGGTGACAGTAGACCTCAGGAGCTGCCTGATTGAAACGAGGAACCCAACTTTCAAGCATACAACGCGAATAGGGTTCCTGATTTAAATGAGGATCCTTGCGTTGAGTCTTTTTACAGTTACAAAAACCAGCAAGAATTTGCATGGGAAAGTCAGCCTTCTTACAAACATAAAGCTAAAGATGTATATTCAGAAACACAAAATAGCGGGCATGATTATTATGATGGGGGCCATCATGGTAAAGTGTTTTGGGATACCGATCAGGAATTTATGTCTCATGATGAGCTGGTTGCCTGGGTGAAAAGCAGAGCGGTTGACAACGGTTATATTGTAGTCACCGCTCGATCTAAAAAGAAAGGAGACGTTGTAAAGAAGGTATGGCTTGTTTGTGATCGTGGTGGCGAACACAAGACCGTTGCGACGCGTAGACGCTCCGGCAGCAAGAAAATTGGCTGTCCATTTAAACTGGTTGGCGTTTACAACGAAAAGCGTCTTGTTTGGTAGTTAGAGGTCCGAAATGACGAGCATAACCATGAGACTGCTCAACATCTAGAAGGGCATCCATTTGTAAGAAGGTTGTCTCAAGACGAACAAAAGATGGTGGGACAGCTGACAGAACAACATATGGATCCGCGCAATATTCTGTCAACTATCAAGAAGTAAAATCCTGACAATGTTTCTGTAATCAGGGACATATACAACGCCCAATAGAAAATAAAAAATGAAAAGAAAGTAGGTACCACTCCAATGCAGGTTCTGGAAAACCTACTGCATTCCAAGGGCTATGTGTATTATACCAGAGAAGATCCTGCAACGAATATCGTCGAGGAAGTGTTCTTCTGTCATCCGAAGTCGTACACATACTGGCGAGTGTTCCCGCATGTGCTGATGATTGAAGCCACATACAAAACGAACATGTACAGAATACCGTTTGTACAGATTGTTGGTGTGACTTCAACACACCATACGTTTTGTATTGCACATGCGTTTATAACAAAAAAAAAGGTGAAGAGAATTACCTGTGGGTAATACAGAAGCTGAAAGAAATGTTAGACAAGTGTATGGAGCCCCGTGTAATAATAACAGATCGAGATCTTGCATTGATGAATGCGTGTAAGCTGGTATTTCCTAACGCAAGTAGGTGCTTATGCAGGTGGCACATAAGCGAAAACATTTCTAAACACGGCAAGGCAAGTTTTTCTAACAGTGATTAGAACAGATTCCGTCATAAGAATTCAATGTGATGATGGGAAAGCAAGAAGGCATTTTATTCAAGAAACCTATACGTTACGTACAGTACTTTACGCCACGTACGACATGGAATTTAACCAATCAATTCTCAGAATTTATGGTTGCAGGTGTCAGATGTCGTACACCATGTACAGTACTGTACGTGGCATCCGACACTCAGAATTTAACGTTGCAGGTGGTGATGTACGCCACGTAGAGGACTATACGAGGCGTCTTAAAAAAGAGGGGTGTTGAATTAAAAAAGTGGGGTGTGTGAATAATCATTCCCAAAAAAATTGACAGCAGCATGACATCATTTTTGCTTATGTGGACAACCTTAGAATTTGACACATTAGCAGGCTCAACTCCCTTTTATTAGAGATATATATATATATATATAGGGAAATGTATAAAAAATAACCCACTTTTTTTGCTACAACTACATAACCCATTTCAACCAATAATAAAATTACACATAAGCTTCTCATTAAAATATTAAAAAGGGCATCATAGTCATTTTACTTTTATAAGTTTTTCCCCCTCTTTTTTTTAAACATTAATAACTTTTTTATAATATATTTTTTTTTTGAAAATTGCACCATTATATTCGTCTCATTTTTCTCATTAATTCCCTTATAGTCTCGACTAATTTTTTTACTTTTTTTAGATGCTCTATATTTACATCATTGTAACGAGCTTAAATATAACAAATTTATTTGAAATTTTTTCTAACAAAGATAAATTACAGTGATGTAATTTACATTGATGTAATTTACCATGATATAATTTACATTGACGTAAAATTCGGTTTCAGTTTTTTACGGTTAATTTGGTTCCGGTTTGGTTTTTTCGGTTAATTCAGTTCCGGTTCGGTTTTTTTTGGCTTTTTGCTCATCCCTAATTTGTAACGAGCCTAAATAAAACAAATTAGTTTGAATTTTTTTCGAACAATGATAAATTACATCACTATAATTATCATTGTTAGAGAAAAAAATCAAAATAATGTGTTATATTACATCACTGTAATTTATTATTGTAATTATCATTGTTATAGAAAAAAATAAAATAATGTGTTGTATTGAATAGTGATGTAATTTATCATTGTTAGAAAAAATTCAAAATAATGTGCTATATTTACATCATTGTAACGAGCTTAAATATACAAATTTATTTGAAATTTTTTCTAACAATGATAAATTACAGTGATGTAATTTACATTGACGTAATTTACCGTGATGTAATTTACATTGACGCAAAATTCGGTTTCGGTTTTTTTCGGTTAATTCGGTTTCGGTTCGGTTTTTTCGGTTAATTTGGTTCCGGTTTGGTTTTTCGGTTAATTCGGTTTCGGTTCGGTTTTTTTGGCTTTTTGCTCATCCCTAATTTGTAACGAGCCTAAATACAACAAATTAGTTTGAATTTTTTTCGAACAATGGTGAAATTTTTTTTAAAAACTAATATAGTATAAAAAAAGTTATGAATGTTTCAAAAAAAGGGAGTAAAGTTTACTTAAATAACAAATATCCTAAATGCCCTTCTTATTAAAAAAAGAAAATTGACACGTGACACGAACCTATACACTTACCTTTTTAAAGTAGCCATTGGATGATAGTTAATGGGTTGTAACGTCAAATAGATAATATTTATCTGTAATTGTTAGTATAAAAATATTACATATAAAATTGTTATTTTATTTAAAACAATCAATGTAAAAGTATGAGTGAAAACCTGGTGGGGTGGGGTGGGGGGGAAGGAAACCCAAAAGTTAGATTAAATGCAACTTCTTTTAGAACTTGTGAATCATGTGCGATGTCTTCCCATCCGACGCATACAAATGTGAGTATCACATCAAAATCTCAGATTACTAACACATTTTGATAAAATTCTCCTTTCCTCTTCGTCTATAACGTGTCTGTTGATTAACATGCACGACTGCATGTACAAGAGTTCAATTCAATGCACCTATGGCTCCCGGGAATATTTGTTTTAGCCTTTTATGTCTTTCTGGCGTGTTAGCGATTGCATCATTAAACTTAGAACTATAATTGTAGCCAATACCAACAAAGGATAATAAAAACTACTATCTCATTGTCTGAATCCATATGCTACCTTTCATAAAAATATCCATAAGATAAAACAACCAAAACGCATCCATAAATAACAACCCAAAAAGCATCCATAACTTAATATCAAACAAATACATCCAAAAAATATTCATAGTTAACATCTTAAAAAACATCCATAGTTAACATCCAAAAAGCATATCCCAAAAAACATCTATGGTTAACATCCCAAATAAACATCCAAACTAAACATCCAAACTATTAAAACAATCCATACTTTACAAACTGACAGAACAAACATATATTAAAAAAAACACCTTCAATGATCAACAAATTCAAATCCACATTCTATGATCAAATTAAACTAAAAACACCTTCAATATCAACAAATTCATAACAACATTCTTCGATCAAATTAAACTAAAAAACACCTTCAATATCAACAAATTCAAATCCACATTATATGATCAAATTAAAGTAAAAAACACCTTCGATATCAACAGTTTCATTACCACATTTTATGATAAAATTAAACTAAAAGAAACCTTCAACAGTATGCGCCTACTATATCAATAACTTCATAACCATGATTTACGAACAAATTAACCTAAAAACCATGAATATCAACAATTTAAGATCCAAAACAAGAAACAAGCAGTCCTGTTATGACACAAGATCACTTAACACCATCAATCAACTAGAAGGCCGACTGCCGGTGGCCAAAGGCCGTCGCCCATGAAACCCGAAAACCGGAGGTTGAGATGCCTAAAAAGGAAGATAGATAATGCGAGAGACTAAAAACCGGAGGCAAAGAGACCGAAAAGAGAAGATCTTACCTTTGATACGGCGACGGTAGTGTTACGCGGTGGCCGGAGGTTGAAGGAGACGGTAATGTTAAGCGGCGGTCGGGGGTGGTGTCCATTCGTCATGCGTGAAAGAGGCCGGAGAGTTTTGAGGGAAAAAAAGCGGGGAGATGAATTTTTACCCCTAGGGTTGTTTCTTTCATTGAGACTCTATTTTTTACTTAACCATCTAGACATGTGCTGAATCATTCAGAGGAGAAATAAAGTTGAAACAAACACCCTAGTGCCTGACCGGTTTAGATGTTACCTCTTAATGGAATCATTAAGAAGCAAACAAATGCCCTGTAAGTATTTGCAGTTCTCTCTCTTTCTATCTATTTTGTTGTAAGAACGACAAATGGAAAAGGAGGTATGAGGCAATTTCCTTTTTTTATATAAAAAGGAGTCTAGGATTTCTCTATTTTATCTTTGCAACTAACTACAAAAGTTTTATTTTAATGTGTATTTTGCCCAAAATATTATATTACACTTAAAAGTCATTTTGAACTTGTTAATATAATATTCGCAGTGTTACATAAAATTCGTTTCATTATACCTTAGATAGGTGTTACCACCTTTTTATTTAGCCATCTTATTTTGCATGATTTTTAAAAATTTAAGCATCGATCCCCTAATTGATGAGCTTCCTAACCTTATTGCCATTGATGCGTGTGTGCTTTTGTTGTCGTATTTTATTAAATCAACTACATAGATTAATTAAAGAGTATGTTGTAAATCCCGTTTTGTTTTGGTTGCAAAATTTGGGTCTTCTTCGTGTAAGCATAAACTGTCATTTATTTCATAAATTGCATATTCAGCTCCCCAAATATTTAAAGAAGAGTTTAAAGTGACGATACAAGTAAAAAACGGGTGGTGTTTCTAGAAAAAAATTTAAAATTGTTCCCATAGATTCTACCATTGCAGCAAAAATTTCATTTCAATCTTCAAAATTTCTCAACTAAAGCCATAAAATATAATTCACAAAGTACTAACTTACTTGTAGGATGTTAAACCTTTTTGGGATAATAAACCACTGACAGTTTTGTAGTTGAATTTTGAAAATGACAAGAAATTCAAAGATATATTTAATGTTATCCCAACTCTCTTTAAAATACGGCGAGGCTCGAGTAATATCCAAAAGATATTATGAAAAACTAACAAATTATCTCTTTGTCGCAAAGTAAAATCAAATATTTTACAAGTTGAATTCTACCTATTAGACACATCTCAATTAGTATCTAGACACATGAAATTCATATATTTACACAATTTATTTTGATCAGTATCACTTTTCTAATTTTAAAAAAAAACATAATGTAACATAAATCTAAAGCGAATTTGAAGAACACTAGGAACATCTAGCCCGTCTTTTACAACAAGTAAATAATATGTGCAAATGTCATTGCAAATTAGTTACCAACCGATATATTATGATTAATTTTTCAACTGCACTAGTATTATTTGACATGTTATCTAATTAAAAGATGCCACTGCATAATCTAAAATTTGTATGAAATATTCTCAGTTATGTGGATACGGAAAAAGTTTAAACGAAATCGTACATTTCATCATTTGCACGAATTAGGATCTACCCAATGAGCATGACAAAACATACGATTCTTGTAAATCGTTGGAGCTGATAAATCATCACTAGTTAAGTTCATATCGGTTGTAATTTACAAAAAAGATTATATTGAATAATTTTTTGTATTTATAAATAAGACTTATGTGGATGTATTGAGGTTGAAATGTCTCTCAAAGCATGTTTGTCAACAACGAGTTGTCGAAGTGGTTGAACGACAAAGCTTCTTGAATCACGAAGTTAGTCATTCGATTCCAAACCGTATTTACATTCTACAAAATTATTCTAGCATCACTACCAAATGTGTTGGTTTGGAATAGGGGTCTGTTATTTCGCCTTAGTATATTCACGTGTTTTTTTAATGTTGAGTTTGGCTCTTTTGCGAAAAAGAAAAAAAAATGGAGCTGAATCATCATCTCAGTTGAATCTCATTTAGAACAAATTTTCAAGATTTTATTATGAGAAATAATTGGAAGAACAATTATATTATATCTTTGACCAACAGAAGACTAGAAATGAGCAATAATAAAAATTTACAAGTATAGAAATGTATAACGAGAATAGAAAAGTAGAAAACTAGAAATGTAGAATGAGAGTTTATTTTCTACATTCAAATTTTGTTTTCTACAATGATGCAATCAACCAATTTATGAAACATCCATTTATACTAGTTTTGGGGTCAAAAAAACATTCAAAACTAAGAAAAGTCATATAGTCATTTCTAAC
This sequence comes from Mikania micrantha, assembly GCA_009363875.1. Taxonomy (NCBI): domain Eukaryota; kingdom Viridiplantae; phylum Streptophyta; class Magnoliopsida; order Asterales; family Asteraceae; genus Mikania; species Mikania micrantha. The sequence continues at coordinate 68,732,521 of CM018691.1, read as the reverse complement.
AGCTAGTTCATTTTTTCAAAAAGGTCAAAACCAGATTGAAACTCTTTATTTGTCCAGGCAAGAACCAACCATACAAAAGAATTGAAACCAGGTTCGAACCATTTGTTTTTTGGGTACAAATCATGTAGTTTTATACCCGTCCGACGGTCGGGTACTTTGATAAAATCATTTATTTTTTATTATTCTTTTCTTGCGCATGTTGAATGATCTAACAAAAATGAAAACAAAAATGAAAACAAAAATTGAAAATGTATTTTGTGGCCACTTTGTTACTGTAACACCTGACAAATTTCAGTAAACGATTCTAACCAGGTCAAATGGGCTAGTTGTTTATACTCGTTCATTCGCCTGATTCTAAACATTATATAATAATAACGATATTATTATGATTATTATGATTATTATTATTAAAGCCCAATAAAAGGGCTGTTTAAAACACTTAAACAATTAAGCCGACCGAGTTAGTTGTTTATACTCGTTCATTCGCCTGATTCATTCTTAGTCGACAAACTAAATATTATGCGATGAATCGTGTTATTAGTAACATGTTTCAGTCACAAAATAATAATTTGTAGTGATAACGTGACTCGAACGAGTTTATTTCGCAAGTATATGCGGTTTATACACTATTGTATCCACCTAAAAAAACCCTAGCTATAAAAGGGGTGTGTGCAGCCGTAATACACTTACAAACACACACTTGTGTGTGTGTGAAAGTGATAGGCAAATGTAGCAAGAAAAGGGGGTTGTCGGTCACTTTCCCGAATCCTCTCCGACTCAACCGTGGAGTCCTCACCCCAACTCCGGCAACAGCTCCTCCTCCGGCAAGCTCAGCTCCGGTGAGCTCCACCATCAGCCCTGCGGTTCTCATCTCATCCACTACAGCTCCTCCTCCTGTTAGCCCCCAGCTCCGGTGACACCCTCCTCCTCCAACTTAACACCTGCACAAACACACCCTAATGTGTGTGCTCATCTCCGACACACCCTCTTTCTCCGATGACACCCAACCTTCTGCCAGCTAGCACATCCGACAAAGTCTCACCAACCAGCTCCCATTCTTCTGGCAACATCTTCGGCCGTTTCCTGCAGCGGCCTTGCACTGTTGTGAGCCCTTTGTTACACCACAGCAACCTGTTGCTACGTCTCCTGCCAAACTCCAGCCTCCATGATGGTTCTTGTCACACCCCCAATTTTCAACTAACGGAATCATACCGTTTGGGAACATGACAAACCAGGATCTCAGATCATTAGACATAACGAAGACCTCTATATGAATTTCAAAACATACTTTGATCTTAAAAACATAATATCAGAGTTTTCAAAAATTGCGGAAGCGTTTAAAACCATTAACAGTTGTAATATGTAAATTACAAAACAAAATCCTCAAATGTTCAAATTCAAATATCCAAAATGTTTAACATGCATGCGACTCTATCTCCTAGTCCATGCCAGCTTTAATGCGCGCCTTAGCGTCCTGAGAAAACATGTAAATCAAGTCAACACAAAGGTTGGTGCATAACACAGGTTTTAAGTATTCACAATGTTCAAAACAGCAGTTTGAATATCAAGTTGTAGATAACATAATCACACATGCACAGTCATGATAGCTAGTCATATAAACTATTTACATAAGTGGTCGACACCGAAGCTGACGAATTGCCATGCTATAGCATGTTTTTGCCTTGCCACTATTGTCTAGCACAACAATAGTAAAATTGTGTTTGGTCAGTCAAACACCTGCGTAGATCCCATCTACCAGGTGAGGTTTGTCAAACCTAATAGATCTATTTCCAACTACCACGCTTTGCGCTACGGCAAACTAAACGGTTCGAGATGTGTAAGGACTTTCAAATTGCTATGTTGTCACAAAATGTAAACAGCTAACTCATGCAAGTGATATGTATCTAAAAATAGTTTGTTGCACATGTTTTCTCCCCCAAAACAGTTTAAAATAAGAAAGGGGTCGTGTACGCACCTTTGATAGTTGCAGAATGATCACACACTAAAAGCTCGTGTAGGAAATCCTCCTACGAAGAATCTGTGTTTAAACAATAACCTAGTGTTATTCGAAATGTCGTTTTGTGCTTGAAATCACATACGTGTCAACACACGTATGTTAAAGTGTTAAGAATTTGCATACGTGTGTACGCGTATCTTTAAAATCGTTTAAATAAAATCACATACGATTTTATTTAAATAAACGTAATTATACGCGATTTCGTTTTCGGATTAAAATATGAATTTTATTATTCAACTACGTTCGGAATTGGATTCTGGTTCCAACGCAACTCGAACGAGTCGAATCGGAGTTAGAACGAAAGAGTTATGAACAAAATACTAGAAATTGATTTAAAAATCCAAAACCAGTAGGAGCCGGGCTCGAACCCGTGACCCCCCACTCATACCACACACATCCTACCAATTCAACTGTTTCGATATTTGATAACAGATTGATTTTTAATTGGTTTTAAGCATCAAGAAAACCGAATCCTTTTGTTTAACTCTAGCCGAAGCAACAAGGCTCCAATTGACCCACGATTCATTAGCTTTCGATCCTTAAACCTTAGGGGTTATGTTCTAATCACCCAATCGACTCCTTAGATGATTTTAATTCGAAAATAATTTACTATAACCCGTTTAATTGGGTGTGTAAACGTCCGAACGTGAGTTTATCTATTCCCAATTCAAATCGATCAAATTCATGATCAATTGTCCTTGAATTCATAGGGTTTCTCTTACACAGACAATTTCGAGCCTTATCTTACTGTTTAATTTAATTATAAAGCTCAACCATATCAAATTCCCCAAATTTCGCTTTTCATAAGAACCCTAGAATCAAAATCGTTAAATTATCAATAATTACATGAAATTAGCATATGCTTTTCATTAATGGAAGGTCTACGAAACTCTCTGTGTACACAATTTTTATTATCAAACCTATTTGGGCCGAAACCCCCAAATGATCTTTCATTAAAACCCTAGAAATCGAAATCATACGATTCGATGTTAAGAACTGAAATTAGAATATGGTTTTCAATGCACAGAGCATTTCGAAGCACTCTGTATCATTAAATTTGGTTTTTAAAACCGTTTGAATACTAACCCCCAATTCGTTCTAGATGATGATCCCTAGAACCGGCTATCGTATAATTCGATATTAGAACCACAAATTGTTATGGGGCTATGTTTATTCGGCATGTTTAGGGTGTGTAGAAACAATCACTTACTTGTTTTGATGATTAATTGAGAAAATCGACTTCGTGCTTTGAGTTCGGTCACCCCCTAATCGAGTTCTTCTCCTCGCAGCTTCTTGAATCGATTGGTTGTATGTGAACCCTTCTAAAAGTGCCGAATAGATGTTCTGGATTGCCAATTTCGTGGATTATGGTCGAGGTATAAGGTTTGAGTAGTGAAATGCTACGGTTTCGTGATTTAACATTAAATTGAGTTAAATTTGATGACTAATGGTTTCCATAACCGTTTGTTGTGATTACTAATCATTATTGTGATCATTATACAAGTTTAATTCGGGTTACTAACACCAAATTAATACGAATTTAACTCTTGTTTGCACCATAGACGAATTTTGACTTTAAAAGTCAAAATTGAGACTTTTTCCTTGATTTGAAATCTTAATCCTTGAAGTTTTAACCTTCCAAGATTGTTTTGATCAATTAACATCCTTCTAGTTCGATTTTAAATGATTTCCCATCATTACGGTTAATTCTAAAGTTAACGAAATTAATCCGGAATACCGAATTGTCACTAATCGGCCAAATGGAATATTATTGGACTAAATTAATCCATTTGGGCCTCATTATTGCAATTGGACCTACATTAAACTCATTGGGCCTATCTTGGGCCTACTTTGGCTTTATTTGGCCTATTTGGGCCTCAGTGGGCCTTCCTTGTTTTCATTGGGCCTAACTTGGTCTTATTGGGCCTTCCTACATCTCATTGGACCTACACTGGCCTTATTGGGCCTTCCTAGATCTCATTGGGCCTACACTGGCCTTATTGGGCCTTCTTTGGCCTTACTGGGCCTTACATTTCTTATTGGATCTACTCTTATCTTGTTGGGCCTGTGATCTCACTATATTCAGTTAACTAGGTTAATTCGAAAAGTCGGATTGTCACATCATCCCCTTGTTGAAGGAATTTTCGTCCCGAAAATTAGTAAGTGTTAGGAGTAGTTAGGAAACTACTTACGAGTTTAAATCGTACGTGTTAGTGTGATTTGATCATTCTGTGTGCTTGTGTGTACTCACACACAAAATCTAATGCTTGCAACATCACAACTAAATGTGATCGTTCAATGTGACTGTTTGCGTGTACACTAGTTAGTTCACCTAACTGTGACTGTTTGTGTTTGATCATACTGTGTTGTGTAACCTCACACATAGTGAGTGTCTGAAACTGTTTGTACTATGCAACCTCGCACATAGCAAAATGTGTATAACTAATCATGCATGTACTACTATAACATGTAACATATGAAATATAGCACATAAAATGTATAAAATGTAATGTAGCACAAATGTTTGTAACAAAACCAATTTAATAAAGTGTTTGTGCTTACAGTTTGAAATTTGCAGTGTTGATGTGTGAAACATCACGTCATCCCCTTGTTGAAGGAAATTTCGTCCCGAAATTTAACGTGCGCTCTCATTGTTAGCAGTAGTTGTTTTGAATAGATGAGGATACTTCTTCATCATTTGGTCTTCCCGTTCCCATGTGAATTCAGGACCACGTCTTGAATTCCATCGAACTTTGACTATCGGAATCTTGCTTTGCTTAAGTTGTTTGACCTCTCGGTCCATAATTTCTGCTGGTTCCTCTATGAATCGTAACTGTTCATCCACTTGTATTTCTTCCAACGGTACAATCAATGTCTCATCAGAAAGACATTTCTTTAAATTCGATACATGAAAGACATCATGAACTCCACTGAGTTCATCCGGTAATTTGAGTTGATACGCCACCGGACCAATCCTTTTCAGGATCTCAAAAGGTCCTACGTACCGTGGACTAAGCTTCCCGCGCTTGCCGAATCGTATCACACCTTTCCAAGGTGATACCTTTAGAAGAACTCGGTCTCCTACTTGAAATTCCAATGGTTTACGTCGTTTGTCAGCATAACTCTTCTGTCGATCCCGGGCCGCTGCCATACGGTTCCGGATCTGAACTATCTTTTCTGTCGTCTCGTGCACCAGTTCAGGACCTGTTATCTGACTGTCACCAATTTCAGCCCAACAAACTGGTGAATGACATTTGCGACCATACAAAGCTTCAAACGGTGCTGCTTGAATACTTGTATGATAACTATTATTGTAAGAGAATTCCACTAACGGTAAATGATTCTCCCAGATATCACCAAAGTCAATTACACAAGCTCGTAACATATCCTCGAGCGTTTGAATCGTTCGTTCACTTTGACCGTCGGTCTGTGGATGATAAGCGGTACTCATATCCAAGCGAGTCCCCAATGACTTATGAAGTGATTTCCAAAAGTTGGAAGTAAATCGGGCATCCCGATCTGATATGATAGAGATTGGCACGCCATGCCGTGCTACTACTTCCTTGATGTAAATACGAGTCAGTTTCTCCATCTTATCAGTTTCCTTGATTGCTAAGAAATGTGCAGATTTCGTTAATCGATCGACAATTACCCATATTGTATCACAACCACTCGGTGTACGGGGTAACTTAGTAATGAAATCCATCGAAATCTGTTCCCATTTCCACATCGGTATCTCTGGTTGTTGCAGTAAACCAGATGGTTTCTAATATTCAACTTTGACTTTCGAACAAGTCAAACATTTGCTAACGTACTTAGCAATGTCAGCTTTCATGTGAGGCCACCAATACAGTGCCTTCAAGTCATGATACATCTTGTCTGATCCCGGATGGACTGAATACCTGGACTTGTGTGCTTCATCCATCACGAGTTCCCTTAAACCTCCATACAAGGGTATCCAAAGTCGATTAATGAAATAACGAATTACATCAGGTTTAACATCCAATTGTTCTTCCATTCCTCGTAAGGATTCCTGTACCAAGTTTTCCTTTTTCAAAGCCTCGATCTGAGCACTGCGTACCTTGTCAGGTAAGTCAGTATGTATTGTCATCATAAGTGCACGAACCCGTCTTGTTGAAGTATCTTTTCTACTTAAAGCATCAGCTACCACATTAGCTTTTCCCGGGTGATACTTAATCGCACACTCATAATTGTTCAACAACTCAACCCATCGTCGTTGTCTCATATTAAGCTCCTTCTGATCAAAGATATGTTGCAAGCTCTTATGATCAGTGTAAATAGTACACTTTGTTCCATACAGATAATGCCTCCAAATCTTCAGAGCAAAAACCACTGCTCCTAACTCCAAGTCATGAGTAGTGTAATTCTTTTCGTGCGGTCGTAGTTGCCTGGAAGCATAAGCAATCACTTTATCACGTTGCATTAACACACATCCCAAACCTTGTGCAGATGCATCACAATACACCACAAAGTCTTCCGTCCCTTCCGGTAAGGACAGAATCGGTGCGCTGCAAAGTTTCTGTTTCAATAACTGGAATGCAGCTTCCTGTTTATCCGTCCAGTTATACTTTGTTCCCTTATGCGTAAGAGCTGTAAGTGATTGAGCGATTTTTGAGAATCCTTCAATGAATCGTCGATAATAACCCGCCAAACCAAGGAACTGTCGTACCTCTGTAGGGGTCTTTGGCGCTTCCCAATTCTTAATCGCTTCAATCTTCGCTGGATCAACATGTATACCCTTTTCATTGACTATATGACCCAAGAATTGTACTTCTCGCATCCAGAAATCACATTTCGAGAACTTAGCGTACAGTTGTTCCTGCTTCAATAATTCCAATAGTAATCGAAGATGTTCAGCGTGTTCCTCCTCAGATTGTGAATAGATGAGAATGTCATCAATGAAAACAATGACAAACTTATCAAGATAAGGTTTACAAACACGATTCATGAGATCCATGAATACAGCTGGAGCGTTTGTCAACCCAAATGGCATGACCAAGAACTCATAATGGCCATAGCGTGTCCTGAATGCTGTCTTTGGAATATCCTCCTCCTGGACTCTTAGTTGATGATAACCAGACCTGAGATCAATCTTTGAGTAGTAACTCGAACCTTGCAACTGATCGAACAGATCGTCAATCCTGGGTAACGGATACCGGTTCTTGATAGTGACTTTGTTCAGTTCCCGGTAATCGATGCACATACGGAAAGTCCCGTCCTTTTTCTTGACAAACAAAACTGGAGCTCCCCACGGTGAAAAACTAGGTCGTATGAAACCCCTATCCAACAATTCTTGTAATTGTGTGGATAACTCTTGCATCTCTGACGGTGCAAGTCGATAAGGCGCCCTAGCTATCGGTGCTGCATCTGGTGTTAGGTCGATTCGAAATTCCACCGGTCTGATAGGCGGTAATCCCGGAAAGTCTTCTGGAAATACCTCCGGAAATTCACAAACTACTGGTATATCTTCAATCTTCTTCTCAGCTACCGGCTTTTCAGTTATAAGTGCTATAACTGCCGTATGACCTTTCCGCAGACATTTGTGTGCTTTCATACAAGATATGAGACGCAGTGGCGTACTGATCTTCTCGCCTTGTACATACAATGTCTCTCCCTGCGGAAGAGGTATACGAACAATCTTTTCATGGCATACGATTTCAGCCTGATTTTTGGACAACCAGTCCATGCCAATGACTACATCAAAACTACCTAAAGTGATAGGCATAAGATCAATTTCCAATGTCTGACCCATCAAATCAAGCATACATCCCTTAAAGATTTGTTCAACTAATATTAACTTACCATCAGCTAATTCCACAGTGTATGGATTATCTAAGGCAGTGGGACTAACATTTAGCAACTTAGCAAGTGAACTAGATACAAAACTCCGATCGGCACCAGTGTCAAATAACATAGAGGCATAGTGATTATTTAAGAGGAACGTACCCGTAACAATGTTGGGATCCTCCCGTGCTTGACGTCCTCCAATCACAAACGCCCTGACCCTAGCACCATTGTTGTTGTTGTTATTGTTATTGTTGTTGTTGGTGCCATTACCATTACCGTTGCCATTCCCATTGCCATTGACATTATTGTCCCCGCCTTTCTTGAGTTGTGGGCAATCTTTCTTAAAATGCCCCATTTTTCCACACTCAAAACAACCCTTCTGTGCGTTGTTCTGGTTATTATTCTGGTTGTTGTGGTTGTTCTGTAGCTCCCTGCGACAATCCTTAGCCGCATGTCCAATCTTGCCACACCTTTGGCACCTAGCTCTATCACACTGATTACCTGCATGATGATACCCACACCTGTTGCACTTGGGGTGTTTACCAATATAACCCCCCGATGATGACGATTGCTGACCATTGCTTGAATTATGATAAGACTTGTTTGAGTCTTGCTTCCGGTTTTGCTGATATGATTGTTGGTTGTGACCCTTGGAGTTATTACCTTCCCACTTCCTTTTATGGTCTCCCACCTTGGTAGCCGATGTTCGTTTAGGCAGAGTCCCCTGTAATACTGCCTGATCAGTAAGCTGATGCGCTAAACGAACAGCTTGTTGAATGGTGGTGGGATTTACTGAAGTAACCAACCCCTGGATCTGAGGCACTAGTCCTCCAATGTATCTTTCAATCCACTTGCTGGCTGGAGTAGCCATGTGTGGTAGAAGTCTGGCCAACTCATGTGATCGAGTCGTGTACTCCTCGATATTTGATCCCTCCATCTTGAAGTGCCAGTATTCTTCCTCTAGCTTCTGCATCTCACTGCGAGGACAATACTCCTCCTGCATTAAAGTTTTGAATCCATTCCAGGTCAAGGCATTAGCCTCACCTAATCCCAAGGTCTGAACATTTGAGTTCCACCAAGTTAGTGCTGGACCCTCCAATGTTCCCGTAGCAAATTTCACCTTGCTTTCGTCAGGGCAGTTGCACATTTCAAACACAGACTCCGCCTTTTCAATCCACCGAAGGAGTCCTATGGCCCCCTCCGACCCTTTGAAATTGTGTGGCTTACAGTCCAAGAACATCTTGAACGTGCATACCTGTGGGTTAACCAGTCCCCCAGCTGGACCATGTGGCCCTGTGTTGTGTGTCTGCGCATATTGTGCAATTGCCTCTGCAACTCTGTTGTTAATTAGCTCGTTGAGCTCAGCAACTGTCATGTGGACGTTCTCGTTGGCCATTATCTTCCTAATTAAAAGAAGTGTTTGAGCGTTATTAAAATCCAATGTGACATGTGTAAGCAAACAACAAACACAACATGTAATATATAAATCAACACAACTGCTGGAAATAAATAATAGCTTTTCAATAGATAGAAATTTTGATTTGAGTACAATACTTTTGAAATCAAAACATAACTTTCCAAACATCTAATGTAGGAACACAACCCGTTCCTAATAAGTTTAAACAAAACAAGGAAACTCAATCATCCTCAACAGAGGATTCAGGATCAAAATCAACAACTGGCGCTGGTTCTTCCTCTTCCTCCTCTTCATTGTCTGAGGCTACTAAATCCTCTAAGGCTTCTATTCTGCCCTCCAAGATCTCAGCTCGGTTCTCTGAAGCTTCAAGACGACCAATCAAATTAATCATCTCATCCCGCATATCATGAACCAGATGGGCAAGTTCCTCTTGCCTCTCATTAGCATCCCATAGTTCCTGAGAGTTTTGTGCGATCCTGTCTTCTGCCTCGTACAAATCCTCGCGCAGTTTGGCGATCTCCTCAGCGTCAGTCCTTTGCCTCTTAGGCTCAGGAATATCCAATACTGGTGGTGGATGTGTAGAAGGTCCCTCAGCAGGGATCTGCTGAGTGCCCTCCACTGGCTCCTCCTCCGAATCCTCATCCGGGTCCTCATCTGGATCCTCCTCTAGATCCTCCTCTAGGTCCTCGTCTGGATCCTCCTCCGGATCTGAGTCATCCCTCTCATATGGTGGAGGAGATGGAATAGGTGGTGGAGGAGATGGAATAGGTGGTGGTGGTGATGACGGTGGTGCTGGAACTATCGGTGCCTCGTCCTCAGAATCATCAATGTAGATGTAAGGTACTGATGGTGATGCCATGCCTATTACATAATACCATATGTAAGTGCAGTGCCATGGAATGTGTAAACAAGTCAATTACATAATGTCATATGTAATTTCTAAGTAGTATGTGTAAACATATGTGTCTAATGTCTAACAGTCATAGTCTAAGTCTACAAATGCAAACCTAGTTCGCTATAACCAATGTCTCTGATACCAATCTGTCACACCCCCAATTTTCAACTAACGGAATCATACCGTTTGGGAACGTGACAAACCAGGATCTCAGATCATTAGACATAACGAAGACCTCTATATGAATTTCAAAACATACTTTGATCTTAAAAACATAATATCAGAGTTTTCAAAAATTGCGGAAGCGTTTAAAACCATTAACAGTTGTAATATGTAAATTACAAAACAAAATCCTCAAATGTTCAAATTCAAATATCCAAAATGTTTAACATGCATGCGACTCTATCTCCTAGTCCATGCCAGCTTTAATGCGCGCCTTAGCGTCCTGAGAAAACATGTAAATCAAGTCAACACAAAGGTTGGTGCATAACACAGGTTTTAAGTATTCACAATGTTCAAAACAGCAGTTTGAATATCAAGTTGTAGATAACATAATCACACATGCACAGTCATGATAGCTAGTCATATAAACTATTTACATAAGTGGTCGACACCGAAGCTGACGAATTGCCATGCTATAGCATGTTTTTGCCTTGCCACTATTGTCTAGCACAACAATAGTAAAATTGTGTTTGGTCAGTCAAACACCTGCGTTGATCCCATCTACCAGGTGAGGTTTGTCAAACCTAATAGATCTATTTCCAACTACCACGCTTTGCGCTACGGCAAACTAAACGGTTCGAGGTGTGTAAGGACTTTCAAATTGCTATGTTGTCACAAAATGTAAACAGCTAACTCATGCAAGTGATATGTATCTAAAAATAGTTTGTTGCACATGTTTTCTCCCCCAAAACAGTTTAAAATAAGAAAGGGGTCGTGTACGCACCTTTGATAGTTGCAGAATGATCACACACTAAAAGCTCGTGTAGGAAATCCTCCTACGAAGAATCTGTGTTTAAACAATAACCTAGTGTTATTCGAAATGTCGTTTTGTGCTTGAAATCACATACGTGTCAACACACGTATGTTAAAGTGTTAAGAATTTGCATACGTGTGTACGCGTATCTTTAAAATCGTTTAAATAAAATCACATACGATTTTATTTAAATAAACGTAATTATACGCGATTTCGTTTTCGGATTAAAATATGAATTTTATTATTCAACTACGTTCGGAATTGGATTCTGGTTCCAACGCAACTCGAACGAGTCGAATCGGAGTTAGAACGAAAGAGTTATGAACAAAATACTAGAAATTGATTTAAAAATCCAAAACCAGTAGGAGCCGGGCTCGAACCCGTGACCCCCACTCATACCACACACATCCTACCAATTCAACTGTTTCGATATTTGATAACAGATTGATTTTTAATTGGTTTTAAGCATCAAGAAAACCGAATCCTTTTGTTTAACTCTAGCCGAAGCAACAAGGCTCCAATTGACCCACGATTCATTAGCTTTCGATCCTTAAACCTTAGGGGTTATGTTCTAATCACCCAATCGACTCCTTAGATGATTTTAATTCGAAAATAATTTACTATAACCCGTTTAATTGGGTGTGTAAACGTCCGAACGTGAGTTTATCTATTCCCAATTCAAATCGATCAAATTCATGATCAATTGTCCTTGAATTCATAGGGTTTCTCTTACACAGACAATTTCGAGCCTTATCTTACTGTTTAATTTAATTATAAAGCTCAACCATATCAAATTCCCCAAATTTCGCTTTTCATAAGAACCCTAGAATCAAAATCGTTAAATTATCAATAATTACATGAAATTAGCATATGCTTTTCATTAATGGAAGGTCTACGAAACTCTCTGTGTACACAATTTTTATTATCAAACCTATTTGGGCCGAAACCCCCAAATGATCTTTCATTAAAACCCTAGAAATCGAAATCATACGATTCGATGTTAAGAACTGAAATTAGAATATGGTTTTCAATGCACAGAGCATTTCGAAGCACTCTGTATCATTAAATTTGGTTTTTAAAACCGTTTGAATACTAACCCCCAATTCGTTCTAGATGATGAACCCTAGAACCGGCTATCGTATAATTCGATATTAGAACCACAAATTGTTATGGGGCTATGTTTATTCGGCATGTTTAGGGTGTGTAGAAACAATCACTTACTTGTTTTGATGATTAATTGAGAAAATCGACTTCGTGCTTTGAGTTCGGTCACCCCCTAATCGAGTTCTTCTCCTCGCAGCTTCTTGAATCGATTGGTTGTATGTGAACCCTTCTAAAAGTGCCGAATAGATGTTCTGGATTGCCAATTTCGTGGATTATGGTCGAGGTATAAGGTTTGAGTAGTGAAATGCTACGGTTTCGTGATTTAACATTAAATTGAGTTAAATTTGATGACTAATGGTTTCCATAACCGTTTGTTGTGATTACTAATCATTATTGTGATCATTATACAAGTTTAATTCGGGTTACTAACACCAAATTAATACGAATTTAACTCTTGTTTGCACTATAGACGAATTTTGACTTTAAAAGTCAAAATTGAGACTTTTTCCTTGATTTGAAATCTTAATCCTTGAAGTTTTAACCTTCCAAGATTGTTTTGATCAATTAACATCCTTCTAGTTCGATTTTAAATGATTTCCCATCATTACGGTTAATTCTAAAGTTAACGAAATTAATCCAGAATACCGAATTGTCACTAATCGGCCAAATGGAATATTATTGGACTAAATTAATCCATTTGGGCCTCATTATTGCAATTGGACCTACATTAAACTCATTGGGCCTATCTTGGGCCTACTTTGGCTTTATTTGGCCTATTTGGGCCTCAGTGGGCCTTCCTTGTTTTCATTGGGCCTAACTTGGTCTTATTGGGCCTTCCTACATCTCATTGGACCTACACTGGCCTTATTGGGCCTTCCTAGATCTCATTGGGCCTACACTGGCCTTATTGGGCCTTCTTTGGCCTTACTGGGCCTTACATTTCTTATTGGATCTACTCTTATCTTGTTGGGCCTGTGATCTCACTATATTCAGTTAACTAGGTTAATTCGAAAAGTCGGATTGTCACAGTTCTTCCCTTGACCAAGACTCATGCAACACACACTCAAAGGTGTGTGCTTCTGTTCAGGATAGACAGACAAAAACAGGCACCGACTTCCACAGTTGTTTCTCAGTTGCCTTGGAGACCAGACACGTTTCCACCTTATTCACCGTCTCCGCTTTCGCCATGTCAAGTACATATAAATCCTTGCTCCTGTCAGCAGTCATCAGAATCCACTCCTCAGGAATCTGAATTCCTTGCTTAAGTACATAACACCTGTCTTTATCAAACATCACTTTGTATTCTTTATCACAAATCTGTGACACACTCAACAGGTTGTTAGTTAATTCTTTGCAGTAATTAACATTGTCAAAGGAAACTTTACCATTAGTCAAACTACCAAACCCTGTAATCTGACCACCTTTGTCACCTGCAAAATTAACATAACTACCTTTCATCGACTTAAAATCCTTCAACAAACTCAACTCTCCCGTCATGTGCCGTGAACATCCACTATCAACAATCCAGCGACTATTGATATGGTCCATGAACGCCACCTGCATAATAAATTAAAACCAATCAATTTCAAAAGGGATGACCCCCGCCATTTCGGCGTCGAGTCTCCCTGAATGGACTCCTGCCATTCTGTTGTGATGAACTGCTTGAAGACCCATCTTCAATGCTTTCATCCTTTTTCCCAGAAATTTGATCACCTGACCTGCATCTCAATTTCCAAAAATATTTTGACTTACCATTTTGTTTTGAAAATGATTTTGAAGAAAATTTATCATAGAAATCATCATCAGATGTTGTCACCATTTTCACAAGCTTTTTCACATTCTTTCTGTTATCAAAAACTCTTTTCTTCTGTTTCTTTTCTTCTTTAACCCAATCACACTCAGGATCAAACTTCCTGAGAACTCTCATTTCCTCTTCACTAGGTTTAGCTTTCCTAGGAATTCCACCCAAACCATTCACCCAACTCTCATCATCTGAACTCTTTCTGATTCTGTTGTTTGGACAATTAGCAGAAATATGTCCTTTTCCAAAACAAGTAAAACACTTACGTGTTTCTATTGGTGAATAAGACCTAAAGCTGCTACAATCAGTAGAACTGAAATCCAAATCACAATCAGAAATCAAATGACCAGATATACCACATCTGTAGCACTTTCTTTGTGAATGAATCTTTGGTCCTGGTTCATCAATATACTTAGATGAACTTAAAGGTTTAGAAGCAACCTTTGCAGATGAGAATGTCTTCTTCAAACCAGTTAATTTTATCTTTGAGTTATTCTTTTGATTTTGAAAAACCTTTGATTTTCCTTTATTTCCAACCCCAAACTTATTAACCTTTTCAACAACCTTCTTAACAACCTTGTTAACAACCTTGTCAACCTTTTCAGAAAACACTTTTTGCTTTTGAAAAATACTACTAGACTCTCCTTTAAGTGTAGTAGAAGACTTTACATACACCATAGGTTTGAGAGTAGTAGTTGTTTTGGGTTTCTTCATTGGTTTGGAAACAAGATTGGGTTTGATCACCACTATCTCAATTGGTTTCATCTCAGCTTTTGACTTTTGAGACTTCAGAATCTTTTTATCACCAGTTTTAACTTGATAACCATTCTGTCTCAGAATATCAGGTGAATATTCTGATTCAGTGATGTCTTCAATAATAGGAGCATCACTATCAAGAAACACAATGTTATCAGATGATGATCCTCCAGCACTTGCAACCATATATTCAGACTCATGTTCATCCAAAGAAACAGGCTGAACTTCCAAATTCAGATCAAGTTGTGGTCTTGGCACAAAGCTGGAAGGAGGTGGTACAGCATGAAAACCTATTCCAGTATTATCATGCGATGATCTTTGCATGGCAGCAAAGTAATCGATGACATACTTAGAATTTTGATAATTTTCAAGCTTGCTCTTGTTCACTTCAGCTTCTGCTTTTGCTGCTGATAATTCAACCTTCAGCTTTTGCACTGATTCGAGATGCACAGACACAACATGGTTATTTTGTAAAACTTTGATTTTCAAATCTTCATTTTCTTTGCCTAAATCAATTATCTTTTTGTCAAAAGCTTTTTCTCTTGAAATTAGCTTCTTTTTTGCTTCTGTGCACTCTACCAGATCAGCAGTCAGCTGAGAATTCATCTCTTTTAGTTTATCAATGATATCTAACAGATCCTCATTTACCTCATCCACTTTCTCTTTGCCTTTACTAGTGTCCTCATCCAAAGAAGCCATAAAAGCACCCATCAAATCATCATACTGTTTGCCCCAATCATAGCCTTCATCAGCTTGACTAACCAAAGCTTTCGATGACTCTTCAGACTTTTCTTTCTTCTTTTGATAGGTTTCTTTTGGCTTGAACGGGTTTAAATTTCCTTGTTTCTTCGGATTCTTACATTCTCTGGCAAAGTGACCTAACTCACCACAGTTGTAACACTGAGTGGTCTTTGGATTAAATCCAAACTTGGTGTTTCGATCAAAAGTGAATTTCTTCCCAGTCTTCTTTTCATATCGATTGATTCTTCTAATCACACTTGCCAGTGCCCATTGAGTGTCAATCAGCTCCATTTCGTCATCATCAATTTGCTCGTAATCTTCAAATGTGAGATTAGAGTTTCCAATCCTTCCTGCAATTTGTTCATCATATGCACTGACTACACAAGATAGAATTGACATGTGATCCCGAACAGCTTCGACAGTTACTTTCCCCAGATTTGTTGTATTTAGCTGAATAGGAGTTGGTGTCGAATCAGACTTCTTCTCATTTGTACAATAAGATGAACTGGAACTTGTAGATGCAGAAGGTGCTTGAGTACTATCAGAAGTACTAGAAACAAATGCTGTCTGAATCTTTGCAGATGAAGCCAGTGGTGTAACTACAGATCCACCGTATAATGAAGGATCTTGTGTAAAATTTACTCTTCTAGCTTTTCTCTTATCCTTCATCTCTTGCTCTTCAAGCTTTTGAATGAATTCCACCATGGTCATTCCTGGTAAATTTTCTCTCAATATAAGCACCAATGAATTCCACTTGTCAGGCAAAGCATATGCAAGGCAATCATTCTTTTCATCTTCAGTATATTCGATGCCACACTTTCTAACTTCAGTTAACAGATGTCTGTATCTTGTGATCAATGCTTCAAGGCTTTCATTGCCAATAAAATTGAAGTTTTCAAACTCTTTGCAAATGTTAGTGTCTTTCATCTTTTTCAGATTTGTATTTCCCTCAACTCTGGCTTTCAAAGCATTCCGTAGACTATAAGAAGTCTTGTGCTCATCAAATTGATGTAAAATCTGATTTGGAATTGCTTGGCTTAACATCCAATACTCCTTTTTCTCTGAATCATACTTTTTTCTTTCATCAACATCTAATCTCTCAAGAAGTTGATATAAATCAGTTCCCACCACTATAGGTCTTTCATATGGAGACAAAATCCTTTCCCAAAGATTAGTGTCCGTTCCATTAAGGTGTGTTTCAAATCTTCCTTTCCAATTATCGTAATATGTCAAATCCAACAACTATGGAACTTTGTTGGTACTTCCAACCTCAGTTTCACTAATCAGAATGCTATGAATCTTAGAATTCTGACTAGCTACTGCAGCATACATCTCCGCCATGATTTCAAGAGTTTATCAGCAAACCTTTTGAAGAAAGAATCACTTCACGAACATATCAATCAGGCGAACCTTCACCAATCTTTGAACTAGACGAACCTTCAGTGACGAACCTGAAGACACGAACCTCTATTCATGAATGAGTTGTAGTTAATCTTACAAAATGTTTCTTGAACAAAAAGTTAAATTACTAGTTTTGATCATGTGTTTAATTTTCAAAAGAAATTCTAATTTTGTTTTTCTTTTATTTTAGTTTAAAGCTGAAACATTCTTTGCGTATACTTACGTATCGACCTGATTGTTATAGATTTAAACAAGTCAAGTTTGTTTTCTTGGTTATTGATTAAGGTTTGGACAATCTCTGAGTATATGAGATTATCGATCTGATTTTTAAAAGCTTAATCTTAAATTATTTTTTAGTTCATTGTCTGGATCATCTGAGCATACGTAAGTCTCAACCTTGATTCCAAGATTTTGAACAAATTCAAATTGTTTTATATTTTCAAAAGAAATTCTGATTTGTTTTTACATGATCAAGCTAGTTAAAATTGAAATGTATTGTTTCAAGAAATTTTTGGTTTGATTAATTATTCATAAATCAGGGATGTGTTCAAGTAAATGGAAAACATAAAGTATTTGATAATGTTGTTTAATTGATATCTTAACTAAGCAATTAAATTTAAAGAGGATAATTATACTGACAATCATCTTTGAATTGTAATTTGCTAATAAATACATTCATTAATTCAATCAAATGTGTTGATAATTGTAATACAATATGATCTCATGTGTGACACTCAGCAATTTCAGGTAAATTGCAACCCTTACAACTTTGTATTTCACATTCATACTTGTTTCATGTCATATAATTTTGTTTAATTAGTTGAGCTAAACACAAGCTACTGCGAAGCGATAGTTCGTGGAACTATCGAATCGTACATTGCCCATTGGTTTTGGAAACCAAGTGTGGCAAACACAAACGATCACCGATAATTCGAGGAATTATCGAAACACACACTAGTCTCACGAGCGTTGGTGAACAAACGATTAAATGATAATTGAGTCACACATGACCGAACATTGGTAATTAGGGTCAAATGATGTTAAACGATGAGTTATAAGCATGAAATAATCGAAAAACGGATCGAAACGATGAAATTGGGCTTATTAGGCTTGCCTGGAGGCCCAGGCGGTACGCCCCGACCCAGACTTCGGACATAGGCGGTACACGCGAGAGAAGGAAATCTGATCCGGATGAGAACCACCCGCGCGGTACGCCTAGACTCCGTGCGCCACGTTGGGCGGTACGCCTGACAGTAAAATCGTTGAAAATCTCTTAAAAGCTACAAAATGATACCTACTCTATTTTCACTCATTATTCTCGAACCCACACACAACTACTCGGCCATTTCCTTCCCCAACCAGCTACTACCTGCAATTGTCACCCATTGGAAGCCATTGGAGCTCCCATACTTGAAGATTGAAGCAAGGAACTCACAAGAAGCTTGAAGGGGAAGATTGGTGGGCTTGAAGATCATCACCATCACTTTGTTTTCTGCAAATCATTGCTATCCAGAAGCAACTAGAGCTGCTACAACCATCTTGTGTGATTCTAGAGCATCTAAGGTAGCTTTATATGTTTATTAATGGATAGATCGTACATGCAATGGGTAAAAACCCACATGCATGAAGATTCACTCACATGCAACTCCGATCCGCTCATATGTACGAAATTTTAATGGGTCTAGAGTGTTTATTGATATATTTTGAAGTAGATTGATGATAGAAATCATCTAGGATTGGGTTTTGTTGATTTGATGATGATGCATGTTGTAGATTTGTGATGATCTAGACATGTTAGACATGTCTAGATGTTGTCAAATGCATATTGAAGTGTTTAGAAACACATTTGGGTATTTGATTTTGTCAAAAACATGGTTTTGTAGAAACTTACTAAATATGGAAACTTTTAAAAATCAAAAGAGGGTTTTTGATGTTTTAAGATGTTTTGGTGAACCTTGAGTATTGGAATATGCTTAAAAATGATTTCTAAGCATATTGGAAACTTCGATTTTTGAAAACGGACATTTAAATGAATACTTTCCAAATAAGGAAACTTTGATTGGGACAAACGCCATAAATGGTGATTTATGCGCAAACGACATGTTTTAAGTGTTTAAAAGTGTTTTTGTAAACATATGAAAGGTATTAACTTTATGAAAGGGGATTTCATAACTACACTTTCTTAAAATGGAAACTTTCCAAACATAGTAACTTTTACGATTCTTACACGTCGCTTATGTGAACGTCGTACGATTAGAGACATAGGATGCATGTAGGTGTCCTACTTGTATTTATGACGCATTAAGCGGACTTAACAAAACAAACGTGTCACCGACGATTCTTCGAGTCTCACAAGTCAACACACACACACTCGGTTGAGCACACCGACACTTGGAGTTGTATGGGATACAACACACCACAAAACACATACTCACACCTATATGATTATAGGTGCATACTAGCAGGTGCTAGCATTCGCAGACGCGAACACTTACACACCGGAATTGCTTTAACAGGTGAGTTCACGGCCCCTTTTTACTTTTCTAACCTTTGGGGGAGAAAACACTGCATTATAATTGTTTTTGAACAACAACTCATTTTATTTATGTATGGACATGCTTTATCACTATATGTATATGTGTGGACCACATCACAACTAAAAGTCCTCGCGATACTCCACGGACCATTAGTAGCATGTAGCGCCTAGCGTGGTAATCTTGAATAGTACTATTTGGGCCTGACAAGCCCCACCCATCGCGCCTGGGAGGCCAACCCGACTGGAGGTCAGAATGGGTGCAATATTGACCAACACTTTGCCATTGTCTTGTGATGGACATGGCGGGAGGCACAACTATCAGCTTCGGTAAGACCCCGCATATAATATAACTGTGTTGACTAGCTATCAATCGATACTGCATTGTAATGATATGTAAATCATAACTTTTACTTTAAACATTGGATGTTTACTGCTTATGGAAAACCTTTGCTCTCACCAACCTTTGTGTTGACCCTTTTTATCGCATGTTTTCTCAGGTAACTAAGGCACGCACTCTAGGATAGGATGCTAGGATGGAGTCCCATGCATCAGCTTTAGTGTCTTAGGATATTTTGAGAATATTTTATCGTTTGATTTGTTATGTAATGTTTATGACTTAAACCGCTTCCGCAAACTTTAAACTTATGATGTTTTGAAAAACTGTTTAACAACGCTTTCGCAGTTTATGAACTATAATCTGTTTTGATAACTTATACTTGCTTCCACAACTCTGGTTTTACTAAACTGTTTTATCCATATTATTGGATGTACGTACGTAACCAGACATGTAGGTCTCGCAACACAGTGTGACCGGAGACTGCGATCCTGCAAGATCAGTCCAGTCGCGCCCTCTCGTTCAGGCCGGGAAGGCCGGGGTGCGACAGATTGGTATCAGAGCCCTCCGGTTATTGCGAATTAGGTTTTCATTTAGTGAACTTAGTCTATAACCACAAGTCTCCACACGACACTTAGTGCTTAGTATTGTGATACTTGCACACATGTCACATCTATTATGTGCATCACATTCATCACCGCATATGACTACCTACTAGCACGTCTTGAACCTTTTTCTCGTCTTTCTCCTTTTCTACCACATGAGCCAGGAAAGCTATGCACTGCTTCTGTAAGCACTTACGCGCCTTTATGCAAGAAATGATTTTGACACTTCGTTTTGCTTGATCCCCTCTGACTTCCAATACTAGATCATACGGAAATGGAACTCGAAGCAGCTTTTCCGAACAGATAACTTCCACTCGGTTAGAAGAAAGCCAATCCATTCCAACAATGATGTCGAAACTACCCAACTCCATCGGTATCAAATCGATGGAAAATGTATGACCATTAAGTGTCAACGGGAAATTCCTGTATATTCTACTAACTGTGATCTGTTTCCCGTTAGCTATTTCTATGATATAAGGGGAGTCTAACTGTTCCTCTATAGAATCTAGTTGGCATGCAAAATCGGCAGAGATAAAACTCTGATCTGCACCAGTGTCAAATAGAATAGATGCATAAAAGTCATGTAAGAGAAATGTACCAGTGACCACGTTCGGGTCTTGGCGTGCAGCTGGAGCTCCTATGACAAAAGCTCTTCCACGAGGTGCTTGAACTGCTTGTTGTGTCTTCTTTGGGCAGTTCTTCACAAAGTGGCCCTGTTCGCCACAGTTATAGCAACCACCATTGTTCTGTTTAGCTGGTGAAGGGAGAGCTAAAGCAGCATTGTTGGCTACTTGATTTGGTGTCATCCGGCAATGTTGAACCCAATGGCCCATTCTTCCACACCTAGTACATTGCTTGCAAGGGGTGTTAGCAGCATGAGGGTATTGACATTTGGCACACAAAGGATATGTACCAGTGTAGGGTCTTTTGTTGGGGTTCTGTGGTGCAGCTGCTATTTGCTGGAGAGGTGAGGCCATCGTGTAGTTCTTGATGACCTTTTGTTTCTTCTTCTGATGGTGGTGAGGTTTCTTTGATGGCTCTGCTTTGTTCTTGCCGGAGTCAGCCTCTTTCTTTAAAACTCCCGAGGCTACCATCATATCCGTGAGCTTCCCAGACAAACTCACCTTTGACTCCAATGTGACAGGATTCGCAACAACCACTAATCCTTGTATGCAGACTGGTAACCCACATACATACCTGTCAATCCGCTTCTCCAGAGTCGGTACCATATCCGGCACCAAAGCAACCAACTCGTGGAAACGAGTCGTATATCCCATGTGGTCTGCCCCTTTCATCACATGGTTAGATAGTTCCACTTCTAGTCTCTGTAGCTCGTTCTTGGGGCAAAACTCAGTCCTCAATAGAGCCTTGAAGTCTTCCCATGGCATCGCCATAGCTTCATCTCTTCCTCTTGCATTAACTTGGCCGTTCCACCAAGTCAAAGCCCGCTTATTGAATGTTCCAGCAGAGTAGCGAACCTTGTGATGCTCTGGACAACTGCAGAGGTCCAGAGTGGCTTCAACCTTTTCTATCCATTGTATTAATCCAACGGCTCCTTCAGACCCACTAAAACTGTGTGGCTTACACCCCATAAAGGACTTGTATGGGTGGCTTGAAGTACCACCAGTGTTCCCACTGGCTTCTCCTGACGAGTTGCAAGTATTGTTGATCTCGTTACGAAAAAAGCTGAACATCTCCGGTATCGCTTCTTTCATCTGATTGGTCATCTGGGTACTCAGTAGAGTCACTAAAGCGATAGTAGTAGGATCCAGAATCGGCGTTGTGCTCGGGCCTGCTAGTAGGTTGAGTGGAGGAGGAATAAATGGAGGAGGAGGTGGAGGCAATGGAGGCATTGCAGGAGGTGAGTCAGACGGTGATGGTGTAGAAGAATGTGGAACCAAATCTTGTGGTGGTGGAGGTAACGAGGGAGTCTGTCTTCTCGGCGGCATTCTGATCATAACCAATAAAGTTATTGGTTAGTGCAATGATCGAATACAGAAGACAGTATGCAAGTAAGGTCTGAAGTCCTGTGTTCTCTACATGCAGGGTCCCTAGGTTATAGTCTAGGCCAAACCGTTTAATTAAATGACCTATATTTCTCTATAACCATGGCCATGATACCAATCTGTCAAACCCCGGGCCGGCGGGGTTGGATCGGAGTCCCCGTCGGGCGGAAGGTTCCCGGGATGCGATATCAAGAGTGATAATCAAAGTGATGATCAGATTGTTTACATTGCACATGATATAAATGAGAAAATGCCAAATAGAATAGAATTACAAAGTTAAATTACATCAGTATCGTTTATAATTTAACAATGTAAATCTACCATAAACATCATAAAGTTTCTATCTTGTAACTATACAAGATATACAAAATAATTGTATAATGATGTTCCAAAAGTATGCAGGTCCAAAAATGCTAAGTCTTCTATCTGAAGTCCTAGTCCAAAAGCATAAGCTTCTTAATTGACCTGTTCGTCACCTGAGAAGTCATGCAAAAAGACCAAGTCAACACATGGTTGGTGAGTTCATATAGTTTAGTATTTGAAAATGATTTGAAAACCTTCTTTGGTAAAGACCCTAACCTTACTAAGACCACATGTAATATCCACATCGGTATGCTTATATATAGGGCATACCCCTGGGTCGAGCCTACAACCCGCCCAGACGCCGTCCCACCACATACTAATGCGCATATGACATTGTTGTTAATGATAATTAAGCATTTTTACCTACCATACACTTCTACTCCACTATAGTTCTACTGTACACTCAAAACATTTGTTAAACCCTCGGGTAACAACCTTAATCTCATTAACATCACATGTATCATCCAGATCGGTATGCTTATATATAGGGCATACCCCTGAGTCGAGCCTACAACCCGCCCAGACGCCGTCCCACCACATACTAATCCACATAGGACATTGTTGTTAATAATAATTAAGTGTTTTACTCCTACCATCAACCCATTTGTTCTTCAGTTCTTTGTTCCTGTAAATACAACGATTTGAGATCTCTATGGATCCTTTGAGTTCATCACGCAAATATGATCAACCACAAAAATTGTACAAACAGTGAAATAAATGCTTAATTAAATAAATAAATAATCATTTAATAAAATCTAAGTCCTAATGATTGGGCCTTGGTCATACTCGAGTAGACTAGTATAGCAATCAGGTACTTAGTAGTAAAGGAGATCTGTAAACATCATCAAGCATGCAACCTATACTCAATCAGTCTAGCTAGGACATCTTTTGAAATATAGGATTTTATTAACCTTTCTTGACCGTTCACATGCTCTCTTTGAATATTTCCCAGATTTTCCTCAAAACAGTTAGGGAATACTGTAAATATCATCAAACATGTGTCTCATATTCGATCAGTCTAGCTAGGACATCTTTCAAACCTGAGAATGGCACATGCTATATTTGATATTTCCCAGTTAGACCCTTGAAATAGTTCTTTGTAAATAGATCGTTAGATCGTTAGTTCTTTGACAACACCCTCTTGAAATAGTTCTTTGAAATTAGATCGTTAGTTCTTTGAAATAGACCGTTAGTTCTTTGAAATAGACCATTAGTTCTTTGAAATAGATCGTTAGTTCTTTGAAATATATATTTGAAATAGTTCTTTGTTTTAGATCTTTAGTTCTTTGAAAATAGTTCTTTGAAAAGAGTTCTTTGATCTGAAGAGTTATTTACTCAAGACGAATAGATAACTCGTTTTAAATTCGATAAACAGTTTACCTAGACAAAAGTCTAGGTTAACAGTTATACAAGTAAAACACATACAAATTTAAAAGCAGTTAAGTAAACAATTTAAATAAAACAGTTTACGCATGCTTCTCAGCCCCGCGTCTTAAAACAAAAATGTTAGAAAAGGGGCTATGAACTCACCTGTGTTGTTTCGTATTGAATTACCACAAAATGCGCGCTCGTTGTTGTAGGCTATGTTTCTTCAATTCCTAATTTGTTTTAAGAAAGTTTGTATCCGTTAAGTATTTATAATAGACACAACTAGGGTTTTGGTCTCGGTGTGCAACTAAGTGTCCTAGTTTACTAATGTGTTTATAGTATTTGCTCTATCTAGTTTAAATGTATTACCCGTAA
Organism: Mikania micrantha; assembly: GCA_009363875.1. NCBI lineage: Eukaryota > Viridiplantae > Streptophyta > Magnoliopsida > Asterales > Asteraceae > Mikania > Mikania micrantha. The sequence continues at coordinate 68,708,018 of CM018691.1, read as the reverse complement.
GTAAACCCTGATCCCACAAGTGGTCATTACAAGTCCTTAATTAAATCGTGTTTAAATTATTTCATTCTAGGTTAATTATTTAGAAAACATTTATTTTAATTGAAGGAGTTTACAAGTTAACTTCTTTTATTAAAACATGCTTAATTTAAATCAAAGGATGTTTATCACATGATGGGCTCAGAATAAGCCCATTGGGCCAACCTCGGCCTATCATTACATTTCGGTCGTCCATGGATTCTTTGATCTCTCATGTGTATAACTCACCCTAGGTAATTCGAATGAATCACCCATTGTAGTTATACATTCATATGACACTTCTAAATATTACATGTTAATAATAATTAATCAACAATCACATATTTAGACTTTAGTTTGATTCTCAATGTTTCGAATCAAAATGATATCCTCTACTCATGTTCGTATGTTAATAAGGTTTTAAGAAGATTTTGTTATTCCATCCTAGTTCTTTATCATATCAAAATGAATTCATATCCTTAGTCCCTCAAAAGAATTTAAACCCTTGATTTCATGAATAAAACCCTAATGTTGATCCTTTACGCACACACATAGCATATTCCATGCATGCATCTTGTCACCCAACCCATGCATATATACACTCCTACACCCCATGTAGATAATCCACATATCCTTTGACCGTATGCCATTTGACCGAATGAAGGCTAGGTGTCACACCCCGAGCCGGCGGGGGTAAGATCGGATTCCCCGTCGGGCGGAAGGTTTCCGGGGCGCGATATCGTGAGTGATAATCGGAATGATCAGATTGTTTACATTGCACATGACATAAATGAGAAATGCTAAATAGAATAGAATTACAAAGTTAAATTACATCCGTATTGTTCATAATCTAACAATGTAAATCTATCATAAACATCATAATATATCTATCTTGTAACTGCACAAGATATACAAAATAATTGTATAATGATGTTCCAAAAGAATGAAGTTCCAAAAATACTATGTCTTCTATATGAAGCCCTAGTCCAAAAGCATAAGCTTCTTAATTGACCTGTTCGTCACCTGAGAAGTCATGCAAAAATAAAGTCAACACATGGTTGGTGAGTTCATATTGTTGAGTAATTGAAAATGATTTGTAAACCTCTTTCGGTAAAGACCCTAACCTCATTAACATCACATGTAATATCCACATCGGTATGCTTATGTATAGGGCATACCCCCTGAGTCGAGCCTACAAACTCGCCCAGACGCCATCCCACCACATACTAATACGCATATGACATTGTTGTTAATGATAATTAGGCATTTTTACCTAACACACACTTCCATTTACGATAGTTCAAATGTACACTCAAAACCTTTGTTAAACCCTCGGGTAACAACCTTAATCTCCTTAACATCACATGTATCATCCAGATCGGTATGCTTATGTATAGGGCATACCCCTGAGTCGAGCCTACAAACCCGCCCAGACGCCATCCCACCACATACTAATCCACATAGGACATTGGTGTTAATGATAATTAAGCGTTTTACCCCTACCAATAACTTGCTTGTTCATCAGTTCTTTGTTCCTATAAATACAATAATTTGGAATCTGTGTTGATTCCTCAAGTTCATCACAATAATGATCAACCACAGTATTTGTAGAACAGTTATAAATGCTTAATTAAATAAATAAATAAACATTTAATAAAATCTAAGTACTAATGATTGGGCCTTGGTCAACTCGAGTAGACTAGTCTGTCAATCAAGGTTCTTAGTAGTTAGGGAATTCTGTAAATATCATCAAACATATGACCTACAAATCAAACGGTCTAGCTAGGACTTCTTGAAATGTAGGATTTCTTGTTTCGTTCTTGATTCGTTGTGTTGGCATATGTTATCTCTGATATTTCCCAGATTTTCCCTTGAAAATGATTTATTGATTCGTCTGATTCTGTCACAAGATGTACTTGATTCGTTGATCATGGAATACTAGATTCGTTGATCAAATGTACTCTTGATTCGTTGTTCATCAAACACTTGATTTGTTGAACATCGAATATTAACTTTGCAAAGATAGTTTCGTTTGATTCGTTGAACTTCCCCACTTGTTTTGTCAAAATAGTTTTGTTTGATTCGTTGAACTCACACACTTGATTTGTCAAAATGTTTTGTTTGATTCGTCGAAATCACCCACTTGATTCGTCAAAATGTCTTGTTTTGATTCGTTGAAATGACACATTTGTTTCGTCAAAATGTTTTGTTTGATTAGTTGAAATGTTTAGTTTAACCCAATTATCCACTTAAATTATAAGTATATGAATTTAGTAAAACCTGCATAATATTCACCTAGACATGATTCTAGGTTAACAATTTACATATAAAAACATATGTTGAATAAAAGCATTTAAGTAAACAATTAAAACAAACAGTTTACGCATGCTTCTCAGCCCCGCGTTTTAAAACAAAATATTAGAAAAGGGGCAATGAACTCACCTGTGTTGTAGCTCTTATGATTCAACCAAGAAAACATGCGCGCTCGTTTGTTGTAAACTAGGTATCTTCAGCACCTGTGTTGATTTATTACGATTCGAATACTATAAGTATTTATATTTTGACGTATATAGGGTTTAGGTCTCGGTGTGCGACTATGTGTCCTATATACTTGCTAATGTGTTACTAAGTTTTTTTTTAATTATTCTATGTTAAATACCCTCTATGAATCCCCTTATCTGTTAGCTAATAACAAGTTACTTTTAAATTTTACAAAAATCGGGCAGAGTTTCCTTTGTTTTTAGTCCAAATCCAGACAATTTATATTGTCTATTTTACAACCAAATCCCAATCAATTATAATAAAACTAACTTTCATAACTATATAAACTTTAAACAAAACAAATGACATTTATGAAAATATAACAATTAGCTATTAATTAAAGTCATTCTATTTGAATATTCTCAGTTGTTTAACCATGCCATGAATTTGCTATGGGTTGCGTGTTGACAACATAAAGAGAAAAAACCCATACTTAGTTCGTCTCATTGTCTTCCCATTGATCTTACCTTGTCGTTCTTTAGTTCTTTCGAAACCCATGGCCATGTAACAACCCTCTTTAACTTAACGTAAGTTATCATGTTTCTTTGTTTTGATCATTGAAATCCCAAGTGTTTCAATCCCATTGACTTCATAAAACCCATGTTTATATGTTTGAAAAGTGTAATATATCTTTTATATTGAAAATCCTTGGTATTGATAAGTTGGAAATCGGTTAACACTCCAAATGGTCACTTTGAACCATTATCGGTTTTAACATATTAATCTCATGGTTTTACTTAACAATTTCAAGGGTTATAATACCAATTGGTTGTTAAAACATATGTTTATAGATTGGAAGAGTTTAGAAAGCTTTTGTGTTAAAGAAAACTTAGTATTGGTGGCATTCCAAATCGGTTAACACCAATGGAACCCAACTTAAACAAAAATAACTATATGACCATTCAGCTAGGGTGATTCAGGTTCTTGTGGTCATAACTTGATCATAGGAACCCTAAATCGAGCAAACTAAAGCTTCATGAACAAGTTCGGGATGTTAGCTTTCTATCCATTATTTATAGGCTTTCTAATTCGTCCAAATGAGGCTCTAAACAGCTGGTATAAAATCAGTGCTTCATTCAGCACCTTCTGAATTAGGACACTGTTTTGACCCATTTAAAGTCCGAACCAATGAAACTTGTCTTGATGAAAGTTGTTCCTAACATATTAAATTAGTAGGCTGGAAAGTTTCTTAAGTTAACTTTAACGTTTTCTATGTTAAAAACACAAAAGAACTGGCTGGGCAGAATCTGCCATGTTACCCAGCCCTTAGCACAACCCCTTTTGAACTCCATTTCTTTGCCAATATCAGCCCCAAATCGATTCCAACAGACCCAAACATCAATCTAATTTAATCCTTAACATCTTAACATGTTTTTTTGGTGCAAGATCCTAAAGTTTTAAGGTCGAAAACTAGCTGGAACTCGACTGCACAGTGGAAAAACCCACCTGCACAGGGGCTGTCACGAAATCAGCCACCTTGCGCTCAATTTTGGTCCGTTTTTGATGATTCAAAGCTTCATATCTTTGTCTAATCACGATCTACAAGTTTCTACAGTTGTTATAGTGTTATCCTAACTGATTTGAAGTGATAAAAACGTTTAAAACTCACCTGGTCGGAACAGTGCAGAAAACCCTCAAATTCAGCCTCTTCTTTTGTAAACTGCGACCGATAGCACTCGTTTCAGCTCTGATCGCCTGTACTTCTGTGTTCCTCTCGTTCTCACGGTCGTTTTGAGTACTAGAACGTCAAATTTGATGGAGAAACGAAGAAGTTATGGTGATTTGAAGTGGTGGTGGTATGGTGGTGACGGGAATTCAAATTTGAAGAAGGAGGTGTGGGAGCTGATATTTTGGGAAGGGAAGAAATGGGTTTTTGGGTTTAAATAGCCCGGGTATCTTCGGGCGTGTTCGGTCCCGCTCGTTTTCGGTTTCGAGCGTCGTTTTCGTTCGTTTTCGCAACGCAATAATACGATTTTAAAATAGAGTTTTCCATTTTGAACTAAGTTGTAATTCCTAATACATTAACTAATTATCTTTTATTTATTTTAAAATATCATAAATATTTAATTAACTGTTTAAATCGAATTGTACGGTCGTCGCGCGTATCCGTTCGAATCGTCACCCGTACGAATACGGCGATAACTATACTTTTCAATATTGTTTTCTAATTATTGGATATCATTCAGAACATTAAACTTTCAGATATATTCGTACAGATCGTCACCTATACGAATAACCCGTCAATTTAGCATTCACATAACGACATCCGTTCTGTTGTGTTCTATAAAGCCTCACATACGTTTATACATAATAAATCCTAACAAGTAATCACATGATGGTTTTGTGTTGCCAGCTAATTATCTAACTCAAGAACCATAGTTCTGAACTTTGTTTCTGTTAAATGTTTCTGAACTTGTTGTTTGATAACACCAAATGATTATGACAAATGATATGAATAGGAAATGTACTGAATGTATGTAGTTCGTACCTGTTTACTGTTCATGTTAATATTTAAGATCACTGTTCCGGTACGGTTCCGGCACTGATGTTACAGTCTCCCCTTGTTAGAGAAATTTCGTCCTGAAATTTAATAATCGTTAGCGGTTACATCTTTCTTTGCAAATAGATGGGGATACCTAGACTTCATGTGATCTTCACGTTCCCAAGTAAATTCAGGTCCGCGCTTTGAATTCCATCGAACCTTAATGATTGGAATACGGATTCGCTTCAGTTGTTTAGCTTCGCGATCCATAATCTCTAAAGGTTCCTCGATAAAGTGTAATTGTTCGTCCGCTCGAATTTTCTCAACCGGTATGACAAGTGATTCGTCCGCATGGCATTTCTTAACGTTTGAGACGTGAAACACGTCAAGCACACTGCTGAGTTCATCTGGTAATATTAGCCTATACGCCACAGGACCAATCCTTTGAATGATTTCGAACGGTCCGACGTATCGCGGTGCAAGTTTGCCTTTCTTTCCGAAACGAACTACACCCTTCCATGGGGACACCTTTAACATGACACGATCTCCCACTCGAAATCTCAACGGCTTACGCCGTTTGTCAGCATAGCTCTTTTGTCTGTTTCGGGCAGCTTGTAACTTCTGTTGTATCTGAGCAATCTTATCCGTAGTTTCTTGAATAACCTCAGACCCGGTTATTCGGTTATCTCCTACCTCGGTCCATCAGATCGGTGACCGGCATTTTCTACCATAAAGTGCCTCGAATGGAGCGCATCCGAGGTTACTATGGTAACTGACTGTCACAGCAGGAAGGAGTAACTCTTCAGCTCTCCCGCACTATGATTCTAGTTGTGTACAATCTAACACTGTTCTTTCTATGTCATGGGAGTTGTGGGTGGACTTGATCATACAGGCACTATTAACCCCGTATGCTTTGGTGTCCACTGGGAGTATATAGGATAGACGCCTGGTACTTGCAACCATAGCTATGTGTTCACACTCCCATTTGATTGTCTCGTGTGGTTTTCGTAACCTTAGGTTTTGATCGTTCGATCTCCACCTTCCGTTACATGTGGTGTGTCTTAAGTCGTATCATTACAACACTATACACACTAAATTGCCTTTAGCTTTGTTTCCAAATCTTGGCATATGTTTTGCGTACTTACAGGAGTCTACCTAAGAAGTATGGTAGTTTACTTATGACAAATGTAAAGATTCATTTTTGTAGTAAATTCACATGCACCTCCGATAGTGTGTCTCGCTGTCTATCGATATACCCGTACTTACTCACTATCCTTCTGCCTGAGTAATTTACTCACATCATTCGTCTAAAGGTATTTGCAACTCTACTCCCCTTGTTTGAACGATATCAGGCTATCACTTTTATGTTCTCTGGACAACCCGTGTAATCGAGTACGTCCTCGATGCTTTCAAGCCATTGCAATAGGCTCGTAGCTCCCTCAGCACCAGGGTACTTCGGGGTTTAGCATCATTGCTGCTCGTTAAGCCCTCGCCGTTGGTATTACGTCGAGGAGGCATTTAGAATACTTCTCATGTGCCAGTATTTCGTGATCTAATCTACATGCTCCATGAGTTACCCCACCAAACCTACACACTGACACTTTCCCGATATACCAAACATGGTTTATATATAGGGCTCACTCTCGCTGCCCACCACCATTTCGATATACCACGATCGCGCCCTTGCTAGAGTTTGGCATCACGCTGTACAAATGTCTAAGAATGTTCTAGAGATGATGATTCTATTGTTCTTGTTCAATTGAACCATGAATAGGATATGGTTGAATACGATCGACTATAAATGTGTTAAACTGAAACCTTGGTTCTCTAGTAACCAAAACTCACAGTCTTAATGTTCTTTCGTCTTGAAACATTCATGCCAGACTCTCAATACCTACATCTCCCATTAATGCAACTATTTTGGCTATTAGTTATTTCCCTACCAAAGGTGTCTAAGGTTATGATCCTAGTTGAAATCTCGAACTTCCCTACCCGAGTTTCTGGATCTGATGCTAAGTTTATCCTTGATCAATAATAGCAACATACTATCTGATCATCGTTATCTACGTTGGTCTTTCCCACTCAATAGAAATCTCTGATTCTTACGGGTCTACTTGTCTAGGTTCGCTATGATCTTGGTATTATTCCAACTTTCATTCTTTCTTACATCCTAGAACTAAGGTTTTCAGGATAGAGTAACCCTAGTTTTATTGTGTCTAGATCTAATGTATCCGTCTACTCACCTAATTGGGCATTTCCTCCTGTTCAGAATGCGTTGGTCTGTATGAACTTCTCAGACTGATACTACTACAGAAGTATCAGCACCCTGGAATTCTACCAGACGTGTAAGAGGATATTCCCGATAAATTTTCGAGAATTACATCCGTAGCTTTCAAGGTGATCACGGCTAAGTTACTTACAAATAACTTAGTCTCATTTGATTAAAGGATCTCCTAAATCTGTCCCTGAGTTGATTTCTTACATTTGATTCCTACAGGTCGTAGTGTTCTATTTCTAGAAGGTTTTCTCCTTAGTTACCGTAATTAATTTGTAATTAAAATTATTCTAATTTCTTTATTTATTTGGCATCTAATAATCCTAAGTTTTCCCTAACTTACAAATTTTATTATTACTAAATAAGTTTACGGTTGCCTTAGTTTTATTGTTCCTAAACCACAACAGTTTTTTTATACTCCTAGCTGATATACAAACGAACAACTTAACTCAACAAATAGAATTAGATATATCTATGAAGTTATCCGGCTCCGAATATGTGTCTGGAGCTGGTGAAGCGAGTAGTTTCTCGGGAGGCGCATGATCTGATGAAGGCGTCCTCTCAGGACAGCTCCTTGTAAGGTGTTCGGATGATCCGCACACGTAACAATCCTTGCTGTACCGAGGAAGAGGGTATGTAGTTGTTCCTGGGTTCCGATTATGAGTTGGGGGATTTCGACACTCTCGGTTCCAGTGTCCCTTTCTCCCGCAGTTCAGACAGTGCTTGCATGGCTTGTTCCTGGCATGATGAAAACTACACGTGACACATAAAGAAAACTTGCCAGTGTATGGTTTACGTATCTGTTCCACCGGAACTCTGCATTGATAATCCCAATGGCCTGTCCTTCCACAGCGGGTGCATTGCCTGCATGGGATTTCAGCACAGTGGTGGTATTGGCAATTAGAGCAAAGGGGTGTTTTCCCAGCATAGTACTCTTGAATCTCTGGCTCCGGAGTAGCGGCTATTTGGCGAAGTGGAATGGCCTCCGTATAGATTACAGGGCCCTTTGATTTCTTAGCGCGACGGCGCTTACGTTTCTTGCTTGGTTCCCTCTCAGCCAATCCTTCAATTCCTGTAACTGTCTTCGGGTAGCACCGAGCGTACTCATCACTATTCATGACTCGAGTGATGAGGTCAGGAATGACCGCAACCGACTGTTCAGTAATCAAGGTTGCCAGTGCAGCAGTTGCTGGTTCCACCTCTGGTGGAGGAGGATGAGGTGGTGACGGTTGATGTTCCTGTGACATTTTGATCTGAACCGAAAAGACATCGGTTAGTACTCATCATCAAAAATGTAATACATGCAAATAAATTCTTATGTTCTGCGTTCTCTACATGAGGGTCCCTAGGTTATAGTCTAGGCCAAACCATTTAAAGAAAATGACCTAAGTTTCTCTATAACCATGGCTCTGATACCAATCTGTCACACCCCGAGCCGGCAGGGTAGGATCGGATTCCCTGTCGGGCGGAAGGTTCTCGGGGCGCGATATCGTGAGTGATAATCGGAATGATCAGATTGTTTACATTGCACATGACATAAATGAGAAATGCTAAATAGAATAGAATTACAAAGTTAAATTACATCCGTATTGTTCATAATCTAACAATGTAAATTTATCATAAACATCATAATATATCTATCTTGTAACTGCACAAGATATACAAAATAATTGTATAATGATGTTCCAAAAGAATGCAGGTCCAAAAATACTAAGTCTTCCAAATGAAGCCCTAGTCCAAAAGCATAAGCTTCTTAATTGACCTGTTCGTCACCTGAGAAGTCATGCAAAAATAAAGTCAACACATGGTTGGTGAGTTCATATTGTTGAGTAATTGAAAATGATTTGTAAACCTCTTTCGGTAAAGTCCCTAACCTCATTAACATCACATGTAATATCCACATCGGTATGCTTATGTATAGGGCATACCCCTGAGTCGAGCCTACAAACTCCCCCAGACGCCATCCCACCACATACTAATACGCATATGACATTGTTGTTAATGATAATTAGGCATTTTTACCTAACACACACTTCCATTTACGATAGTTCAAATGCACACTCAAAACCTTTATTAAACCCTCGGGTAACAACCTTAATCTCATTAACATCACATGTATCATCCAGATCGGTATGCTTATGTATAGGGCATACCCCTGAGTCGAGCCTACAAACCCGCCCAGACGCCATCCCACCACATACTAATCGACATAGGATATTGGTGTTAATGATAATTAAGCGTTTTACCCCTACCAATAACTTGCTTGTTCATCAGTTCTTTGTTCCTGTAAATAGAATAATTTGGAATCTATGTTGATTCCTCAAGTTCATCACAATAATGATCAACCACAGTATTTGTAGAACAGTTATAATTGCTTAATTAAATAAATAAATAAACAATTAATAAAATCTAAGTCCTAATGATTGGGCCTTGGTCAACTCGAGTAGACTAGTCTGTCAATCAAGGTTCTTAGTAGTTAGGGAATTCTGTAAATATCATCAAACATATGACCTATAAATCAAACGGTCTAGCTAGGACTTCTTGAAATGTAGGATTTCTTGTTTTGTTCTTGATTCGTTGTGTTGGCATATGTTATCTCTGATATTTCCCAGATTTTCCCTTGAAAATGATTTATTGATTCGTCTGATTCTGTCACAAGATGTACTTGATTCGTTGATCACGGAATACTAGATTCGTTGATCAAATGTACTCTTGATTCATTGTTCATCAAACACTTGATTTGTTGAACATCGAATATTAACTTTGCAAAGATAGTTTCGTTTGATTCATTGAACTTCCCCACTTGTTTTGTCAAAATAGTTTCGTTTGATTCGTTGAACTCACACACTTGATTTTTCAAAATGTTTTGTTTGATTCGTTGAAATCACCCACTTGATTCGTCAAAATGTCTTGTTTTGATTCGTTGAAATGACACACTTGTTTCGACAAAATGTTTCGTTTAATTAGTTGAAATGTTTAGTTTAACCCAATTATCCACCTAAATTATAAGTAGATGAATTTAGTAAAACCTGCATAAAATTCACCTAGACATGATTCTAGGTTAACAATTTACATATAAAAACATATGTTAAATAAAAGCATTTAAGTAAACAATTAAAACAAACAGTTTACGCATGCTTCTCAGCCCCGCGTTTTAAAACAAAATATTAGAAAAGGGGCAATGAACTCACTTGTGTTGTAGCTCTTATGATTCAACCAAGAAAATACGCGCGCTCGTTTGTTGTAAACTAGGTATCTTCAGCATCTGTGTTGATTTATTACGATTCGAATACTATAAGTATTTATATTTTGACGTATATAGGGTTTAGGTCTCGGTGTGCGACTATGTGTCCTATATACTTGCTAATGTGTTACTAAGATTTTTTTTTAATTATTCTATGTTAAATACCCTCTATGAATCCCCTTATCTGTTAGCTAATAACAAGTTACTTTTAAATTTTACAAAAATCGGGCAGAGTTTCCTTTGTTTTTAGTCCAAATCCAGACAATTTATATTGTCTATTTTACAACTAAATCCCAATCAATTATAATAAAACTAACTTTCATAACTATATAAACTTTAAACAAAACCAATGACATTTATGAAAGTAAAACAATTAGCTATTAATTAAAGTCATTCTATTTGAATATTCTCAGTTGTTTAACCATGCCATGAATTTGCTATGGGTTACGTGTTGACAACATAAGGTCAAACAACCCATACTTAGTTCGTCTCATTGTTTTCCCATTGATCTTACCTTGTCGTTCTTTAGTACTTTCGAAACCCATGGCCATGTAACAACCCTCTTTAACTTAACGTAAGTTATCATGTTTCTTTGTTTTGATCATTGAAATCCCAAGTGTTTCAATCCCATTGACTTCATAAAACCCATGTTTATATGTTTGAAAAGTGTAAGATATCTTTTATATTGAAAATCCTTGGTATTGATAAGTTGGAAATCGGTTAACACTCCAAATGGTCACTTTGAACCATTATCGGTTTTAACATATTAATCTCATGGTTTTACTTAACAATTTCAAGGGTTATAATACCAATTGGTTGTTAAAACATATGTTTATAGATTGGAAGAGTTTAGAAAGCTTTTGTGTTAAAGAAAACTTAGTATTGGTGGCATTCCAAATCGGTTAACACCAATGGAACCCAACTTAAACAAAAATAACTATATGACCATTCAGCTAGGGTGATTCAGGTTCTTGTGGTCATAACTTGATCATAGGAACGCTAAATCGAGCAAACTAAAGCTTCATGATCAAGTTCGGGATGTTAGCTTTCTATCCATTATTTATAGGCTTTCTAATTCGTCCAAATGAGGCTCCAAACAGCTGGTATAAAATCAGTGCTCCATTCAGCACCTTCTGAATTAGGACACTGTTTTGACCCATTTAAAGTCCGAACCAATGAAACTTGTATTGATGAAAGTTGTTCCTAACATATTAAATTAGTAGGCTGGAAAGTTTCTTAAGTTAACTTTAACGTTTTCTATGTTAAGAACACAAAAGAACTGGCTGGGCAGAATCTGCCATGTTACCCAGCCCTTAGCACAACCCCTTTTGAACTCCATTTCTTTGCCAATATCAGCCCCAAATCGATTCCAACAGACCCAAACATCAATCTAATTTAATCCTTAACATCTTAACATGTTTTTTTGGTGCAAGATCCTAAAGTTTTAAGGTCGAAAACTAGCTGGAACTCGACTGCACAGTGGAAAAACCCACCTGCACAGGGGCTGTCACGAAATCAGCCACCTTGCGCTCAATTTTGGTCCGTTTTTGATGACTCAAAGCTTCATATCTTTGTCTAATCACGATCTACAAGTTTCTATAGTTGTTATAGTGTTATCCTAACTGATTTGAAGTGATAAAAACGTTTAAAACTCACCTGGTCGGAACAGTGCAGAAAACCCTCAAATTTAGCCTCTTCTTTTGTAAACTGCGACCGATAGCACTCGTTTCAGCTCCGATCGCCTGTACTTCTGTGTTCCTCTCATTCTCACGGTCGTTTAGAGTACTAGAACGTCAAATTTGGTGGAGAAACGAAGAAGTTATGGTGATTTGAAGTGTGGTGGTATGGTGGTGACGGGAATTCGAATTTGAAGAAGAAGGAGGTGTGGGAGCTGAAATTTTGGGAAGGGAAGAAATGGGTTTTTGGGTTTAAATAGCCCGGGTATGTTCGGGCGTGTTCTGACCCGCTCGGTTTCAGTTTCGCGCGTCGTTTTCGTTCGTTTTCGCAACGCAATAATACGATTTTAAAATAGAGTTTTCCATGTTGAACTAAGTTGTAATTCCTAATACATTAACTAATTATCTTTTATTTATTTTAAAATTTCAGAAATATTTAATTAACTGTTTAAATCGAATCGTACGGTTGTCGCGCGTATCCGTTCGAATCGTCACCCGTACGAATACGGCGATAACTATACTTTTCAATATTGTTTTCTAATTATTGGGTATCATTCAGAACGTTAAACTTTCAGATATATTCGTACAGATCGTCACCTATACGAATAACCCGTCAATTTAACATTCACATAACGACATCCGTTCTGTTGTGTTCTATAAAGCCTCACATACGTTTATACATAATAAATCCTAACAAGTAATCACATGATGGTTCTGTGTTGCCAGCTAATTATCTAACTCAAGAACCATAGTTCTGAACTTTGTTTCTGTTAAATGTTTCTGAACTTGTTGTTTGATAACACCAAATGATTATGACAAATGATATGAATAGGAAATGTACTGATTGTATGTAGTTCGTACCTGTTTACTGTTCATGTTAATATTTAAGATCACTGTTCCTGTACGGTTCCGGTACTGATGTTACACTAGGAGCGAAAGGGTTGGCCGAACAAGTCACCACCGAATGAAACTGCCATATGAGTCTTGACCAGAAGGAGCTGGGCCGACTGAGATTTCCTTGGCCGAATAGCTCCCCCGATCGAATGAGTCATTAGCCAGCTCGAAAGGCCGATCGAATGAGGGCCGAATGGCTAAGTCCGACTGATGAGTTGCCGAAAGAAGACCTGGCCGAAAGGGCTCATACGTCAGTGGCTCAACCGAAGGAGTGGTTGACGAAAGAGTGGAGCCATTCGGCTCATGCTGGTTCGGTCGGCAGTCATTCGACCATCTGGGTTGTGGCCATTCGGCCGTGGGGTGCGACCCAGATGCAGCTCTCGAATCGGGGTTAGACGACTATCAACCCAGGGTTATGTGTTTCTACATAGTTTCTTACAAGGATTTGTGAGAGTCCTATGGGTTTAAATGGTATACAACCGGTTTTTGAGGGGTTAGAACTTAGGGTTCTCAAAACACTAAAATTCGAACTAAAAACACAAATTTTACCTCGGTTTGGCTGGAACAAAGTTCAGATCCTTTGTACTTTCAAGATCTATGTGTTGCAAGGGTCGTTTTGACACCAAAATGAGTTGATTTCGTGAAGATTAGAGGAAGAAATCTTAGAGAGAGTGAGGTTTCTAGAGAGAGATTAGTGAGAGAGAGAGATGAACGAATTTGGGAGTGTTGGCTGATTGGTGGTGGTCTGGTGTGGCTTTAATGCCACATTAAATGATAAGAAATACCCGGGTTCGTTCGGGTTCGTTCGGTTTCGCGTGGTTTCGCGTAAAAACATAGATTTCTCGTCGTTTTCGTTCCGAAACGACTCGGTTTTAAAACAAGAGTTTGAAATATTATTTTAGGTTGTGATTCCTAATAAATTAACTAATATCTTTTATTTATTTAAAATTTTCAGAAATAATTAACTTACAGTTTAAATTCGAATCGTACGGTCGTCGCGCGTATTCGTTCGAATCGTCACCCGTACGAACACGTCGATAACTATACTTTTCAATATGGTTTTCTAATTATTGGACATCATTCAGAACGTTAAATTTCAGATGTATTCGTACAGATCGTCATCTATACGAATAATCTGTCGCTTTAGCATTCACGTAACGACATCCGTTGTTGTTTTGTTCTGTAAGGCCTCACATACGTTTATACGTAATAAAATCCGATCACCTAATCACATGATGGTTCTGTGTTGCCAGATAAAAATCTGACTGATGAACCATAGTTCTGAACTTGTTTTCTAAACTGATTCTGAATTTGTTCGTTGATGACATGAAATGACAATGAAACATGAAATGAACATGACATACAATGAAACACATATAGTTCGTACCTGATTACTGTTCGTTTTACTGTAGAGATCACTGTTCCGGTGCCGGTTCCGGCACTGATGTTATAGTCTCCCCTTGTTAGAGAAATTTCGTCCCGAAATTTAAAAGTTGTTATCGGGTACAGCTTCCTCTTCAAATAGTTGGGGATACTTTGACTTCATGTGATCTTCACGTTCCCAAGTAAACTCAGGTTCGCGTCTTGAATTCCATCGAACCTTTACAATCGGAATACGGCTTCGCCTCAGTTGTTTAACCTTGCGATCCATAATCTCCAACGGTTCCTCGATAAAGTGTAATTGTTCATCAACTTGAATTTCTTCAATTGGGATGACGAGTGATTCGTCAGCAAGGCATTTCTTTAAGTTAGAGACATGAAACACGTCATGCACACAACTGAGTTCTTCTGGTAATCCCAGTCTATACGCTACAGGACCAATCCGCTCGATGATCTCGAACGGTCCCACGTATCGTGGTGCTAATTTGCCTTTCTTTCCAAAACGTACTACGCCTTTCCATGGGGATACCTTCAACATTACACGGTCTCCCACTTGGAATTCCAACGGCTTGCGTCGTTTGTCAGCGTAACTCTTTTGTCTGCTCCTAGTAGCTTGTAGTCTTCGTTGAATTTGGGCAATCTTATCAGTGGTTTCCTGAATAAGTTCTGGACCATTTATTCGATTATCTCCCACTTCGGTCCAACAGATCGGTGACCGACATTTTCGACCATAAAGAGCCTCAAATGGGGCACATCCAATACTGTTGTGGTAACTGTTCTTGTAGGAGAATTCGATTAGTGGCAAATGAGAATCCCAATTTCCACCAAAATCCAAAACGCAGGCTCTTAACATATCTTCTAGGGTCTGAATAGTACGTTCCCTTTGACAGTCCGTTTGAGGATGATAAGCTGTACTCAGATTTAACTGCGTCCCTAGAGATTTCTGTAGTGATTTCCAGAACCTTGATGTGAATCTGCTGTCTCGATCGGAAATAATAGACAATGGCACACCATGGCGTACCACTATCTCATTGATGTACAATCTTGCCAGTTTATCCATCGTGAAAGTCTCACGCATTGGCAAGAAGTGAGCAGATTTTGTTAAACGATCAATGATCACCCAAATTGTATCATGACCACTGGAAGTGCGGGGTAGCTTGGTAATGAAGTCCATAGCTATTTGTTCCCACTTCCAGAGAGGAATCTCAGGCTGTTCCAGTAAACCAGACGGTCTCTGGTGTTCCGCCTTTACCTTCGCACACGTAAGACATCGACCGATGTACTCGGCTATGTCTTTCTTCATCCCAGGCCACCAATAAAATCCACGCAAGTCTTGGTACATTTTATCAGTGCTTGGATGAACGGAGTATTTAGTCTTGTGCGCTTCAACGAAGATAAGTCTTCTCAATTCGTCTACCGCCGGAATCCATATACGATTCTGGTAGTAGATCATTCCATCAGGCTTAGTCTCATATTGTTTCTCCGCTCCGCAATCAAGTTCTTTCTTCAAATTTCCTCGGTCAACTGATTCTTGTTGTGCTTGAACTATCTTGTCTCGCAAACTGGTCTGCACAGTCATTCCCATTGCTCTAACGCGCAAAGGTTTGACCCGTTCCTTCCGGCTCAAGGCATCAGCTACTACATTAGCCTTTCCCGGATGGTATTTGATCACACAATCGTAATCATTCAGAAGTTCAACCCAACGGTGTTGTCGCATGTTGAGTTCCTTCTGATCAAAGATGTGCTGCAGACTCTTGTGATCAGTGAATATGGTACACTTAGTGCCATATAAGTAATGTCTCCAGATCTTCAGTGCGAAGATTATAGCTCCTAGTTCAAGATCATGAGTAGTGTAGTTCTTCTCATGAACTTTTAACTGTCTTGATGCATAAGCAATGACTTTATCCCGTTGCATCAGTACGCATCTGAGTCCCTGATGGGAGGCATCACAGTAAACAACAAAATCATCACATCCTTCTGGAAGAGATAGAATTGGAGCATTACACAACTTCTGTTTCAAAGTCTGAAAAGCATCGTCTTGTTTCTGCTCCCAGACAAACGGTTCACTCTTCTGAGTTAATTTAGTGAGAGGCAAAGCTATCTTAGAAAAGTTTGAGATAAACCTTCTATAATAACCTGCCAATCCCAGAAAAGACCGTATCTCCGTCGGTGTCTTCGGAGTGTCCCAGTTCTTTATCGCTTCAATCTTAGCGGGATCTACGTGTATTCCCTAGCTGTTGACTACATGGCCCAAAAATTGAACTTCTCTTAACCAGAATTCACACTTAGAGAATTTGGCATAAAGTTTATGTTCCTTCAACAGCTCCAAGATTTTCCTGAGGTGTTCTTCATGTTCAGCTTTACTCTTTGAATAAATCAAAATGTCATCGATAAAGACAATGACAAACTGATCCAAATATGGTTTGCACACTCGGTTCATGAGGTCCATGAAAACCGCTAGTGCATTCGTCAATCCGAAAGGCATCACCATGAATTCGTAATGCCCGTATCTGGTTCGGAAGGCCGTCTTCGGTATGTCTTCGTCTTGAACTCTAAGTTGATGATACCCGAACCGTAGATCGATCTTCGAGAAATACTGAGCTCCTTGCAACTGATCAAACAAATCATCAATCCTCGGCAATGGAGACCGATTCTTGATAGTCAACTTGTTCAGCTCTCGATAGTCGATGCACATTCTAAACGATCCGTCTTTCTTCTTCACGAATAAGACCGGAGCTCCCCAAGGTGAGTAGCTCGGTCTGATGAATCCTTTATCCAGTAACTGGTTTGACAATTCCTGCATCTCCGAAGGTGCTAACCTGGAAGGAGATTTAGCAACAGGAGTTGCTCTAGGAACTAACTCAATTTGGAATTCTACCGGTCGCGCAGGTGGCAAACCTGGTAGGTCTTCAGGAAATACTTCCAGATACTCTTTCACTACTGGCACGTCTTGAACCTTTTTCTTTTCTTTCTCCTTTTCTACCACATGAGCCAGGAAAGCTATGCACTGCTTCTGTAAGCACTTACGCGCCTTTATGCAAGAAATGATTTTGACACTTCGTTTTGCTTGATCCCCTCTGACTTCCAATACTCGATCATCCGGCAATGGAACTCGAAGCAGCTTTTCAGAACAGATGACTTCCACTCGGTTAGAAGAAAGCCAATCCATTCCAACAATGATGTCGAAACTACCCAACTCCATCGATATCAAATCGATGGAAAATGAATGACCATTAAGTGTCAACGGGCAATTCCTGTATATTGTACTAACTGTGATTTGTTTCCCGTTAGCTACTTTTATGATATAAGGGGAGTCTAATTGTTCCTCTATAGAATCTAGGTGGCATGCAAAATCGGCAGAGATAAAACTCTGATCCGCACCAGTGTCAAATAGAACAGATGCATAAAAGTCATGTAAGAGAAATGCACCAGTGACCACGTTCGGGTCTTGGCATGCAGCTGGAGCTCCTATGACAAAAGTACGGGGTGCTTGAACTGCTTGTTGTGTCTTCTTTGGGCAGTTCTTCGCAAAGTGGCCCTGTTCGCCACAGTTATAGCAACCACCATTGTTCTGTTTAGCTGGTGGAGGGAGAGCTAAAGCAGCATTGTTGGCTGCTTGATTTGGTGTCATCCGGCAATGTTGAACCCAATGGCCCATTCTTCCACACCCAGTACAATGCTTGCAAGGGGTGTTAGCAGCATGAGGTTATTGAAATTTGGCACACAAAGGATATGTACCAGTGTAGGGTCTTTTGTTGGGGTTCTGTGGTGCAGCTGCTATTTGCTGGAGAGGTGTGGCCATCGTGTAGTTCTTGATGACCTTTTGTTTCTTCTTCTGATGGTGGTGAGGTTTCTTTGATGGCTCTGCTTTGTTCTTGCCGGAGTCAGTCTCTTTCTTTAAAACTCCTTAGGCTACCATCATATCCATGAGCTTCCCAGACAAACTCACCTTTGACTCCAATGTGACAGGATTTGCAGCAACCACTAATCCTTGTATGCAGACTGGTAACCCACATACATACCTGTCAATCCGTTTCTCCAGACTCGGTACCATATCCGGCACCAAAGCAAGCAACTCGTGGTAACGAGTTGTATATCCCATGTGGTCTGCCCCTTTCATCACATGGTTAGACAGTTCCACTTCTAGTCTCTGTAGCTCGTTCTTGGGGCAAAACTCAGTCCTCAATAGAGCCTTGAAGTCTTCCCATGGCATCAACATAGCTTCACCTCTTCCTCTTGCATTAACTTGGTCGTTCCACCAAGTCAAAGCCCGCTTATTGAATTTTCCAGCAGAGTAGCGAACCTTGTGATGCTCTGGACAACTGTAGAGGTCCAGAGTAGCTTCAACCTTTTCTATTTATTGGATTAATCCAATGGCTCCTTCACACCCACTAAAAGTGGGTGGCTTACACCCCATAAAGGACTCGTATGAGTGGCTTGAAGTACCACCAGTGTTCCCACTGGCTTCTCCTGACGAGTTGCCAGTATTCTTGATCTGGTTACGAAAACGGCTGAACATCTTCGGTATCGCTTCTTTCATCTGATTGGTCATCTAGGTACTCAGTAGAGTCACTAAAGCGATAGTAGTAGGATCCAGAATCGGCGTTGTGCTCGGGCCTGCTGGTAGGTTGAGTGGAGGAGGAAAAAATGGAGGAGGAGGTGGAGGCAATGGAGGCATTGCAGGAGGTGAGTCAGACGGTGATGCTGTAGAAGAATGTGGAGCCAAATCTTGTGGTGGTGGAGGTAATGAGGGAGTCTGTCTTCTCGACGGCATTCTGATCATAACCAATAAAGTTATTGGTTAGTGCAATGATCGAATACAGAAGACAGTATGCAAGTAAGGTCTTAAGTCCTGTGTTCTCTACATGCAGGGTCCCTAGGTTATAGTCTAGGCCAAACCGTTTATTTAAATGACCTATATTTCTCTATAACCATGGCTCTGATACCAATCTATCACACCCCGGGCCGGCGGGGTTGGATCGGAGTCCCCGTGCGGCGGAAGGTTCCCGGGATGCGATATCGGGAGTGATAATCAAAGTGATGATCAGATTGTTTACATTGCACATGATATAAATGAGAAAATGCTAAATAGAATAGAATTACAAAGTTAAATTACATCAGTATCGTTTATAATTTAACAATGTAAATCTACCATAAACATCATAAAGTTTCTATCTTGTAACTATACAAGATATACAAAATAACTGTATAATGATGTTCCAAAAGTATGCAGGTCCAAAAATGCTAAGTCTTCTATCTGAAGTCCTAGTCCAAAAGCATAAGCTTCTTAATTGACCTGTTCGTCACCTGAGAACTCATGCAAAAAGACCAAGTCAACACATGGTTGGTGAGTTCATATAGTTTAGTATTTGAAAATGATTTGAAAACCATCTTCGGTAAAGACCCTAACCTCACTAACACCACATGTAATATCCACATCGGTATGCTTGTATATAGGGCATACCCGTGGGTCGAGCCTACAACCTGCCCAGACGCCGTCCCACCACATACTAATGCGCATATGACACTGTTGTTAATGATAATTAAGCATTTTTACCTACCATACACTTCTACTCCACTATAGTTCTACTGTACACTCAAAACATTTGTTAAACCCTCGGGTAACAACCTTAATCTCATTAACATCACATGTATCATCCAGATCGATATGCTTATATATAGGGCATACCCCTGAGTCGAGCCTACAACCCGCCCAAACGCCGTCCCACCACATACTAATCCACATAGGACATTGTTGTTAGTAATAATTAAGCGTTTTACCCCTACCATTAACCCATTTGTTCTTCAGTTCATTGTTCATGTAAATACAACGATTTGAGATCTCTATGGATCCTTTGAGTTCATCATGCAAATATGATCAACCACAAAAATTGTACAAACAGTGAAATAAATGCTTAATTAAATAAATAAATAATCATTTAATAAAATCTAAGTCCTAATGATTGGGCCTTGGTCATACTCGAGTAGACTAGTATAGCAATCAGGTACTTAGTAGTAAAGGAGATCTGTAAACATCATCAAGCATGCAACCTATACTCAATCAGTCTAGCTAGGACATCTTTTGAAATATAGGATTTTATTAACCGTTCTTGACCGTTCACATGCTCTCCTTGAATATTTCCCAGATTTTCCTCAAAACAGTTAGGGAATACTGTAAATATCATCAAACATGTGTCTCATATTCGATCAGTCTAGCTAGGACATCTTTCAAACCTGAGAATGGCACATGCTATCTTTGATATTTCCCAGTTAGACCCTTGAAATAGTTCTTTGTAAATAGATCGTTAGATCGTTAGTTCTTTGACAACACCCTCTTGAAATAGTTCTTTGAAATTAGATCGTTAGTTCTTTGAAAAAGACCGTTAGTTCTTTGAAAAAGACCGCTAGTTCTTTGAAATAGATCGTTAGTTCTTTGAAATAGATCTTTGAAATAGTTCTTTGTTTTAGATCTTTAGTTCTTTGAAAATAGTTTTTGAATAGAGTTCTTTGATTTGAAGAGTTATTTACTCAAGACGAATAGATAACTCGTTTTAAATCCAATAATTAGTTTACCTAGACAAAAGTCTAGGTTAACAGTTATACAAGTAAAACACATACAAATTTAAAAGCAGTTAAGTAAACAATTTAAATAAAACAGTTTACGCATGCTTCTCAGCCTCGCGTCTTAAAACAAAAATGTTAGAAAAGGGGCTATGAACTCACCTGTGTTGTTTTGTATTGAATTACCACAAAATGCGCGGTCGTTGTTGTAGGCTATGTTTCTTCAGTTCCTGATTTGTTTTAAGAAAGTTTGTATCCGTTAAGTATTTATAACAAACACAACTAGGGTTTTTGTCTCGGTGTGCAACTAAGTGTCCTAGTTTACTAATGTGTTTATAGTATTTGCTCTATCTAGTTTAAATGTATTACCCGTAAGTAAACCCTGATCCCACAAGTGGTCATTACAAGTCCTTAATTAAATCGTGTTTAAATTATTTCATTCTAGGTTAATTATTTAGAAAACATTTATTTTAATTGAAGGAGTTTACAAGTTAACTTCTTTTATTAAAACATGCTTAATTTAAATGAAAGGATGTTTATCACATGATGGGCTCAGAATAAGCCCATTGGGCCAACCTCGGCCTATTATTACATTTCGGTCGTCCATGGATTCTTTAATCTCTCATGTGTATAACTCACCCTAGGTAATTCGAATGAATCACCAATTGTAGTTATACATTCGTATGACACTTCTAAATATTACATGTTAATAATAATTAATCAACAATCACATATTTAGACTTTAGTTTGATTCTCAATGTTTCGAATTGTAACACCCCAAATTTTCTAATACAAGTTAATGGAACTTGCAAATGCGCGACGAACAATTAACTTGTAGGAAAATATACGAAAAATAACCAAGGCTAGCATTACTGAACGTGTACTCGAAATGGTAAGAATTCGAGTACACCCATTTTCGAGTACACTGGATTTCGTGTACTCAGAATTTCGAGTACTAGCCCCTGCCTATAAATAGTAGTGCCTTGGGAAATGTGCGAACCTTTGGCTGGAAGCTCATCTGCTCTCGAGTACACGAAGTTTAAGTCCAAGAATTTCAAGAATCAAACTTTGATCGACCAAACGAAGTAGGAAACGCACGGGATCCTACCAGGAGGATCAGCTACCTTCAAGTAAGTGATTCATGTATAGAAAGCTGGATTTTTATACAAAAGTTAGGATGGTTAAACGACGGGTGAACTTATGCTTAAAGCTCACACCTTTATGCATGAAGTTCATAACTTTAAGGTTCCAATATGTTGGTAACAACATAAGGAACCTAGAACTAGCTCCCCAAAGTCTTAGATGAATTTCTGAGATGTTTAATGACGAAAGTGATGAGTACACGAAATCCGGCACAAAGGGGGTTATTCGAATACCATGATTATTTCGAATACATGGAAATTTCGAGTACAGTGCCATGTTCGAATACACAATGCATTTCGTATACATGTTATTTCGAATACACCGGGTAGTTCGAATACACTAGCATTTCGAATACTCGAGGGTTTCGTGTACATGAGAACTTAACGAATTTCAAGGGTTTCGAACACTTAGCTAAGTTTCGAGAACTTGGATTCAGAAAGGGGGGACTAGTAGGCTATGAGGACTTAGAATAATTTCTAAGTCTAAGTATGTGATGTGATGGTATGTGATGATATGATGTAACTGATATAGGTCCTTAAAGCCCTAGCTAAGGAGTTCGGCTAAGGTTAACAGGAGTCTACTATCAGGTGAGTTCTAGACGCCCTATTTTATGCTTAATGTTTTGGGCTGACATACATGCTTATTGTTATGTCTATGATGATATGTGCCTATGATGAATGAATGATGATATGCCTTGACCATGTATGCATGTTAAGGTGATAGTATGATTATTGCATGGAAGTATGCTCAGAATGATGAATGCATGTTAGTAAGTTACGATGATAAACTGAATGATAACATGCTATGATGATAAATAGGGATGTATGTTATGATGAAATCCTAGGTACGCTATGATGAAAGTATGATGTTATGATGATTACATGCTAGCAAAATGTGTTTATATTGCCATGATGAATGATATGATGACGTGCGGCTAGCATGACATGTGCATGGTACTAGGATGTTATGATGACATGATACTAGCATACCCTGTATGAGGAATCCTATGATACTAGGATAAGGATACGATGTTATGATGAATGATGATATGGTGCTAGTGTGTCATGTCATGATGAATAATGGTTGCTCCAGTATTTGTACTGGGTAAGTATGGTTGCTCCCGTACTCGTTACGGGGTAAGTATGAGGTTGCTCCCGTACTCGTTACGGGTAAGTATGAGGTTGCTCCCGTACTCGTTACGGGGTAAGTATGACGTTGCTCCCATATTCATATGGGGTAAGTATGGTTGCTCCAGTAATTGCTACTGGGTAAGTATGGATCTGTAGAACGCTTCGGCGGGACAGATCAACGGTTATGGAGCCTTGTGCCGGCATAAGCCCACTGTTCGTATGGTAACAGTGGAACGTATGATGATGATGATGTAGGGGTGTTATGCGCTAAGGTTATGGACTATGTGTATGAAATGATGTGTATGTTAAGTATGTTTAATGATTGTTTTATGAAAACTAGAACTCACCAGCGTAAGCTGACTTGATTTAGCATGTATGTCAGGTTGAAGGTATGATAGGAGAAGGCATGGAGCTCGGGCATAGGGTCATACGATCCGGTGGTTTTTGGCAATCCGATATGTTTTTGATACAGACACTTTATTGATTTCTGTTTATCAAACTATGTTTACAATTCCGCTGCATGATTATGAAAGTTTTTAGTTTAATAGCTATGTGTTATGATGAAAACCAACCTCTGTGAGGTGCCCGGTTTCGGGGCCCCACACGAATCAAAATGATATCCTCTACTCATGTTCGTATGTTAATAAGGTTTTAAGAAAATTTTGTTATTCCACCCTTGTTCTTTATCATATCAAAATGAATTCATAACCTTAGTCCCTCAAAAGAATTTAAACCCTTGATTTCATGAATAAAACCCTAATGTTGATCCTTTATGCACACACATAGCATATTCCATGCATGCATCTTGTCACCCAACCCATGCATATATACACTCCTACACCCCATGTAGATAATCCACATATCCTTTGACCGTATACCATTTGACCGAATGAAGGCTAGGAGCGAAAGGGTTGGCCAAACTAGTCACCACCGAATGAAACTGCCGTATGAGTCTTGACCAGAAGGAGCTGGGCCGACTGAGATTTCCTTGGCCGAATAGCTCCCCCGATCGAATGAGTCATTAGCCAGCTCGAAAGGCCGATCGAATGAGGACCGAATGGCTAAGTCCGACTGATGAGTTGCCGAAAGAAGACCTGGCCGAAAGGGCTCATACGTCGGTGGCTCAACCGAAGGAGTGGTTGACGAAAGATTGGAGCCATTCGGCTCATGCTGGTTCGGTCGGCAGTCATTCGACCATCTGGGTTGTGGCCATTCGGCCGTGGGGTGCGACCCAGATGCGGCTCTCGAATCGGGGTTAGACGACTATCAACCCAGGGTTATGTGTTTCTACATAGTTTCTAACAAGGATTTGTGAGAGTCCTATGGGTTTAAATGGTATGCAACCGGTTTTTGAGGGGTTAGAACTTAGGGTTCTCAAAACCCTAAAATTCGAACTAAAAACAAAAATTTTACCTCGGTTTGGCTGGAACAAAGTTCAGATCCTTTGTACTTTCAAGATCTAAGTGTTGCAAGGGGCGTTTTGACACCAAAATTAGTTGATTTCGTGAAGACTAGAGGAAGAAATCTTAGAGAGAGAGTGAGGTTTCTAGAGAGAGATTAGTGAGAGAGATGAACGAATTTTGGAGTGTTGGCTGATTGTTGGTGGTTTGGTGTGGCTTTAATGCCACATTAAATGATAAGGAAATACCCGGGTTCGTTCGGGTTCGTTCGGTTTCGCGTGGTTTCGCGTAAAAACATAGATTTCTCGTCGTTTTCGTACCGAAACGACTCGGTTTTAAAACAAGAGTTTGAAATATTATTTTAGGTTGTGATTCCTAATAAATTAACTAATATCTTTTGTTTATTTAAAATTTTCAGAAATAATTAACTTACAGTTTAAATTCGAATCGTACGGTCGTCGCGCGTATTCGTTCGAATCGTCACCCGTACGAACACGGCGATAACTATACCTTTCAATATGGTTTTCTAATTATTGGACATCATTCAGAACTTTAAACATTCAGCTGTATTCGTACAGATCGTCACCTATACGAATAATCTGTCGGTTTAGCAATCACGTAACGACATCCGTTGTTGTTTTGTTCTGTAAGGCCTCACATACGTTTATATGTAATAAAATCCTATCACCTAATCACATGATGGTTCTGTGTTTCCAGATAAAAATCTGACTGATGAACCATATTTCTGAACTTGTTTTCTAAAGTGATTCTGAATTTGTTCGTTGATGACATGAAATGACAATGAAACATGAAATGAACATAACATACAATGAAACACATATAGTTCATACCTGATTACTGTTCGTTTTACTGTAGAGATCACTGTTTCGGTGCCGGTTCCGGCACTGATGTTACACTACCCGTAATCAAAACCCACTGAACCAAGGAGCAAACCCCAACCCTCCTCTCTGCACGTTCAAAATGTTCCTGGATTGCAAAACCCACTCATTCATCGGCACTGAGGGAGCCGTAGGGTTATTACGCTGGATGGAAAAGGCAGAGTCGGCCTTTGCCATGAGCAACTGTAGGAACAATGACAGGGTTAAGTTCGCTGCCGGAACTCTTGAGGGTGCTGCCCTCACGTGGTGGAACGCTAATGTCCAGAACTTGGGGTTGGATGCAGCCAACGCTCTACCTTGGGATGATTTTAAGAGGATGTTGAACCGCGAATAATGTCCTCGCGGTGAAGTGCAGAAACTTGAAACTGAATTCTGGAACCATAAGATGATTGGTTCCGAGGTTGAGGCATACACTGCCCGATCATATGAGCTGGCATACCTGTGCCCGGAAATGGTAACCCCACCCTACAAGCACATAGAGAAGTATATTGAGGGACTGCCACCTCAAATTCAGGGCATGATACTCTCTGCTGACCCCATCACCATGCAATAAGCCGTGCGATTAACCCACAAGCTCACTGACTCGGCAGTTGCACAGGGACTTTTACCACCCCGTGGTGCTGTAACCACAACCACTGACAACAAACGCAAATGGGATAACACCCAGAGCAAAACTTCCACTTTCCAACCACCACCATAGCAACGTAAGTTTGGGTCATCTCAGGCTTAGGCACCACCCATCCCAACCTACCAAAATCCAGGAACCTATGCAGGCAAACACTCAAGTGCAACAAATGCAACTGACATCATGCCTTGGGACAATACGGCTCTATCCGATGCCAACGGTGTGGCAAAGGAGGACATCTCACCAAGAATTGTAGAGGCGAGATACTGGCAAAGACCCCATAGCCACAACAGCAACAACTTGAAGCACTGAAGGGCTGCTTCGAATGTGGAAAGCCAGGGCACTTCAAGAGGGACTGCCCACATCTAAAGAACAACACCAATAACGGGAACAACAACGGTCCGAAGGGACGAGACTTCGTGATCGGGGCAAAGAAGGCCAAAAAAGATCCCAACCTTGCAACTGGTACGTATCTTCTGAACGATAATTATGCTTCTGTGTTGTTCGATACTGGGGCTGAGAAAAGCTTTATATCTAAGGATTTTAGTGAGATACTTGCCATTACCCTGACACCCTTAGAGGTTGAATACACAGTAAAGCTAGCTCATGGTAAATTAATTGTTACTAAGCACATTCTGAAAGAATGCACATTAGAGCTAGCAAACCACAAATTTAAGATTACCTCATGCCGGTTACACTAGGCAGTTTCTGAAAACCAAGCTGAGATCATTTGCCACGACAAGATTGTGCGCATACCTCTCTCTGGTGGAGAAACCTTAGACATCAAAGGCGAAAGGAGCGACACTCCTCTAAGCATCATCTCGTGCATGAAAGCTCACAAATGCTTACGAAAGGGATACACAACCATTCTGGCGCTTATCACTGACAAGACTGAAGAGGAGAAAAGAATAGAAGACATCCCAGTCGTATACGACTATCCTGACGTATTCCCTGAGTATCTACCAGGACTACCAGCACCTCGACAAGTGGAGTTCCGCATAGACCTTGCACCGGGAGCAGCACCTATCGTACGAGCACCTTATCGACTTGCACCTTCAGAGATGCAAGAAATGTCCAATCAACTGCAAGAGTTGCTGGACAAGGGTTTCATTAGACCAATCTTCTCACCTTGGGGAGCTCCGGTCTTGTTCGTAAATAAGAAGGATTGCACGTTTTGCATGTGCATCGACTACCGTGGGTTAAACAAAGTAACAATCAAGAACCGCTACCCCTTACCTCGCATCGAAGATTTGTTCGATCAACTGCAAGGATCAAGTTACTACTCTAAGATCGATCTACGATCTGAGTACCATCAACTGAGAATTGAAGAGGAAGATATTCCCAGGACAGCTTTCCGCACTCGGTATGGCCATTATGAGTTTTTAGTTATGCCGTTTGGTCTCACTAACGCACCCGCAGTATTCATGGATCTCATGAATAGAGTGTGCAAACCTTACTTGGATAAGTTTATCATTGTCTTTATAGATGATATTCTCATCTATTCCAAAACCCAAGAGGAACACAAGGAGCACCTTCAATTGACTCTTGAACTGCTACGGCAGGAGAAGCTGTACGCTAAGCTCTCAAAGTGTGACTTCTGGATTCGAGAAGTCGAATTCTTGGGTCACGTTGTTAATGAACAAGGGATTCATGTGGATAAATCCAAGATAGAGGCGATCAAGAACTGGGAAGCACCAAAGACCTCAACTGAGGTGCGGCAATTCCTAGGCTTGGCAGGCTATTATCGATGATTTATTGAAGGATTTTCAAAGATAGCCCAACCAATTACAACCTTAACACATAAAGACAAGAAATATCTCTGGACTGACAAACAAGAAGTTGCATTCCAACTTCTCAAGCAGAAGCTCTGTAGTGCACCTATCTTATCTCTTCCTGATGGAACAGACGACTTTGTAGTATACTGCGATGCCTCGATACGAGGGCTCGGCTGCGTGTTGATGCAGCGAGAGAAGGTGATCGCATATGCTTCTCGACAACTGAAGGTACACGAGAAAAACTACACCACCCACGACTTGGAACTTGGAGCCGTGGTATTCGCACTCAAGATCTGGAAACACTACCTGTATGGTACAAAGTGTACGATATACACTGATCATAAGAGTCTCCAACACATATTCAAGCAGAAGGAACTGAACATGCGACAACGTCGCTGGCTCGAACTCCTAAACGACTACAAGTGTGCTATCAAGTATCACCCAGTGAGGGCCAATGTAGTGGCCGATGCCTTAAGCCGGAAAAACACTTTGAAGCCTAAGAGGGTACGGGCTTTACAACTCACCATCCATCCCAATCTCCCTGAACAGATACGAATTGCCCAAGTGGATGCACTTAAAGCAGAAAATCTAACGGCTGAATCACTGAGGGGAATGGAGCAACAACTCGAGGTAAAAGCCGATGGCTTACATTATTTCATGGAACACGTCTGGGTTCCACATCACGGAAACTTACGAGACCTTGTGATGGAAGAGGCTCACAAATTCCGGTATTCCATTCACCCTGGATCTGATAAGATGTATCATGATCTGAAGATACTCTACTGGTGGCCACACATGAAAGCCGACATTGCCACCTACGTAAGCAAATGCTTGACTTGTGCTAAAGTCAAGGTCGAGTACCAGAAACCCTCTGGATTACTCACACAACCTGAGATCCCCATGTGGAAGTGGGAACAAATCTCCATGGCTTCATTACCAAATTACCTCGTACTCCTAGTGGATGTGACACTATTTGGGTAATTGTGGATCGACTGACTAAGTCAGCACATTTTCTTGCGATCAAAGAAAACGATAAAATGAAAAAGCTAGCCAGAATCTATGTCAAAGAAGTGGTCTCGCGACATGGAGTGCCAATCTCCATCATTTCGGATCGAGACGCCAGATTCACCTCTAACTTCTGGAAATCATTGCAAAAGTCGCTTGGCACACGGTTGGATATGAGTACAGCATACCACCCACAAACTGATGGCCAGAGCGAACGCACCATACAAACCCTCGAAGATATGTCACGAGCTTGCGTAGTAGACTTTGGAAATAGCTGGGAAACTCACCTACCATTGGCAGAGTTCTCCTACAACAACAGTTACCACACCAGCATGAAGGCAGCGCCTTTCGAGGCCCTCTATGGCAGGAAATGCCGATCACCCATTTGTTGGGCGGAAGTGGGCGACAGCCAGCTCACTGGCCCGGAACTTGTGCATGAAACTACTGAGAAAATCGTGCAAATCAGAAACCGCATGGCAGCAGCTCGCGATCGTCAAAAGAGCTATGCTGATAAACGGCGAAAGCCTCTAGAATTTCAGGTAGGAGATAAAGTCCTTCTGAAAGTTTCGCCGTGGAAAGGCGTCATTCGTTTTGGTAATCGAGGCAAACTGAACCCACGGTATATCGGACCTTTCGAGATCCAGAAGAGGATTGGTCAGGTGGCATACCAACTTAACTTGCCAGTCGAACTCGACGGAGTTCACAACGTATTTCATGTCTCGAACCTGAAGAAATGTTTATCAGACGAAACACTTGTGATTCCACTGGATGAGATACAAGTGGATGAACAACTACAGTTCGTGGAAGAGCCGGTAGAGATCATGGACCGTGAGGTCAAACAACTCCAGCAGAGTCGGATTCCGATTGTCAGAGTTCGATGAAACTCGAAACACGGACCGAAATTCACGTGGGAATGTGAGGATCAGATGATGCACAAATATCCCAACCTCTTCAAACAAACAGCGTCGAACGCCGACAACAACGAATAAATTTCGGGACGAAATTTCCTTCCAATAAGGGGATGATGTGACAACCAGAAAATTTTTGCTTCTCAAACACCATCAACAACAACCAATTTTCGGGACGGAATTTCTTTCAACAAGGGGATGATGTGACACCCGGAAATTTCAGGTAAATTGCAACCCTTACAACTTTGTATTTCACATTCATACTTGTTGCATGTCATATAATTTTGTTTAATTAGATGAGCTAAACACAAGCTACTGCGAAACGATAGTTCTTGGAACTATCGAATCGTACATTGGTTTTGGAAATCAAGTGTGGCAAACACAAACGATCACCGATAATTCGAGGAATTATCGAAACACACACTAGTCTCACGAGCGTTGGTGAACAAACGATTAAATGATAATTGAGTCACACATGACCGAACATTGGTAATTAGGGTCAAATGATGTTAAACGATGAGTTATAAGCATGAAATAATCAAAAACGGATCGAAACGATGAAATTGGGCTTATTGGGCTTGACTGGAGGCCCAGGCGGTACGCCCTGACCCAGACTTCGGACACAGGCGGTGCGCGCGAGAGAAGGAAATCTGATCCGAATGAGAACCACCCGCGCGGTACGCCTAGACTCGGTGCGCCACGTTGGGCGGTACGCCTGACAGTAAAATCGCTGAAAATCTCTTAAAAGCCACAAAAATGATACCTACTCTATTTTCACTCATTATTCTCGAACCCACACGCAACTACTCGGCCATTTCCTTCCCCAACCAGCTACTACATGCAATTGTCACCCATTGGAAGCCATTGGAGCTCCCATACTTGAAGATTGAAGCTAGGAACGCACAAGAAGCTTGAAGGGGAAGATTGGTGGGCTTGAAGATCAACACCATCACTTTGTTTTCTGCAAATCATTGCCGTCCAGAAGCAACTAGAGCTGCTACAACCATCTTGTGCGATTCTAGAGCATCTAAGGTAGCTTTATATGTTTATTAATGGATAGATCGTACATGCAATGGGTAAAAACCCACATGCATGAAGATTCACTCACATGCAACTCCGATCCGCTCATATGCACGAAATTTTAACGGGTCTAGAATGTTTATTGATATATTTTGAAGTAGATTGATGATAGAAATCATCTAGGATTGGGTTTTGTTGATTTGATGATGATGCATGTTGTAGATTTGTGATGATCTAGACATGTTAGACATGTCTAGATGTTGTCAAATGCATATTGAATTGTTTAGAAACACATTTGGGTATTTGATTTTGTCAAAAACATGGTTTTGTAGAAACTTACTAAATATGGAAACTTTTAAAAATCAAAAGAGGGCTTTTGATGTTTTAAGATGTTTTGGTGAACCTTGAGTATTGGAATATGCTTAAAAATGATTTCTAAGCATATTGGAAACTTCGATTTTTGAAAACGGACATTTAAACGAATACTTTCCAAATAAGGAAACTTTGTTTGGGACAAAAGCCATAAATGGTGATTTATGCGCAAACGACATGTTTTAAGTGTTTAAAAGTGTTTTTGTAAACATATGAAAGGTATTAACTTTATGAAAGGGGATTTCATAACTACACTTTCCTAAAATGGAAACTTTCCAAACGTAGTAACCTTTACGATTCTTACACGTCGCTTATGTGAACGTCGTACGATTAGAGACATAGGATGCATGTAGGTGTCCTACTTGTATTTATGACGCATTAAGCGGACTTAACAAAACAAACGTGTCACCGACGATTCGTCTAGTCTCACAAGTCAACACACACACTCGGTTGAGCACACCGAGACTTGGAGTTGTATGGGATACAACACACCACAAAACGCGTACTCACACCTATATGATTATAGGTGCATACTAGCAGGTGCTAGCATTCACAGACGCAAACACTTACACACCGGAACTGCTTTAACAGGTGAGTTCACGGCCCCTTTTTACTTTTCTAACCTTTGGGGGAGAAAACACTGCATTATAATTGTTTTTGAGCATTAACTCATTTTATTTACGTATGGACATGCTACATCACTATATGTATATGTGTGGACCACATCACAACTAAAAGTCCTCGCAATACTCCACGGACAGTTAGTAGCGCGTAGCGCCTAGCGTGGTAATCTTGAATAGTACTATTTGGGTCTGACAAGCCCCACCCATCGCGCCTGGGAGGCCAACTCGACTGGAGGTCGGAATGGGTGCAATATTGACCAACACTTTGCCATTGTCTTGTGATGGACATGGTGGGAGGCACAACTGTCAGCTTCGGTACGACCCCGCATATAATATAACTGTATTGACTAGCTATCAATCGATACTGCATTGTATTGATATGTAAATCATAACTCTTACTTTAAACATTGGATGTTCACTGCTTATGGAAAACCTGTGCTCTCACCAACCTTTGTGTTGACCCTTTTTATCGCATGTTTTCTCAGGTAACTAAGGCACACACTTGAGGATAGGATGCTAGGATGGAGTCCCATGCATCAGCTTTAGTGTCTTAGGATATTTTGAGAATATTTAATCGTTTGATTTGTTATGTAATATTTATGACTTAAACCGCTTCCGTAAACTTTAAACTTATGATGTTTTGAAAGCTGTTTAACAACGCTTCCGCAGTTTATGAACTGTTATCTGTTTTGATAACTTATACTTGCTTCTGCAACTCTGATTTTACTAAACTGTTTTATCCATATTATTGTATGTACGTACGTAACCAGACATGTAGGTCTCGCAACACAGTGTGACCGGAGACTGCGATCCTGCAAGATCAGTCCAGTCGCGCCCTCTCGTTCAGGCCGGGAAGGCCGAGATGCGACATCATGTCTGGATCTTTTTCAAACAGAAATATGTGATTGTTTTGTTAGTATTGTTAGATTTGTTAAATTTGTGGTTTAGTTGTTCTAAAACTTTTAAAAAATTACAAAAAGATTGTTGTTTTTATCTGATGTTAAATCAATAATTTTTGATTATTTGTTTGACTTTGAAACATTAAAACATGGGTTTGTTTTGAAATTTTAAATAAAATTGGATTTTTCAAAAGGTTCGCCTGAAAAGGTTTGTGAGAGGTTCGTTGGACAGGTTCGTCAAACAGGTTCGTCCAATTGGTTCGTTTGACAAGTTCGTCCAACAGGTTCGTCCAATAGGTTTTTGGACAGGTTCGTCTGAGAGGTTCGTGAAAAAGGTTCACATATAAATATCAGGTTCGTGAAAAACGTTCGTCACTTTCATCAGATCTGGTTGGTGAACCTGCGAGTTTGATTTTTTCGATTTTCGATCTAGGACATCCAAAGCTTTTTGCTTTACGTCATTAGATTTGAAATCAGATTGTGATCATTTTAGGTATAGATTTTGGAATTTGACCGGCTGAATTAAGAGATATGAAAGGTTTTAGGATTTTTAAGTCGAATCTATTTTATTGAGATTAAATCTATTAAAATCTAAATTTTGGGCAAATTGCTTTTATTAAAGTTGTTCATCGTTGAGTTTCAAATCTTAAGGTATAAAATTTTTTATCTAATTCGAAGATTTGAAAAGTCGATTTTAAAATTGAATTAGGTTCGTTGGATGAACAAGGTTCGCTGGATGAGCTAAGGTTCACTGGATCTTGAAGGTTCGTTTGAACTTGATAGGTTCGTGACGAACCTCTGAATTTCATAAGAACCGAACCTTTGTTGGTCAAGGTTCGTTTGACCAACAGGTTCGTTTGATATGAAGGTTCGTTCATTCAAGGTTCGTTCATCAGTAGGTTCGTTCAGTTGAATAGGTTTGTTTGAACAATAGGTTCGTCTAGAATTAGGTTCGTCTCAGGAGAAGGATCGCTGGGTTCAACACTTAGAAATTTTTTGATTTTTTAATTTTTAAAAAATTTTTGTTTTAATTTTGTTTTCTTTCTGATTGTAGAAATGGCGAATCTCACCTTCGGAGATAAGCACAATCTGTTTGCTTACTTGGATCCTACTACCAGGAATGGTAAAGACTTTAGACCGATGATCGAGTTTCTGAGACGATCACGGATTTATCATGCCATCTCTAATTCATGCCAGATATACAGATCACATATACAGAGCTTTTTGGAATCTGCTAGGTTGATATCTGTTGATGATGAGTATGTGATAGAGGCGAATGTGCTTGGACAAGCAATTCGTATTACAGAAGCTGACATCCGCCCGATGCTACAGTTTGGAGGAGAACCTGCTGGGATGACACTCATTCCAGAAAGGTGCATTAAAGGCTGCTTCTTGAGGATTAGATACTTTGGAGTATGTACCGTTACATCCATCAAGAAAGGAAAGCTTCCTCTACAATACAAGCTGCTAGCTCATGTATTACTACACTGTTTGAGTATGAGGAAGGATACCTTTGATGGAGCTCAGAGATCTTATGAGATCAGCTATGGTGGCATTGATCTTGAACAAACCGTTCAATTTCTCTGCTATGATATTCAGATATATGTCTGACAATGTTACCAAAGCTAAAGATCGATTCTACGTGTATCCACGTTTTGTTCAGATGCTTATTGCTGAATGATTTCTAGAGCAGATGTTACCTAGAGATGCTTCGGATCTTCTCAAGCTTAAACATATGACTGACTCAAGTCTTGGTCAAGTCAAAGTATATCAGAAGAGTAGTGATGCTGTGTTGGAGAAAGACTTAGTTTGTCATTGTGCCAGGGCTAATTATGTAGCTCCTGAGGATGATGCATGGAGGCATGCAGATTCTGGTTCTGATAATGAAGCTTTTAGTGATGATGATGATGATCAGCAACAACCACCTCCTCCTCCTCCTCCTCCAAGACAACAGACAAGGAAATCACCTGCTTAGTCGTCCCGATCACAACAACCAAGACAATATCAATCTTAAGGGCCAAGTGTGACTCCTACTACCTTGGTACCTCTTGATGTTATATTTCCAGATCAACAGGGTGAACAAAGGCAACAAGAAGACACTTCTTCTGTTCATGTTGATTTTGAGAATGTAGAGGATGAAGATGAAGGTGAAGAGTCTCCTGATACAGAGTCTGAATTTGAGACTGTACAAGTTGGAAATCATATGGAAAGGAGACTGAAGAAAAGAGCTGCTCCAGAACAAACTGAGGAAGCAAGAGAAGAAAAAGATGGTCCTAGTTTTATAGTTGAAGAGCCTGAGTCATCAAGGCCAAAGAAGAAGAAAAGGATGACCAAAGGTCCAAATGCAAAGAAGAAGGCTAAAGCTCCTAAGATCATTGTATCTTCATTTGTTACTTCTATAGTTTCTGCTTCATTTGTTCGTGTTGTGACATCTTCTTCACCTGCTACAGTTTAAGGAGGTGCTGTTCCTGAGTATGTAAACATAGCTTCATTTGTTCCTTCATTCTTGGATTCTACTACAGTGACAACATCTTTTCCGGAAACTTCATTTCAAGATGCTTCTACTTCCAGAGAAGATACTTTATTTGGAAATTTAGAACAATTTGGATCTAATTTTACTGTGGATTATGATGATACTGAGCTTCGAAGAAGAATTTCTATGTTATCAAAGGAGTTTGATCAATACAAGATGGAAAAGGAGAAAGTCAAAGCTGATCAACCATCTTCGTCAGGAACAAGTGAATTAGATGAGATGAAAAATCAGATTGCTCAACTTATGAAATGGAGGGAAGAAGACTTGGCTGAGATGAAGCTATTGAATGAAAGAATTACTTCTTTAGAGTCTATGATTGATATTCAGAATATTGACATTGCTGAGTTGCAGAATGAGAATAGAGATTTGAGACAAAATATTGATGATATGCAAGTCAAAGATTCTCAGGCTGAAGCTTCTGGTGCAAAAAAGGTGTTTGTGAATTTGGATGAGGAAGAAGAGAAAGAAGAAGATGAGAAGGTGGACTATGGTGATTCTGATATTGATGAACATCCAGGTTTGAATGCTCATGATGATGATGATGAAGAAGATGATGGTGATGTGTCTGGTGGATCAGGTGGATCGGGTGGTCTGAATTCATCTACTAGAGCTATAATTATATATGATTCTTCCAAGATTACTTTGAATGCTACTCCTGTTACTGTTGTTTCTTCTGATTGGGCTAAGGATTGTAATGATGATGATTTTGAAGATTTAACTGAAATGGAACCACAGGAGATTGTTGATTATTTTCTGCCTACTTTTCTTGAATTGTTTAAACAACATTCTGATATTGATTTACAGAGATTGATTGTTGAAAGATCTAAAGATAAAGACTTGGAAGAAGGAGAGATTGATGGTGGATATTCAAGAAATGATTTTTATGAGATGTTTGAAGTGGATTCTGATCAAGTCTTTGACTTTGAGCAAGATGATGATATAGAGTTCTTTGATTTTGAGCATGATGATCCAGTAGATGAAAACTTGTACAATCTGAATACTTTAAAGAAGATTTTTGATCTTGGAAGTGTGTCAAGAACATCATTGGCTCAAGCTAAAGAAAAGTCTAACATGGATCTATGGAAAGAGAATCAAGATGAATTGAAGTACATTGTTAATCATTTGTATATATTCAAGCAAATGATTGAAGTAATAGACGATAAAGCTCAAGACAACCAAACTAAACAATTCACAAGATTCAAGATTGGATCTAAATCGAAAATGATTGGAAGAATTGTTAGTTATGGTTACTTTCACAATGTTCCAGGAAGTATGACTGATAAAGGATGTTATGTGGTGAAGCGGATTGATGGATGTCAATACTTTGGAAAGGCATTAGATCTAATGTCTTTGCCATCTTTTGAGTGTATGGAGTTGTCTAGATTGAAGATGATCAGGCCTATTCAGACAAAACACAATGAAACTTTTGAGAAGTTATTGAAGAAGGAGGCTAGGTCTGGGTGGAGTTTGTTGTCTCCTCAAGCAAAAGACAAGATACATGGATATCCAAAGCCGAAAGTGTTTAAAAGTCCAAGGTTAAGGACGGTAGAATAGAACTGGAATTCATATTTCAAGTTCTGGTTCTATGATGAGAAGACTTCTGAAGCAGTTATTTTGTTAAAACAAGAAGAACAATGAAGGGTTATCAGAATGCTGGATCCTGTTTGGATTGTTAACTGCTCGAAGGATGACATTGATTTGCTTAACATGGTTGAGATTTTTGTAGTTGATGGTTATCATGATGTTGGAATAAGCTACAAGGATATGGCAGTTCAGTTTCAGACCATTGCACGGATGTGTTACACTCTGGGTATACATTCAGGATGCAATTGGGAAGATGTGAACTATTTGTATGTGGAGCTGATGAAGGTACAGAAGGAAATTGATGACAGGGATGCTAAGCTGGAAACTGAAAGGTTAGCCAAGATTCCTAGATCTGTTGTGATACGAGCTGCTGACAATGTTTGTGGAGAAACTAGTGGAGTTGAAGACACAGTTGAAGATGAAGACTGAAGATGAAGACTGAAGATTTTTGATAGCACCTATTAAGGGGGAGTTTGTTAGTACATATTTGTAATAGGTTGCTATTCAAACATGTAAATTATAGAAAGTTAATAAAGGTTTGGCTTAGGTTCGTCTGGCCCACGAACCTTAGCAGGTTTGGCGAACCTATTAGGTTTGGCAACCTAGGTTTGCCCAGCGAACCTCAAGGTTCGGCTGACAGGTCTTTATATATATAGAAGGTTTGTCTGATTATTTCATAACTTTCAGAAAACTTCTGAAAACCTGTAAAGAGTGTGTGTGTATTCTCTGTGTGAGACTTGTATTCATTTCAGTTTGATTAATGAGATGAATGTGATTATTGGAAAGCTTGTTCTTCTTTGATTCTTATAGATCAAACATAGATTCCGCATGTGTTTGATTGTTCATAGGACTTCTTGATACGATCCAGATCGAATTCACCAAACCAACAGATTCCAGACAATCCGTAACTCCGTTTCGCGCACGGTTTTCGCCTATGTTCACCATTTCTCGCCTACTATCAACCTGTAATAATTACAATAGCTAAATCAATGTGGATCTTAAGCACAACCAAATGTGCTCACGACATTGATGACAAAATTCTCAAATGAAATTGTCACAGTCTCCTCCTGTTAGAGAAATTTCATCCCGAAATTTAGTGAAGACTTACTTGATGACAATCATTTATGAGAATAGATGTGGGTATCTTGCTTTCATCCGATCTTCACGTTCCCACGTATACTCAGGTCCACGTTGTGAATTCCTTCGGACTTTAACAATTGGTATGCGGCTGGGTTTCAATACTTTCATTTCTCTATCCATCACTTCTACTGGTTTTTCATTGAACTAAATTTTTTCATCAAATTGGATCTCTTCAAGAGGTACAACTAATGATTCATCAGTTAAGCATTTCTTCAGATATGATACATGAAAGACATCATGAATGTTACAGAGTTCAGGATGTAATTCAAGTCTGTAAGCCACTGATCCAATTCGTTCAAGAATTTTGAATGGCCCTACAAATCTTGGCGAAAGTTTACCTATTTGGAATTCTAAAGGTCTACGACGATTCTCAACATAACTCTTTTGACAATCGCGAGTAGCTTTAATTTGTTCTTGAATGAGTGCGATCTTATCCGTGGTTTCTTGAATGAATTATGTGCCTATGATCTGACTTTCACCTACCTCTAACCAACATATAAGTGATCTACACTTGCGTACATAAAGTGCTTCGAATGGAGCAAATTGAATACTGGTAGGGTAGCTGTTATTGTATGAAAATTCAACAAATGGAAGATGAATATCCCAGCTACCTCCAAAATCAATCACACAGCTTCTGAGCATATCTTCAAGAGTTTGATTCGTTCGTTCAGTCTGCCCGTCCGTTTGTGGATGCTAAGTTGTGCTCATATTGATTTGTGTGCCCAGTGCATTCTGAAGAGTTTGCCAAAATCGTGACATAAATCGACTTCTTTGTCAGAAATGATAGAGATTGGTACTCGATGTCGAGATACAATCTCATTAACATAGAGTTTAGCGAGTTGTTCCATGCAATAATCTTCTCAGATGGGTAAGAAATGCGCAGATTTAGTAAGTCGATGAACGATAACCCATATAGAGTCATGATTACGTGATGTTCTGGGTAGTTTAGTGATAAAATCCATAGAGATCTGATCCCATTTCCATATGGGAATCTCAGGTTGTTGCAATAACCCAGAAGGTCGTTGATGTTCAGCCTTAACTTTGAGACATGTTAAACATCGATCCACGTATTCTGTTATGTGTTTCTTCATTCCAGGCCACCAGTAAAAATCTCTAAGATCTTTATACATTTTATCAGCACCTAGATGAATAGAATACCTGGATGAATAGAATACCTGGATTTGTGCGCCTCATCCAAGATGATTGTTCTAGAGTTACCGAATAAAGGAACCCAAATTCGGCTTTTGAGATAAAACACTCCATGAGTCTTGGTTTCGAGCTGCTTGTCTAATCCCCTTAGTTCCTCAGCAAGATAGTTTGTTGCTTGTAAAGCTTGTTGCTGAGCTTCTTTAATCTAAGGAATTAGACTGGTTCGAATAGTCATTCCTAACGCTTTCACACGTAAAGGTTTGACTTGTTCTATGCGACTCAAGGCATCGGCTACAACATTCGCTTTGCCTGGGTGATAATGAATTTCACAATCATAATCGTTTAAAAGTTCTACCCACCGCCTTTGTCGCATGTTCAACATTTTCTGATCTAGAATGTGTTGAAGACTTTTGTGATCAGTGTATACGATACACTTGGTTCCGTATAGTTAGTGTCTCCAAATTTTGAGTGCAAACACCACTGCACCAAGTTCTAGATAATGAGTGGTATAGTTCTTCTCATGTACTTTCAGTTGTCGAGAAGCATAAGCAATTACCTTGTCGTTCTGCATTAAAACACACCCAAGACCTTGACGAGAAGCATCACAGTACACTGTGAAATTGTCAGTATCTTCCGGTAATGACAAGATAGGTACGTTGCATAGTTTGTGTTTCAACAGTTGGAATGCCTCCTCCTGTTGGGAACCCCATATAAACGGTTGATTTTTCTGTGTCAATGTGGTCAGTGGCAAGGCTATTTTTGAAAAGTTCTTGATGAATTGACAATAATAACCTGCCAACCCTAAGAATTGACGTATTTCAGTTGGGGTTCGTGGTGTTTCCCATTGTTTCACAGCCTCGATCTTACTGGGATCCACTTGAATACCGTTTTCATTCACTACGTGCCCAAGAAATTGAACTTCCCGTAACCAAACGACATTATTAAAAATTCATAATGTCCATATCGAGTTCTGAAAGCAGTTTTAGGAACATCATCATCATGAATTCGTAACTAATGATATCCGGATCTTAAATCGATTTTCGAAAAATAAGTAGTGCCTTGTAATTGATCAAACAGATCGTCTATACGTGGTAATGGATAACGGTTTTTGATTGTTAGTTTATTTAGTTCCCTGTAGTCAATGCACATCCTGAATGAACCATCCTTCTTTTTCACAAAAAGAATTGGTGCTCCCCAGGGTGAGAAACTAGGTCTGATAAAACCTTTGTCTAACAGTTCCTGCAGTTGACTTGAAAGCTCTTGCATCTCTGAGGGTGCTAAACGATAAGGAGCTTTAGCTACAGGTGCTTTACCAGGAATCAAGTCAATACGAAATTCAACTTGTCTCACTGGGAGTATTCCTGATATATCTTCAGGAAATACTTCAGAAAAATCCTTGACTACTGGAATATCTTTGATACTTTTTTGTAAAGAACAGTTCTCGATCACATGTGCTAGAAAGGCCTGACACCCTTTCCGTAAGCATTTCTGAGTTTGAATACAATATATGATACCAAGTTTTCTACCAGCTCGTTCTCCTTGAACTATCAGTGTATTACCACCAGGTAATGGAATACGGATCACCTTGT
This sequence comes from Mikania micrantha, assembly GCA_009363875.1. Taxonomy (NCBI): domain Eukaryota; kingdom Viridiplantae; phylum Streptophyta; class Magnoliopsida; order Asterales; family Asteraceae; genus Mikania; species Mikania micrantha. Next base: position 68,667,156 of record CM018691.1, on the reverse strand, counting down.
TTTGAAATACAACTTTCGCTTGGTTATCAGAAAGCCAGTCCATACCGACAACAACATCAAAGCTCCTAAGCTCAATAGGAAGTAGATTGATATTAAAATTATGATCATTCTGATTCAAGGAACACCCTTGAATAACACTGTTAGTTTTGAATAACTTGCCATTAGCAAGTTCAATGACATAAGGAGTTTCTAGATCTACCGTAGGCAATGAAAGTAATTGTGCGAATTCAGGAGAGATAAAACTCTTATCTGCCCCTGCATCAAATAGAACTGATGCGTAATGATTATTAAGAAGAAACGTACCAGTGACAATGTTCGCATCATGCCTCGCCTCGGTCGCCCCAATTTGAAAAGCTCTTCCCCTAGCTTCATTTCCCTGATTGGTGTTGTTATTGTTCGGACACTTTCTCATAAAATGGTCAGGACTTCCACACTTGAAGCATGCCCTGTTTGTTTGAGTGGTTTGTCTTGGTGTTTGGTTTGGTTGACGAACAGGAAAGTTACAGTATCTGATATAGTGTCCAACTCGGTTACAGTTTATACATTCAGGACAAGGTCCTGTGTGATGATATGGACATTTGTTGCATTTGGTCGCCTGCCCAGTGTACGCTTTCTTCTCAGGAACAACCGCACCATAATTTTTCACAATTGGTTTGCTCTGGCTGGTCTCAGCCGGTGCTTTGGTTTTGGTCTTACCAAACTACTTTCGTATGGTACCTTTTGAAACATTCGAGGTACCGACGTCACTACGGCCCACCGCCGTTTGAGTTTTTATGATCAAAGTACCACTCCTTACCGCCTCATCGGTAAGCTTAGTGGTCAACAAGATTGTACGTTTAAGAGTTGTAGGTTCAACTGCAGTCACCATTCCCCGAATCTGGGGAACCAAACCTTTGATATACTTCTCAATCAAAGCTGCTTCCGTAGGAAACATATTGGGTAGTAAACAATTAAGTTCGTGAAACTGATCGGTATAAGCTAAACAATCCGCACCAATCGTCGAGTGATTCCATAATTCCTCCAGGAGCTTTTGAATTTTAGTGATTGGGCAGTACTCTGACATTATCAGAGTTTTGAAATCCCACCAGAACCCGTCGTGACATGGGGTTGGTGTTGTGTCAAAACACCACAAGCTTATAGTTGTTCTCTTACTATTCGTGCTATCATCGTTTCATTCAGTTCAGCTCCACTTGCACCAGAAGGTGGAACAGTGTTCACTTCAGGGTTCACAGGTGGAACAATATTTGTCTCCAGATTTTTAGGTGGAACCATATTCGCTTCCAGATTGACATGTAGATCCGGATTTGATTCTATGTTCACAGGTGGGACTTGATTCAATTTGGGGTTAGCATTATTCCTGCCAGCTTTCTTGGCTGGTCGACCTCGTTTCGGAGCCATCGTTCTGCTCATATGCAGACAAACTCAAGTCAGTTCAAGAATAAAAAAATATAACCCTTGTTCAATCACATTATTTCAACCATATTCAGTCATACTGAAAATTTATGTCGAAATGTAATTATAATGAATATAGTATAACTACATGGATATAGTTCAGACATGTTTTCAGTACATAGAAATCATACAAATGTTCGTAGTTCTACTCAGTCCAGTTATTTCAAAAACATGTTAGAGTATTACATAGCTTACAACATTGTAATGTAGATATGTTATTACACATGTTTTTTGGTATTTGATAATACAGGAAACTGATAAGTTCTCACACAAAAATGTTCAAATACAGTTCTTTGATACATTGCCACACCGGCAATAGATATGTTCTCGTACAAAAATGTTCTCATAGTTCTGTGATACATTGCCATACATGCATTAGATAAGTTCTCACACAAAAATGTTCTCATAGTTCTGTGATACATTGCCATACAGGCAATAGATACGTTCTCACACAAAAATGTTCTCATAGTTTTGTGATACATTGCCATACAGGCAATAGATATGTTCTCACACAAAAATGTTCTCATAGTTCTGGTTATAGTTGACACAAGTTTGACATTGATACTTATTTCATACATCACATACATAACACATTACTTAGATAGATACACAAAAGCAACCATTTTAGTATTATAATATAAGTTTTATACAACCATAACGTTATACATAGACTGCCAGAAAACCATAACATTACAACTAGCTACCGGGGATCTATTTTACATCCAAAACATCCCCCAAACTTCTAAAACGCTCAACCTATCCGTTTGTTACTGATGATATATACAATGATGATCTCAAAACATGCACACCCATGTAATACCTTACCATAGAAAGTACGGTAAACATGCCATCATGAAGGCTATAGTTGCCAATACTATAGCCAATGCTAACATCCTCGCCTCCAAGCTCATCCTCCTCACACCCTCTATCACTCTCACCGCTCTCGCCCTCACAACCTCAACATACTGCCAAAATACAACCATCATCACATGCATCATGGTCTGTCTCATCCTGTCCTCTATAATCGTCCTCCATGCTCTAGTGCCAGCCTCAAGAATCTCAAACTGCTCTACCAAAGTCTGGTGAGCCACACGTGTCTCAGTCATGGTAGTACGGATCTTCTGTAGGGAACCATAAGACTGTCTCTGCTCTAAACGAGTACTCTGCAAGTCTAAAGTGACCTGCTGTAGCTGAGCTCTCATCTTAGCCTGTCTAGAAGACTCACCCACCTCGTGAGTAGACTCTGGAACATCGCTAGGAGCAAGCTGATGCCTAGGTGGTAAACCTATGGTTTTGCAGGCCTGTCCCCGCATCCTCCTAATCCGAGTGTAAACCGAGACTCTCTAGTTGTAAAAGAACGATCAGGACTTGTAGAAATGTTCGTTGATGCGATCCTTGTCTTTTGGTGGCTTAAAATATGAGTTTTGATGGTAAAAATTGAGTTGAGATCGTCTGGAAGTCAAGCAGAAGCGAGTAGAAGAAGAAGTTTGAAGTTTCCCATGCAATCTGATCCTTTATTCAAATCTGCCGACTTAATAACTGCCAAGCGCATCGCCCCGCGCGGCTGCTTGCCCCGGGGCGTAGTGCGCGGATTCCCCAAAATCTCAGATACTTTGTGAACTCCAGGAGTACCACCTAGCTCGGAGGTCTGATGCTAGGCGTACCGCCTGGCACCCAATTTCTCAAATTTTTGGATTTTCTTCATTTCGCGATTCCGGACAATCCGTAACTCTGTTTCGTGCACGGTTTTCGCCTATGTTCACCATTTGTCGCCTATTATCAACCTGTAATAATTAAAATAGCTAAATAAATGTGGATCTTAAGCACGACCAAATGTGCTCACGACATTGATGACGAAATTCTCAAATGTAATTGTCACATCATCATTGTATATATCATCAGTAACAAAGGGATAGGTTTAGGGTTTGTGAAGTTGGGGGATTTTTTGGATGTAAAATAGATCCTTAGTAGCTAGTTGTAATGTTATGGTTTTCTGGCAGTCTATGTATCAAAACGTTATGGTTGTATAAAACTTATATTATAGTAATAAAAATGGTTGTTTTTGTATATCTATCTGTGTAATGTGTTATGTATGTGATGTATGAATTAAGTATCAATGTCAAACTTGTGTGAACTATAACTAGAACTATGTGAACATTTTTGTGTGAGAACATATCTATTGCATGTATGGCAATGTATTACAAAACTATGAGAACATTTTTGTGTGAGAACATATCTATTGCCTGTATAGCAATGTACCATAGAACTATGAGAACATTTTGAGTGAGAACATATCTATTGCATGTATGGTAATGTACCACAGAACTATGAGAACATTTTGTGCGAAAACATATCTATTGCATGTATGGCAATGTATCACAGAACTATGAGAACATTTTTGTACGAGAACATATCTATTGCCGGTGTGGCAATGTATCAAAGAACTGTATGTGAACATTTTTGTATGAGAACTTATCAGTGTCCTGTATATTAATATATCAAAAACATGGGTAATAACATATATATATTACAATGTGTGAGCTGTGTAATATTTTAACATGTTTTTTAAATAACAGGACTGAGTAAAACTGCGAACATTTGTGTGATTTCTGTGTACCGAGAACAGGTCTGAACTATATCAATGTAGTTATACTATATTTATTATAATCACATTTTGACATAAATTTTCAGTATGACTGAATATGGTTGAAATAATGTGATTGAACAAGGGTTATATATTTTTTTTATTCTTGAACAGATCTAAGTTTGTCTGCATATGAGCAGAACGATGGCTCCAAAACGAGGTCGACCAACCAAGAAAGCTGGCAGGAATACTGCTAACCCCGAATTGAATCAAGTCCCACCTGTAAACATAGAATCAAATCCGGATCTACATGTCGATCCGGGAGCGAACATGGTTCCACCTGAAAATCTGGAGACAAATACTGTTCCACCTGTGAACCCTGAAGTGAACACTGTTCCACCTGCTGGTGCAAGTGGATCTGAAATGAATGAAGCAACGATAGCATGAATAGTAAGAGAACAACTATTAGCTTGTGGTGTTTTGACACAACACCAACCACATGTCACGACGGGTTCTGGTGGGGACCACGATCATATGGAACATAATGCTACTGGTGGCCATGTAGAAACTCATAATACCACCGGGGCAACAACAACAAAAACAACTGCTCCTGATCCACCGCAGCAAGGATGTACTTATAAGTACTTTGCTTCCTGCAACCCTCATACTTTAACGGGAAAAGAAAGAGTGGCTGGGCTCATAAGGTGGATTGAGGAGATGGAAACAAAACTTAAGATCAGCCAATGCTTGGCAGAGCATAAGGCGTCTTATGCTGCTTGTTCTCTGAAGGATTTAGGTTTAACCTGGTGGAATACCCAGGCTGAAACTTTGGGCTTAGCTACAGTTGATTCAATGGGCTGGAATGATTTCAAAAATCTGATTATGTCAGAGTACTGCCCAATTACTGAGATTCAAAAGCTCCAGGAGGAATTCTGGAATCATTCGATGGTCGGTGCTGATTGTTTAGCTTATACCGGTCGGTTTCACGAACTTATTTGCTTACTTCCCAATATGTTTCCTACGGAAGCAACTTTGATTGAGAAGTATATCTAGGGTCTGGTTTCCCAGATTCGAGGAATGGTAACTATAGCTGAACCTACCACTCTTAAAGGTACAATTCTTTTGACCACGAAACTTACCAATGAGGTGGTAAAGAGTGGTACTTTGATCGTAAAAACTCAGACGACAGTGGGCCGCAGTGATGTCAGTACCTCGAATGTTTCAAAAGGTACCAAACGAAAGTGGTTTGGTAAAACCAAAACAAAAGTCCCAGTTGAGATCAGTCATAACAAACCAACGGTGAAGAACTATGGTGCAACTGTTTCTGAGAGGAAAGTTTACACTGGGCAGGCGCCCAAATGCAACAAGTGCCCATTCCATCACACCGGACCACGTCATGTTTGTCTGAACTGTAATCGAGTAGGACACTGTGCTAAATATTGCAAATTTCCTGCTTAACCATTAAACCAAGCACCACAACAAACCACTCAAACCAAACGGTCATGCTTTAAGTGTGGAAGTCCTGACCACTTCATGAGAAACTGTCCGAAAAATAACAACACCAATCCGGGAAATGAAGCTAGGGGGAGAGCTTTTCAGATTGGTGCAACCGAGGCAAGGCATGATGCTAACATTGTCACTGGTACGTTTCTTCTTAATAATCTATATGCATCAGTTATGTTTGATACAGGGGCAAATAAGAGTTTTGTCTCTCCTGAATTTTCATCATTACTTTCATTGCCTATGGTAGATCTAGAAACTCCTTATGTCATTGAACTTGCTAATGACAAGTTAATCAAAACTAACAGCATCATTCAAGGGTGTTCCTTGAATCTGAATGATCATATTTTTAATATCAATCTACTTCCTATTGAGCTTGGGAGCTTTGATGTTGTTGTCGGTATGGACTGGCTTTCTGATAACCAAGTGGAAGTTGTATGTCAAAACAAGGTGATCGGTATTCAATTACCAGATGGTAATACACTGATAGTTCAAGGAGAACGAGCCGGTAGGAAACTTCGTATCATTTCTTCTATGCAAACTCATAAATGTTTACGGAAAGGTTGTCAGGCCTTTCTGGCACATGTAATTGAGAACTGTTCTGCACAAAAACGTATCAAAGATATTCCGGTAGTCAATGATTTTCCTGAAGTCTTTCCTGAGGATATATCAGGATTACCCCTAGTGAGACAAGTCAAATTTCGTATTGACTTGATTCCAGGTGCAGCACCTGTAGCTAAAGCCCATTATCGGTTAGCACCCTCTGAGATGCAAGAGCTTTCTGGTCAACTGTAGGAACTATTAGATAAGGGTTTTATTAGATCTAGTTTCTCACCCTAGGGAACACCAATTCTTTTTGTGAAAAAGAAGGATGGTTCATTCAGGATGTGCATTGACTACTGGGAACTCAATAAACAGACAATCAAAAACCGTTATCCATTCCCACGTTTAGACGAATTGTTTGATCATCTCCCAGGCGCTACTTGTTTTTTGAAAATCGATTTAAGATCCGGATATCATCAGTTACGAATTCATGATGATGATGTTCCTAAAACTGCTTTCAGAACTCGATACCGACATTATGAATTTTTAGTAATGCCGTTTGGATTAACAAATGCACCTGCGGTTTTCATGGATCTGATGAATCGAGTTTGTCGGCCTTATTTGGATAGGTTTGTGATTGTATTTATTGATGATATTCTCATTTATTATTGGAACCAACAAGAACATGCTCAACACTTGAAACTGATCTTAGAACTTTTGGTTACGAGAAGTTCAATTCCTTGGGCACGTAGTGAACGAGAATGGTATTCAAGTGGATCCCAGTAAGATCAAGGCTGTGAAACAATAGGAAACACCACGAACCCCAACTGAAATACGTCAATTCTTAGGGCTGGCAGGTTATTATCGTCGATTCATCAAGAACTTTTCAAAGATAGCCTTGCCACTGACCACATTGACACAGAAAAATCAACCGTTTATATGGGGTTCTCAACAGGAGGAGGCATTCCAACTGTTGAAACACAAACTCTGCAATGCACCTATCTTGGCATTACCGAAAGGTACGGATAATTTCACAGTATATTGTGATGCTTCTCGTCAAGGTCTTGGGTGTGTGTTGATGCAGAAGGATAAGGTAATTGCTTAAACTTCTCGACAACTAAAAGTACATGAGAAGAACTATACCACTCATGATCTAGAACTGGGTGCAGTGGTATTTGCATTCAAGATTTGGAGACACTATCTATACAGAACAAAGTGTATTGTATACACTGATCACAAAAGTCTTCAACACATTCTAGATCAGAAAATGTTGAACATGCGACAGAGGCGGTGGGTAGAACTTTTAAACGACCATGACTGTGAAATTCGTTATCATCCAGGTAAAGCGAATGTCGTAGCCGATGCCTTAAGTCACAAGGAACGAGTAAAACCTTTACGTGTGAAAGTGTTAGGAATGACTATTCGAACCAGTCTAATTCCTCAAATTAGAGAAGCTCAGCAACAAGCTTTACAAGCAACAAACTACCTTGCTGAGGAACTAAGAGGATTAGACAAACAACTTGATACCAAAGCTGATGGAGTGCTGTATTTCAAAAGCCGAATTTGGGTTCCTTTATTCGGTAACTCTAGAACAATTATCTTGGATGAGGCGCACAAATCCAGGTATTCTATTCATCCAGGTGCTGATAAAATGTATAAAGATCTTAGAGATTTTTACTGGTGGCCTGGAATGAAGAAACACATAGCAGAATACGTGGATTGATGTTTAACATGTCTCAAAGTTAAGGCTGAACATCAACGACCTTCTGAGTTATTGCAACAACCTGAGATTCCCATGTGGAAATGGGATCAGATCTCTATGGATTTCATTACTAGACTACCCAGGACATCGCGCAATCATGACTCTATATGGGTTATTGTTGATTGCCTTACTAAATCTGCGCATTTCTTACCCATCCGAGAAGATTACTCCATGGATCGACTCGCTAAACTCTATGTTAATGATATAGTATCTCGACATGGAGTACCAATCTCTATCATTTCTGACAGAGATAGTCGATTTATGTCACGATTTTGGCAAACTCTTCAGAATGCTCTGGGCACACAAATCAATATGAGCACAACTTATCATCCACAAACGGACGGGCAGACTGAACGAACAAATCAAACTCTTGAAGACATGCTCAGAAGCTGTGTGATTGATTTTGAAGGTAGCTGGGATATTCATTTTCCACTTGTTGAATTCTCATACAATAACAGCTACCATACTAGTATTCAATGCGCTCCATTCGAAGCACTTTATGGACGCAAGCGTAGGTCACCTATCTGTTGGTCGGAAATAGGTGAAAGTCAGATCATAGGCCCATAATTCATTCAAGAAACAACTGATAAAATTGCACTCATTCAAGAACGAATTAAAGCTGCTCGCGATCGTCAAAAGAGTTATGCTGATAATCATCGTAGACCTTTAGAATTCCAAATAGGTGATAGAGTAATGTTGAAAGTTTCACCTTGGAAGGGCATTTTCAGATTTGGAAAGCGAGGTAAACTCTCACCAAGATTTGTAGGACCATTCAAAATTCTTGAACGAATCAGATCAATAGCCTACAGACTTGAGTTACCTCCTGAACTCAGTAACATTCATGATGTTTTCCATATATCAAATCTGAAGAAATGCCTAACTGATGAATCACTAAGCGTACCTCTTGAAGAGATCCAAATTGATGAAAAACTTGAGTTCAGTGAAGAACCAGTAGAGGTGATGGATTGAGAAATAAAAGTGTTGAAAGCATACCAATTGTCAAAGTGCGATGGAACTCACAACGTGGACCTGAGTATACGTGGGAACGAGAAGATCGGAGGAAAACAAAATACCCACACCTATTCTCATAAACGATTGTCATCAAGTAAGTCTTCACTAAATTTCGCGACGAAATTTCTCTAACAGGAGGAGACTGTGACAATTGCATTTGAGAATTTCGTCATCAATGACGTGAGCACATTTGGTCGTGCTTGAGATCCATATTGATTTAGAAATTGTAATTATTACAGGTTGAAAGTATGCGAGAAATGGTGTACATAGGCAAAAACCGTGCGCGAAACGGAGTTACGGAGTGTCCGGAATCGCGAAGCAAAGAAAAATCCAAAAATTTGAGAAAAATGATGCTAGGCGGTACGCCTAGCGTGAGACCATCACTCTAGGCGGTACGCCTGGACGTCACGAAAAGATCTGGAACACCTTTGGCAATCCGGCACTACGCCCCGGGCCAAACGCCCACCCGGGGCGGTACGCCTGGCGTGTATTGAGGCGGTCGATCAGATCAAAACTCAGTTTTTCATGCTGGAGATGTTCATTTCATTTTTCTTTGCTTCTGCTCGATTTCCAGACAACCTTCACTCAATTTGTACCATCAAAACTTAGATTTTAAGCCATCAGAAGCCACGGATCGCACCAAGGAACGAATTTACAAGGCCTGATCGTTGTTCTGCAATCCAAAACCCGTCTGATTAGTTAACTGTTTGTTTTAACCTTCTAGCTTGATAATGGTTGATTAGATCTTGATTTTGAACGTAATGATATTGTTAGGGTTGTCGATTATTGCCTAGATGATGGCTAGGATTGATTATAAACGAAGAATATGATGTGTTAACGGGTAAATCCTTGTTTTGATCCGTTGTAATGCCCGGTTTGCATGAAATCATAACTATGATTATAATGGTTTAAACCATTTGATTGTGACAATGTAGGTGATTAGTTTGAGTAATCTTTGAAATGCAAGGTTAAATCCAAGTGTTTCAAACTAATCACAATCATTAACATTCTCATTGGAATGATTATCTGATGTTTATGATAACAGTCAGATTAGTATGTTAAACATGGTTATTAAACCTATTCTAATGCTACATTGTGATATTTCATGATATTTCAGTAATCAATAACAAGGATTGATCATTCATAAGCCATTAATCTGTCTAGAAACTGTTTTAGCATTATAATCAACAACATTAACTATTTGGTTAATCCGAGATTATTCTGATTAATCAAGTGTGTCATGAACCTTGTATTAGGAACCTAATTCAGTGTAGGTTCCTATATTATCATACATTATATGATATAACATTAAATTAACTAATTAAATACTTAACATCAGTTTGATGACTGTTAAGACAATGTCTTTGACATTAGACGTTCAGAAAGATCTAATCAGTAAGTTAAAACATAAATAATTTATTAAACATAAACTAATGCAGAATTACACTATTATCATCAGTCTGCGAGTGATCTTGCTATCTTGAGACTTCAGGTGAGTTTCGTACAACCCCTTTTCTTTTTAATATTTTATAAACAACGGGGTATTACAGTGGAACTTTCTGGAACATATGATATGTGTCACTATTATCTATGTGATTTCATGTGATTTGTTGCAAACTTGTGGATTTCATGGGATTTTGCCCGTAGAACAGAACCCTATCACAGAACTTAAAAGTCCTTATTTCTTGAACTGTATCTAGCGAACCCGTGTGGGGCCGAACAGAAAACAATGATAGTACTATCGGCTGACAACCCATTTGCCGGGAGCTTGCAACTCCCCTTGGTGTAAATGTTTGTTATCTGTAACATCACTGTACTTCCGGTCGTCCGTACATCAGTACATCCGTACGATTGTACTGTTATGACCTGAGATTTTGTAATTATTAATATTGATACATTATTTGATGATTATCACTGTTACTGGTATACATGTTTAGTACATATTATACGCGTAAACCATGGAAGTTTAGTTGTAACTCAACTAAACAGAACCAGAGAGTTTATCGCAGTTATATTGTTGATGATTATGGATTTGGTTTGGAAATGGAAAGGGGATTTAAGTTGGTTGTTGTTTGGTTACTAAACATAGTCAAGGACACATGGTCATGGTTTATCGAAATAGCGGTGGGACGGTGGCTAGGGCAGTTGCGACGGACCCTTACATATGCCCTATACATATGCATATTTCGCTCTATCATGGATGTGTCAGTGACTAGGGTTTAGTGGGTTTTGGTTTGGGAAGATAATATTAAAGTTAATAAAATAATGGAAGTGTAACTGGAATTAATCACGCGATGGTGAGGTTACGAATATGATTTAAACGCGAATATCAATTCAGAAATATTAACTTAATAAATGTATTCGCGTGGGTGACAATTCACATGAATATAATTATTAAGAATGATGTTCTGAAAATGATATTCCATAAATAGTAAATCGAATCGAAATACGATACGAGCGTTGGATTCGCAAAGGTGACGATCTTTACGGATACGTACGCAAGTAACGCGTTTCGACGAGACAACTAAATAATATCGAATGATAGTAAATTAATAAATATAAACTGAAAACGTTTATTAGGAATCATGACCCAAAGAAAAACCGAATAAATCATTTATTTAAGTAATTAATTTATTAAATAGAACGACATTATTTTACAAAGTAAATTATTTAAAATCATTTTAGTTAACATGAAAACTAATTATTTAAATGTTTTATGTTTAAAAATATTTCACGATGAAAACCGATTATCTAATAATGTTATCGCGATAAAGACGAGACCGAACACGAGGAGACGGGATGAACATAAATGGTGGAATACTCCACCAACCTCTTCATTCTCTCAAACTCTCTCTCTCTAAATACACACACCCCCCATATTTCTCTACCTTCTCTCTAGCCTATCGTCTTCATTTCTAGTCGGATTCGATAGATCTTTGGCTCTAAACGACCGCGTGAACGAGAGCTACAAGAGGATACGAAGAAACCCGACTGTTGACCACGATTTGAAGGTAAGGTGACCACGTTACTTTTCGGTTTTGGGGTGAAAACCCTACTTCGAACTTGGGCACCATCTTTTATACCGGTTTTGTGTTTTATATATGTTAATCGGAATAGTTGACACCTTGGTAAATCATGGGAGAACATGTAAACTTTAGAAAACGATAAGGATGATGATGAACAGTGAGTTAGGAACGAGGAGCAGGTGGCCGAACCCTCACAGGTCGGCGAACCTGTGAATGCAGCCAGCGGCGAACCCTCGTGGAAGCCGAACCCTCTGCCGCCACTCGCGAACCCTAGCCACCCTACGAACTCTCGGCATGGACGAACCCTTGGCTCACGAAGCTTCTGTTCATAGCAGCCGAACCATCACCGAACCTAGGGATGACGAACCCTTCTCCTTGTCTGGCCGAACCCTAATGAGGGTGCAGCGAACCTAGGATGGTGACCAGCGAACCTATTCTTCTTGTCAGCTAAACCTTGCCATGTGAAGTGGCCGAACCTTGGGCTAGTCATTTGGCCGAACCATGGGCATCATTCTTAGCCGAACTTATTACTAGGTTGAGCCGAACCTATAGCTTTTGTCAAGAAGGTTCGCTGCCTTTTTACTAACACAAACCTAGACATCTAACTAGGGCTAATAAGGGATCATCTATTATGGGAAACTATGGTCATACATGCATGCATTGCAAAAATATTAATTTCACTTTTATAAACTAAAATAAGTTTAAGTTTTGAGAGTAGAGATGTTGTATACCCATAAGATAATTTATGTAAGATTTTCTTAATCTTAAAAATAAAAATGTTGTTAATTCAAATTGTTGATGATACCAAATTAAACAATGCATGCAAATGGGGGAATAGGTATGTATAACAAAGGTTAACACCATTGATTTAAGCATACTTAAGGGGGAATATAAATACGAGTTCATAAGTAACTATCATTATTGGATAATTGAAACTGATAAATTTAAGTGTCATCTCGATGATGATCTTGATGAACCCTAAATGTCACAAGTTATCTTAGAATAAATAAAATAAGTAACTAAATATTTAAGGACTTAAAAGAACACTTAATTGAAGTACAGCGCGTATGCTTACTAACATTAAAACATATACAGGTGATTGAGTTGTTTCTGATTTCATATACGTGAGCGTGCATATTATTAAAACACTGATTCTAAGGTGACAGGTGAGTTCTCATAACCTCCCTTTCTTTAAACTGTTTTGTTTTAAAACTCGGAGGTGAAGCATGTATACCCAATTCAAATATTATTTTGATAACACAAGGCTAATACCTGTTTATCAATATGATATTCACAATATTGAGTTATCATTATTTATGGATTATCACTTACATTTATATATTCGTGTAACATTGTCATTGACTTAGGTCAATAACAAAGATTGCATGTATTGTCACTTGGATTATCACAACTCCGAGAAACATTGCTTTTGACCTTGGTTAATTGCATTGGTTTCGTGTATTGCCACGTGGATAGCTTCCACTCCATGGATCATGTTTTTAACTTATGTTAATTACATAATGTCCATGTATAGTCACATATATTATTTGAGAATATTGATGTTGAGATTGATTGTATGGTTATGTGGTTGATTATCTATTATTGACTATGATTATCTGTGATTGACTATGACTGAATGAATATGTGATTATGTGTTTGTGTATGTGTTTGATTGTTGAGTTTGGAGATGTGTTGGATTATCTCATGCAGGTATTCTTGTGGATTTTCTCGGAAAAATCATAAGCATTTATACTCATTTTATCTAAACCTTTTATAAAACCATTTTTAAACTTAAATTTTTAAATTCATTTTATAAAACCTTTTAAGTATAAAAACTTATGATTACTTACCAACTACTTAGTAGTTGACACTTGATTTTCCTACATGTTTCAGGTAATGAAGCAAAGTATGTTGAGGATGAAGAACCCAAACTTTTGGACGTCATCATATAGGATCTTGGACTTAGCTAATTAACTGAAATTCTGGCGAATTGAATTTAGTTAGATAGTTAATTCTTTTTGTAATTGATGTAACTAATTCATGTTAGACATGATTTTTGTGTACTTATTTTGGTTGATTGAATGATATATGATGATTTGATTTAGATGCCCACGAGCTTTTGAACAATCTACACATCCCTCGTGGCATCTCGACGTTTCCGCCATCGGTCGGGGTGTTATAGATTGGTATCAGAGCCTGGGTTATAGGGAATTAGGTTACTAGAAATGGTTGACCTAGTCTATAACCATAGGATACCCTAGTATGAACTATTCCATACACTAGTTAGTATATTCAGGATTTCATGCTTAGGTGTTTATTACATGTTATCTGAGCTCCTGTTATACATCTGATATGCATATGCTGCCTATTAATTTCTTGCTTACGTGTGCCCTAATGATTCGATAAGGACATGCACATGGTGTATCGTAAAGGTGGTGGGACGTTGGCCAGGGCAGTTGCGACTGACCCTTACATATGCCCTATATATATACCATTTACGGTACATTAGGTGGATGTCAATATTCAAGAATGTGGGAACTACCCGTTTGAGAAATTATCTGTTTAGGAAATTAACTGCTTAGGAATTATCTGCTTTAAGAACTATCTGTTGATTATTGATCACCGGGCAAGGACACACTCGTGGTATACTACAAAGGTGGTGGGACGGTGGCTAGGGCAATTGCGACTGACCCTTACATATGCCCTATACGTATACCATTTGTAGTATATTGGGGGTCTGTCAGTGTCAGGAACTTAGGATATTATTAGGAATTGCTTTAAGGTTATGGTTGATGGTATGTTTGTTGGAGTGGTTTGGATTGACTCATGGATAATCACACTTGATAAACACTTATAAATTCACTTATGAAACACACGGATTGGACACGTAGGGTGCATAGGATCAACGAACGATATGAACGAGTAGTGATGGAATATAGACACTTGGTGATGATATAAACACATAGTGACGATACTAACACTTAGTGATGGTATGGACGCTTGATGAGAATAACTTATAGGGAGGATATGAACACTTAGTGACATATGCCCTATATATAAGCTTGTTGCATTGCATCGGGAGATTGTCAGTGTTGGTATAGGGTGGAGAATGTATAGCACTTAGGAATAGTTAGTTAATATTAGTTATGACCAACTAGGACACTTAGTATAGTTCTAGGAAATTTAAAAATTTTTATGAGTTTAATGATAGATAGGAGAAAAATATAGTTCCCATATGTAATCTTAACTGTCTAAATGAACTCATTTGACCATTGTTTGTATGAATTACGTTGTAAACGGTAGTAACATGTTTCTAATTTCTCAGAAACATGCCTTCGCGCCGTCACAACGAAGATGACTCAAACAATGGGGATGCTAACAACAGTAATGCCAACTCCGGCATACAAGAGTTAGCAACACTTATTTCTGGATTGGTGAACCAATTGACTCAGGCTAATCAGAACATCAATCAAAATAGAGGAGGTGCAAATCCGCCAACTTGTACATTTAAGCATTTCAACTCCTGTAATCCTCTGAAGTTCACGGGTGCTGAATCAGCCACTGGTCTATTGCAGTGGTTTGAGAGCATGGAGAATACCTTCATCAACAGCGATTGTCCTGAGAACTTGAAGGTGCACTATGCCACCAGTGTTTTCCAAAAGAGAGCACTGACTTGGTGGAATGGCGAGAAGCGAACTAGGGGAGTTGATGCCGCCCTAGCGCTAACATGGAAAGAGGTCAAGGACCTGATGACCACTGAATTATGTCCTAGAAGCGAGATAAGGAAGCTTGAGACTGAGTTCTGGGAACTCAAGCAGGACAGTGGAGAGAATGTTATCTACAATACTCAGTTCCATGAGTATAGCCTGCTGGTGCCTCATCTTGTGACACCCTTGGAGAGAGCGATCGAGAAATATATAGCGGGCTGCCGATGCAGATTCAGGATACTGTCTATGGGAGCAATCCCAAAACATTGGAAGCTGCTATCCGTTTATCTGCTACACTCACCGACAACCATGTGAAAGCTGGAACACTCACAAGGAAAGGGACGAAGAAAACTGAGGGGAAATCTACTGCAAAAGAAACAAAGACTGAGGTAAAGACTGAAGCTGCTAGTTCATCTAAAAGCAACAACAAGAAGAGGAAGAGAAGAAATTTTGTGGTTACCGCTCCTGCTGCTAAGTCTACGCAGCAATCAGCAAACAACACCACTGCCAGAAATTATGTTGGGGTCACTCCCCAATGTAATATCTGCCGATATCATCACGCATCTAACTTGCCATGTCGCATTTGCAACAACTGTGACAAGTATGGTCATTATGCCAATGTTTTCAGGAGTGCACCGCTTGCACTGCCTGCTCCACATGCACAACCAATACTAGTTGTACCCATTCGCCAGGTACCTCCTGCACAGGCAAGAGCCTGTATGAGTGTGGTGAAGTGGGTCACTTCAGGAATCAATGCCCAAAGTTGACCGGGAATAATCAGAGGGTGGCAAGAGGCCGGGCATTTCAACTAAATGCTCCAGCTGCTCAAGCCAACCAGGATGTGGTCAACGGTACATTTCTGATCAACAACTCTTATGCATCTGTCTTATTTGATTCTGGTGCCGATAGGAGTTTTGTTTCATATGATTTTGAATGCTTGCTTGGTAGAACACGTACATATTTAGATAAACCGTTTAACGTGGAGGTGGCTGACGAAAACACTATTGATATTGACACTGTTATTATCGGATGTACTGTGAACTTAAATGATCACGTTTTCCCGATTGATCTTATACCTATGCATCTTGGTAGCTTTGATGTTATCATAGGCATGGATTGGTTAGCCACCCACAAAGCGGAGATAGTTTGCCATGAGAAATACATACGTATTCCATTGCCTTCGGGTGAAACTTTAAGAGTATTTGGAGAAACTTCTAGTAAAGGTCTTAAGCTAATGTCATGCACTAAAGCACACAAGTACCTTAGGAAGAAATGTATACCATTTTTAGCTCATATTGTGGAGAAAAAGGATAAAGGAAAGAGAGTTGAAGATGTTCCTGTGATCAGAGATTTTCCAGAAGTATTTCCTGATGAATTGCCGGGTCTTCCACCAAAACGTCAAGTAGAGTTTCGAATTGACTTAGTACCTGGTGCAAATCCAGTTGCTAAAGCTCCCTACAGTCTTGCGCCTTCGGAGTTGCAAGAATTGGCGTGCCAGTTGCAAGAACTGACTAATAAAGGATTCACTCGCCCGAGCCATTCGCCATGGGGTGCACCGGTCCTGTTTGTCAAGAAGAAAGACGGGTCATTCCGAATGTGCACCGATTACCGCGAATTGAACAAACTCACGATTAAGAATCGATATCCACTGCCGCGTATCAATGATCTCTTCGATTAGCTTCAAAGCTCGGCATGGTTTTCAAAGATTGATCTGAAATCTGGGTATCATCAGCTTCGCGTACATGATGATGATATTCCCTAGACGGCTTTCAGAACCAGATATGGCCATTATGAATTTCTGGTAATGCCTTTCGTCCTTACCAATGCACCTGCGGTTTTCATGGATCTCATGAACCGTGTTTGCAGGCCATACTTGGACAAGTTCGTAATTGTGTTCATTAACGATATCTTGATATACTCAAAGACCAAGGAAGAGCATGAGAAACACCTTAAGTTCGTTTTGGAGATCCTAAGAATAGAGCAACTGTATGCTAAATTATCTAAATGTGAATTTTGGCTTAAGGAAGTTCAATTCTTGGGACACATAGTCAATGAAAATGGTGTTCACGTGGATCCTGCAAAGATTGAATCTGTGAAGAATTGGAGTACACCGAAGACACCGACGGAGATTCGATCGTTCCTTGGACTTGCTGGTTACTATCGGCGGTTCATTTCGAATTTCTCTAGGATTGCGGTCCCACTCACTTCTTTGACTCAAAAGAATAGACCTTATGAGTGGGGACCAAAACAAGAAGAGGCGTTTCAAACTTTGAAGCAGAAACTTTGTGATGCTCCTGTTTTGACATTGCCTGATGGAAATGATGATTTGTAATCTATTGTGATGCATCCAACCTAGGTCTCGGTTGTTTTCTCACGCAACGAGGAAAGGTTGTGGCTTATGCATCAAGGCAATTAAAGATTCACGAAAAGAACTACACCACACACGACTTGGAACTTGGCGCAGTCATGTTTGCCTTGAAGATATGGAGACATTATCTTTATGGCACTAAGTGTGTAGTGTTTACTGATCATAAAAGTTTGCAACATATTCTCAATCAAAAGGAGCTTAATATAAGACAACGGAGATGGGTTGAACTGTTAAACGATTATGACTGTGAAATTCGCTACCACCCTGGTAAAGCGAATGTAGTAGCAGATGCGCTTAGTCGCAAGAGTCAAGTTCAGATCCATAGTGTCCGAGTGCACTCTAGTCTCCGTAATGATGTTCTCACGGCCCAACAACACTCATTAGCTCAAGATGACTTGAAAAATAAGATGTCTTGCGGGGCTGAAATTTTATTGGAAACTAAAGATGATGGATTAATGTATTATTTGAATCGGTTGTGGATACCGAACAGGGGTGATCTCAGGATGGTGATTATGGATGAAGCTCATAAGTCTCGTTACTCAATCCATCCAGGCTCTGATAAAATGTATCAAGACCTTAGGGACTTGTACTGGTGGCCTGGAATGAAGAAGGATATTGCTGAGTATGTGTCTAAGTGCCTTAACTGCGACAAAGTCAAGGCAGAACATCAGCGACCTTCGGGATTGTTATTACAACCAGAAATACCGATGTGGAAGTGGGAGAATATCTCCATGGATTTTATTACTAAACTTCCACGAACCACTAACGGTAAAGATAGCATTTGGGTAATTGTTGATAGATTAATCAAGTCGGCTCACTTCTTACCGATACGCAAAACGTACCCTGTGCGGAAGTTAGCGTGTATCTACGTTGATGAGATCATTAGCCGACATGGTATTCCCTTAAGTTTAATATCGGATCGTGATGCTCGCTTTACGGCACGATTTTGGGAATCACTTCACGAAGCCTTTGGAACAAGACTGGATCTCAGCACTGCCTATCATCCTCAAACGGATGGACAGACGGAGCGAACGATTAAGACATTAGAAGACATGTTGAGAGCTTGTGTCATCGATTTCGGTGGCAATTGGGATAGCCATTTACCACTGGTTGAGTTCTCGTATAACAACATTTATCACGCGAACATTGGTATGGCACCGTTTGAAGCTCTTTATGGCAGGAAATGTCGGTCACCTATTTGTTGGACCGAGGTCGGCGAATCGCAGATCACTGGACCCGAGATTATTCAGGAGACGACTGACAAGATTCGCCAGATCCGCGACAATCTGTTAGCTGCTCGCAGTCGACAGAAGAGCTACGCGGATAAACGAAGGAAACCTTTAGAGTTTGAAGTTGGGGATATCGTATTACTTAAGGTGTCGCCTTGGAAGGGCGTTGTCCGATTCGGAAAGAAAGGTAAACTTGCTCCACGATATGTTGGCCCTTTTAAGATACTTGAACGGATCGGGAAGGTTGCTTACAAGTTAGAACTTCCTGCTGAACTAAGTAACGTGCACCCGACGTTTCACGTGTCCAATCTGAGAAAGTGCTTAGCTGATCAGGATCTTCAGGTACCACTCGATGACATTCGCGTCGATGATACCATACATTTTGTTGAAAGACCAGTGGAGATAATGGATCGTGAGGTTAAAAAGCTCAAACGCAGTAGAATTCCAATTGTCAAAGTACGTTGGGAATAGAAGCGGGGTCCAGAATTCACTGGGAGCGGGAAGATCAGATGAAGCTTAAGTACCCACATTTATTTACTACGGTCACTCCAAGTTGAATTTCGGGACGAAATTCCTTTAACTAGGGGAGACTGTAACATCACTGTACTTCCGGTCGTCCGTACATCAGTACGATTGTACTGTTATGACCTGAGATTTTGTAATTATTAATATTGATACATTATTTGATGATTATCATTGTTACTGGTATACATGTTTAGTACATATTATACGCGTAAACCATGGAAGTTTAGTTGTAACTCAACTAAACAGAACCAGAGAGTTTATCGCAGTTATATTGTTGATGATTATGGATTTGGTTTGGAAATGGAAAGGGGATTTAAGTTGGTTGTTGTTTGTTTACTAAACATAGTCAAGGACACATGGTCATGGTTTATCGAAATAGCGGTGGGACGGTGGCTAGGGTAGTTGCGACTGACCCTTACATATGCCCTATACATATGCATATTTCGGTCTATCATGGATGTGTCAGTGACTAGGGTTTAGTGGGTTTTGGTTTGGGAAGATAATATTAAAGTTAATAAAATAATGGAAGTGCAACTGGAATTAATCACGTGATGGTGAGGTTACGAATATGATTTAAACGCGAATATTAATTCAGAAATATTAACTTAATAAATGTATTCGCGTGGGTGACGATTCACACGAATATAATTATTAAGAATGATGTTCTGAAAATGATATTCCATAAATAGTAAATCGAATCGAAATACGATACGAGCGTTGGATTCGCAAAGGTGACGATCTTTACGGATACGTACGCAAGTAACGCGTTTCGACGAGACAACTAAATAATATCGAACGATAGTAAATTAATAAATATAAACTGAAAACGTTTATGAGGAATCATGACCCAAAGAAAAACCGAATAAATCATTTATTTAAGTAATTAATTTATTAAATAGAACGACATTATTTTACAAAGTAAATTATTTAAAATCATTTTAGTTAACATGAAAACTAATTATTTAAATGTTTTATGTTTAAAAATATTTCACGATGAAAACCGATTATCTAATAATGTTATCGCGATAAAGACGAGACCGAACACGAGGGGATGGGATGAACATAAATGGTGGAATACTCCACCAACCTCTTCATTCTCTCAAACTCTCTCTCTCTAAAAACACACACACCCCACATTTCTCTACCTTCTCTCTAGCCTATCGTCTTCATTTCTAGTCGGATTCGAGAGATCTTTGGCTCTAAACGACCGCGTGAACGAGAGCTACAAGAGGATACGAAGAAACCCGACTGTTGACCACGATTTGAAGGTAAGATGACCACTTTACTTTTCGGTTTTGGGGTGAAAACCCTACTTCGAACTTGGGCACCATCTTTTATACCGGTTTTGTGTTTTATATATGTTAATCGGAATAGTTGACACCTTGGTAAATCATGGGAGAACATGTAAACTTTAGAAAACAATAAGGATGATGATGAACAGTGAGTTAGGAACGAGGAGCAGGTGGCCGAACCCTCACAGGTCGGCGAACCTGTTAATGCAGCCAGCGGCGAACCCTCGTGGAAGCCGAACCCTCTACCGCCACTCCTGAACCCTAGCCACCCTACGAACTCTCGGCATGGACGAACCCTTGGCTCACGAACCTTTTGTTCATAGCAGCCGAACCATCACCGAACCTAGGGATGACGAACCCTTCTCCTTGTCTGGCCGAACCCTAATGAGGGTGCAGCGAACCTAGGATGGTGACCAGCGAACCTATTCTTCTTGTCAGCTAAACCTTGCCATGTGAAGTGGCCGAACCTTGGGCTAGTCATTTGGCCGAACCATGGGCATCATTCTTAGCCGAACCTATTACTAGGTTGAGCCGAACCTATAGCTTTTGTCGAGAAGGTTCGCTGCCTTTTTACTAACACAAACCTAGACATCTAACTAGGGCTAATAAGGGATCATCTATTATGGGAAACTATGTTCATACATGCATGCATTGCAAAAATATTAATTTCACTTTTATAAACTAAAATAAGTTTAAGTTTTGAGAGTAGAGATGTTGTATACCCATAAGATAATTTATGTAAGATTTTCTTAATCATAAAAATAAAAATGTTGTTAATTCAAATTGTTGATGATACCAAATTAAACAATGCATGCAAATGGGGGAATAGGTATGTATAACAAAGGTTAACACCATTGATTTAAGCATACTTAAGGGGGAATATAAATACGAGTTCATAAGTAACTATCATTATTGGATAATTGAAACTGATAAATTTAAGTGTCATCTCGATGATGATCTTGATGAACCCTAAATGTCACAAGTTATCTAAGAATAAATAAAATAAGTAACTAAATATTTAAGGACTTAAAAGAACACTTAATTGAAGTACAGCGCGTATGCTTACTAACATTAAAACATATACAGGTGATTGAGTTGTTTCTGATTTCATATACGCGAGCGCGCATATTATTAAAACACTGATTCTAAGGTGACATGTGAGTTCTCATAACCTCCCTTTTTTTAAACTGTTTTGTTTTAAAACTCGGAGGTGAAGCATGTATACCCAATTCAAATATTATTTTGATAACACAAGGCTAATACCTGTTTATCAATATGATATTCACAATATTGAATTATCATTATTTATGGATTATCACTTACATTTATATATTCGTTTAACATTGTCATTGACTTAGGTCAATAACAAAGATTGCATGTATTGTCACTTGGATTATCACAACTCCGAGAAACATTGCGTTTGACCTTGGTTAATTGCATTGGTTTCGTGTATTGCCACGTGGATAGCTTCCACTCCATGGATCATGTTTTTAACTTATGTTAATTACATAATGTCCATGTATAGTCACATATATTATTTGAGAATATTGATGTTGAGATTGATTGTATGGTTATGTGGTTGATTATCTATTATTGACTATGATTATCTATGATTGACTATGACTGATTGAATATGTGATTATGTGTTTGTGTATGTGTTTGATTGTTGAGTTTGGAGATGTGTTGGATTATCTCATGCAGGTATTCTTGTGGATTTTCTCGGAAAAATCATAAGCATTTATACTCATTTTATCTAAACCTTTTATAAAACCATTTTTAAACTTAAATTTTTAAATTCATTTTATAAAACCTTTTAAGTATAAAAACTTATGATTACTCACCAACTACTTAGTAGTTGACACTTGATTTTCCTACATGTTTCCGGTAATGAAGCAAAGTAGGTTGAGGATGAAGAACTCAAACTTTTGGACGTCATCATATAGGATCTTGGACTTAGCTAATTAACTGAAATTTTGGCGAATTGAATTTAGTTAGATAGCTAATTCTTTTTGTAATTGATGTAACTAATTCATGTTAGACATGATTTTTGTGTACTTATTTTGGTTGATTGAATGATATATGATGATTTGATTTAGATGCCCACGAGCTTTTGAACAATCTACACATCCCTCATGGCATCCCGACGTTTCCGCCATCGGTCGGGGTGTTACATTATCTGTTTCCAGAACTTCTTAATGTAGTGATAGACATTAAGACAATGAGGCACTAAGATATGTACCGACGGGTAGTATCTTTATAGAACGAGAACGGAGTAGTCCGAAAGGAACTAGATACAGGTCCCATGGTTATCTGGAACTGAACATTTGGAGAACTTACATATCATATCATATTGTTGAACTTATACTTTACGATCTCACCAGCTTTGTGCTGATCTTTTAAACTTAAAAATTTTGCAGGGTGACAGTGACCACCGGGTGAGGATGCACTTCATACACTTGTAATTAAATAAAATAGATAATGTAATAAACTTAGTTATATGTTGTGATGTTCGGTGTGATTACGAAATCCTTGTGATATATTTACTTTAAATTAATCTATGTGTTGTGATACCGGATCAAGTAAGTCTCACCTCATCTCTAAGACATCACCACTATGCTTCCGCAACCTTCGTATAGTGACATCATCAACAGGTGATGAGAGGTTGGAGTGTGACATTAGGTGGCTATTTCGGCCTATAAAAGTTGTTCGAAACACGTTAAAATACTGGACTATAAAGTCTCGTAGTTTTTGAGAAACATTTGCAATTTTAAAAGTTCACTCGAAGTTGTTAAACATAATATGCCCAAAAACGAAATTTAAAAAAAATGCATATCTATATGTCCTATATATATATATATATTTTTTCATGAACATGAAAAGGAAATATTAACTATTGTATATATATATATATATATGTATATGATGTGATTTGAAATGGTTATTATTGAATATAATGCTTTAAAGTTTTGGGTATTGATAAACAAAAATAGATAATTTTCAAAATACGCCGTATGTTATAATGTCGAAACTTTCTAAAAACAATTAGTAATTATTTTTAAGACATTATAACAAGTCCTTCCAATTATAAAACACAAAGTTTATACGACAAACCCAACATCATAAAAACATCAATAACACATAACAAAAACATTAATCAACAAAACAACAACACACAATTTTATAAGTTCACAAACTCAACCTAAATCCATAATATTATAGGAATCAAGTAGGGATTCAATCGCAAGACGGTATTCACAACCTCAAGACACCGGATCTACTAAAATGAGTTTTACGGCCCCTATTTACTAACTCACAGGGGGAGAAATCATGCTTGTATTCGTTTCATTGACACAAGTGGTTTTGGTTCAACACATTATTACATGAGTCACATTTATCGCTTTTAAGTCCCATATTCTATAACCGTTAATTGCGGGTAAACGTTAATTATTGGGAATAGTACTATTCGGGAGTGACAAACCCCACCCGTGGTTAGTAGCTCTAACTTTGATTGTAGGTCAGATCGGGTGCATAATATTCATCTCAATACAATGTTTTGCGATAGAACATTGGGATGGGGCAATTCAATCTTGTCGAGTTCGGTTATGGGAGCTCATGGTAATAATTGATATACACAACTCATGATATTGTTTTTGAGAACAATAAAAACATTTTTAAAAACTTGTGGTCGAATGAAACAACTCAATTTTTACGTGTCTAAACCTGTGAACTCACCAGCTTTTTGCTGACCGTTTTTAGCATGTATTTCTTAGATAACTGAAGTAAGCATGGGACATATTTTGAAAATGATTTTCATGGAGTCTCATCATGTTAACATACATATTATTGGGATTTTTCCAGCATAGCCTATTTACTTAGGGAATGATTTGCTTGAAGTCTTACTTATCATATTTTGAAGTTTAGAACATATGTTTGTTATAAATCAGATGATTGTAATTTAAGACATGATGTTAAAAGTTATTATTAATGCATGTAGAATTCGTTCTATCTAAACAATGACTTTGAATCCATGACCGTCACATCTCGCGTGTTCCGCTTTGGCGGGGTGTGACAGATTGGTATCAGAGCCATTGGTTATAGAGAACCAGGTTGCATGTAGTAACTTGAACTATAACTATAGGCTCACAAGGTTCCATTCGTACTACACATATAGGGATGACTTAATTAAAAAATTCTAATGTTGTTGTATTGCTAGCATGTCAATAACATGTAACCATGTTCACATGTACTCATTGGTTGAGGATCACCCTATTCACACCATCTCCACTTTCGTTGTTAGCAGAGACACCATCACCCATCGAGGTTCCTAGCGATACCATGGAGGAGTTCACGGTGCCAAACGACAAATACATAGAAGAGAATTACGGGTCCAATCTAGAAAGTCACCAGGGAGTCTAGTTGAGGATAATGCAGGCCATGTTATCACTAGGAACAAGAATACTGAATCTAAAGAGATTTTACCATACACAATGTTCTAGGGACACTCTATTTCAGATAATATGGAGGACAACGCTTCCAGGGCTCAGAGTAGTTTCTCTAGCACCATCCAACTCAAGTGAATACTTTCTCAAACACTCTATTTGGAGTAACTCTCAACCATGTAACCAGTGGTTACAGGGTGGACTCCTGATGTCCTTATGGATAGAACTCTGAACTAAGATAGGAGGAACCAAAATGATTATGTAAGGTAAATTGATGATTATGGGTGGCCAACGTAGTGGTGAATTTATAGGTACATATGAATTCTGGCGAAACCTATTGTTCAGAATTCAAATCAAACCCAACCAATAAAAAAATTTAGGAGATATTGAAAACACCTTGCAAAGGATTTTATTTCTATTCATCACTAACAACCTGATTGAAGGATGGACTAAGACTCAAAAATCTTCCCTCCTTCCTTATGATCGTCATACGTTCATTGAACCTTCAATGGTGTCGTACGTTTATTAAACCTCTAATGGTGCAACCCTGGCACTTCACTTGAGTACTCATAATCACAAATTAAGTCAATGACACCACATCAAAGGTAATGTATAGCGTGACCACACCCATCTATAAGGAAGCTTTTCAACTGAATCCTAAGGAACGACTGAAGGATGATTGAATTGACGCAATAAGCATTTCCTTATTTGAAAGTATAGTGGGAAAACTTCGCCCACTAAGGTTGGAACTGTAATCCCTCAGATTTTATAATTCAAATTTAAATTTTAAACATTCCAAATTCGATATAGAAATAATAACAACAACAACATGGGTTCATTTGACAATTGATTCATATTTATATACACATTCATCTGTACACACACATAAACTTAACACAACAAACAAATAAATGTGATAAACATTTTATTATTAAGCATAATAATACTATTAATCTAAATAAAAATCATAAAGCATTATTAACTTTTACAAAATTATGACGTTTCAAATTCATAAAACCATAAATAATTATTAATAATAATTGCTAAAAGACTTTTTTTTTGACTTCAAACGTTTTGGAAAACAAAAGTTTTTAAATCTTAATAATAAAATTTATTAACTTTTAGTTGGTCTTGACATAATAAAAGATTGTTGATAAAACAATAGTATGAAACTGGAGGGGCTGAATAGGAAATTTTATAAACTCATATAATAGGTTGTGAAAGTGTTAAAACTAAAATAATCACTTTAAAGACTTGAAGGGATACATGTGTGAAAAAGGAAACTTTTATTTCCTTCTTCTTTCTTCTTCCCCTAGCCTTCTGTTCGAACCATTTCCCCAACCGGGTCCTTTCCTAAACTCGCTTAAACACAACTAAAAATGCAAACTCCAGTAATCACGCGATTATATAGATTCCAAAATTTGTCAATAAAACGCGTCATCACAAATAAAAGGCAACTCGTAAAAAGAGACCTGCAATTGATTAACAAATCTGGGTCTAAATCAAAATTAAAAGAACACATGTGCTCACGATTGCTCTCTGAGACAAAGGAAACCGAAGATAATCGTGAAGGTCTTCTAAATCAAAGATTCAAGTCATCATGTGACCAAGACCTCTTCAACATCAAAACACTATCCATTCGAAATCATTCAAGTGAGTTTTGGTGTGCATTTAAATCAGAATTGTCCTGTGAACGAAAGCCCTAACATATCTCAGGCTCACAATCGATTTAGCAATCAAATTGGATTAGAATCAATTCTAGGGTTCATATGCGTGGAGCTTGATTTCTATACGTGTATACGAATAAATGAAAACCAAAACATTCAGCGAACCCCAGCCTAGACAAGTGGTAAGGTGCACGCTGGTGAGGCTCGGGCTCGGGTTCGGGTTCGAAACCCGTCCGGGGCGGGTTTAACCTGTTTTAGCCTTTTTCATAATTTTCATCCATTTTGTTTTATTTAAAATTCTGGAAAAGTCTTAAATTCTTAAAAAAATAAATAAATAAATTTCTATTAAATATGTTAAAGAAGTTTTTTTATTTCAAAAAATTATTAAATCTGTTTAGATCATTTTACTCATAAAATGATTAATAAAAATATCATATTAGTGTAAAAAAAAGTATTAAATACACATTTTTCACAATATTTATTATAAAGCTTAATTAAAGATTTAAATATTTAAAATCCTTGTTAATTATTTAAATAATTTAGAGTTTATCATTCACAGGTTTATTGATCAAAAAAAAAGAAGTGTATTTAGCATATATTTTGAAAATATTAGACCTATTTTAAACTACACATAACCGTAAAGTATATATAAAATACATAAGTTGATAAAACGATGTAAAATCTTACGAGATTATTTTAAACAAATATGAATGCGTAAATAAATCCTTTTTAAATACTAAATACTATAAGACAAAGGAAAGCAAAATTTTAGTTTGTTTAAATAAATTATTGATTTAAATAAACTATGTTATTTTTTTAACCAAGTTTTAGGAAACGAACTATAGAATAGTTTTAATTGATTATTCTAAACAAATGTGGTTAATCATTTTTTAAACCTTTAAAAAATTTTTTTAATTAAAGAAAAAAAATCCATAGATGTTTATTTGAATTCTAAATCATTAAACTTATAAATATGAATCATTTTATGATTATTCTAAGTCATATTACAATTACTCTAGATATATTCTTTTTAGAAATTTAAAATGAACACTTTTACGCATAATCATTAAACATTATTTTTAAAAACAATAAAACAAATGGATGGAATGGTATTTCAATGCTATGTACTAATCAAATCAAAAAAGAATGTTTATAATAAATGAATATCCCTACTGAATATCATTCATAACATAGATAAATTCTTTAAGATTTCCATAGCATGCCATAGTTATTAGGAAATCAAACGTGAACTCTAAGAAATTCTAAGACTTCCATTGCCTTAGGTTAAGGTGTATAATCACAACTTCTTTCACGCTCATAAGCAAGAACTTGGACAAGCAAATCAATCCAAGTGAGTTTCACTCATACTCCCTCTTTTACATTTTGTACTTTTAGGATGTTACATATGTCATTATTCAATCAAACTTTGTTCTAGAGTCAAAATCAATTTGATGCAAACTATTAGTCAAAGTTGTTTGACTTATGTGCTTAGTATGCCTACTTGTTTATATTCAATGTATTATCATGTTATTCTATGTGTAGTCAATGTTACTAGTAGCCTTGCAATATAACTTAGGATATTATATATTGTAAAGGTGAAAGAGCCTAAAATCTATGTGACAATTAGTCTTTGCACAATAACTTTGGTAATTGAAAAATGAAAAGATGAAAGAGCCTAAATTCAAATGTTGAACTAGTAGCCTTTATTTAATGACTTGTGTCATTAAGTTAGTAAAGGTTAAAGAGCCAAAGAATCATGTTAAACTTGTAGATTATACTTGCTTTAGGTCTTATTCAATTTGGACTTTGTTTGCATTTAAACTTTTAAACATATTCTTATATATATATATATATATATTAAACTGTATGGGTAACTCACCAACTGTTCATATAGATGACCCAAATTTATTTTACATATGTAACAGGATAAGGTGCAAGATATGGTGAAGACATAGGATAAGCTTAGAGGATTTAGTTAAATGTTAAACAATGTATTAGTATTTCGAATGTAATTTAAATTGAGAACTTGTAACGTTTGATTTTAATTTTGTATTCATTGTATTATTAATAAAGATGCTTTAAATATTGAAACGTTATAATAGTACCATGAGCTAATGAACCGTCAAGCTCGCGCCCCGACGTATTCCGCCGTCGGTGGGGGTGTGATAGATTGGTATTAGAGCCATGGTTATAGGGATTTAGGTTATTAGAAAATGGTGGCCTAGACTATAACTAAGCTTCCCCTATAAGATTTATCTCATATTATCATTGATTGTTTATTACTTGCTTATGTGTAATGTGTTATGTAATATGTATTGTGTGATACATATATATGTGACCATAAAGGAATGCCATAGTTGTTAATCTGCCTTTGCTTACACTTAGTTACGAATGCCTTAGATTAAGTTAACTTGTTATCATGGGATTTACTAAGAACTTTCTTTAAGTAAACTCCATTTCAAACTCACATACATACAAACAATCATTTGATATTTGGAATTTAAACTCATTAGACTTAATGCCTAATAATATTCATTAGACAAAATAGGAATTCCAATATTGATTTTAAGATCTCGTTAGAATTAAGTTTGTGAGGTGGGTATGTAGTAACTGGAAGAGTGTAGTACCGGTAGTTAGAATTCCTGTCTAGGAAAGCTATTCGTATAAATCCCCAAGGTATTGTGGGACCTATGTAGCTTTCCTGGGGAAATCTGATGAGAGTATGACCACTTATAGGCCAAAGCATACCACACCAAACACCTTACAAACTAAATGATTCTAATTTGTCACCGGTATTCAATTTTGAATACCATTCCTTATGTTTTCAGTCAATGTCAAATGATTTGCTTCTAATCACATTAGAATTAAGTTGTTAAGAAGGATATGTACTAACTGGAAGGGTGAATGCCAGTAGTTGAGACTCCTGTCTAGGAAAGTGATTCATAATCCCTGACGAGGGACCAGTCTGACTTACCTGGGGATTCTCAATAAAAGTATTATACCTATAGGCCAAAGCATGTTAACTTCTTTCAAACAATATTAATTCTAAATGATTATTAATCAAATTCAAATGATTTCAACATATTACCTATACAAATCCAGCTTTAATGATATCATCACTTAAGATTAGTGATGATGATTCATCACTAAATCTATAAGAAAATGATGTCATTATCCTTTGTTTTATGTTTATAATACATATGTTAGGATCTAAAGAAGTCAATAACATAAAGTATAAGATTTGTGATGGTGATACATCACTACATCTAAAGGATTATAATGTTATTATTCTTTGATCTATACAATGTATATTTTGTGATCTAAGAAAATCAGTAACATCATACTTATGATTTATAATGGTGATTCGTCACTAAATCTTAACATGTATGATGTCACAATCCATGATGTCCATACTTTAACTCCATAAACTTAAATGAATACTATGCCTAAATCCAAAGATCAAAATCCTAACATGTCAACAAGCATTCAATCTTGAATATCATACCTTAAGTTCACCTAAAACCAACAAAGTTAACCATGTGTAAACTGAATTCATGACATTTTATCTTTGATTAGTAGTAAACCATTATTACTATATCTAAGATATAACAAATGTCACAATTCAAGTATACTCTATAACATTCTATTCATTTATATTAAATTCTTAACCAATTCCCGTCTCATGTTTATCTAGAATGGCAAGACGAGAACATGCTGCTGAACATCGCATGGCGTCCGCGATTGCTCGACAAATGGAAATAGTGATACCCAATATGGTCATACAACTGCAACAACGACTCAATCTTAACCCAACAAACACAAACACTGAACCTATCAACCAACCTAAGTGCTCATTCAAGCACTTCAATTCATGTAACCCACCGAAGTACAATGGGTCGGACGGAGCGACTGGGTTGCTCCAATGTTTTGAATGTATGGAGAGTACCTTCCTGAACAGTGACTATCCAGTCAACTTAAAGGTTCGTTATGCTACTGGGTGTCTTCAAAAATGAGCCTTTACTTGGTGGAATAATGAGAAAAGAACCTTAGGGGATAATAGTGCTACTGAACTGACTTGGGACAAACTCAAGAAACTCATGACCCAAGATTTTTGCCCTCGTAATGAGGTCAAGAAACTTGATTTTAGTTTTGGGAACTCAAGCAAGAAAGTGGCGAGAACATGATCTATAACAACTGATTCCATGAACTGAGTCTTCCATGTCCAGAGATGGTGACCCCTTGTGTCACAACCCAACCAGGGGGCTTGGCTAACGATTGATTCAAAACACAAAGTAGCAGAAGACAAAATAAATAATTTACAATTCAACCAAAAGTTTAGTCTAATTATCTAATTTGTTTACAACAAATTTAAAGACATAATATAACTAGTGGGAGATTTTCTAGAGTTATTGGGTCTATCCAGGCATCAGCACACTTTATAAATCTTTAAGCCAAGTTCTTGTTTTCCGTGTAGTGTTCTTGTTCAAGCAACTCTGTATCCGAGCCATACCTGTTTCTAATTACATGAAAGACATGCAAAAATACGTCAACTATAAAGTTGGTGAGCTCATGAGTTTTAGTTTACAGACACAATAATAAATAGCATGTGATAATTCAACAACAATACAACCAACCTTGTGCCATGCCGAGCGTTTGCCTTTTATAATGTTAGCCCGTAACATGGCATTTTAATCTACTTCCCATTCCGAGACCCGTTCCTGCCCTCAGTGTAAATGTGTCAGTGGGGTTTCAACCCTATTTTTATAGGGCCACCCTTTCGGGCCACTGTGCGTGGGGGATTCCCCAAGTAGTACTACCCATATACACATCGGCTCTCCTCCGGAGTTAATGGCTGTAAATTATGTTTCATGTCTAGGGGAAGCAATTATATTTGAAACGGACGTTCATTATCACATAAATACAAATTTTATAAACAGTTTTTGGAGCATGCTCTCAGTATCCCAAAACAGTGAAAAGAAAAGGGATCACATGAACTCACCTGGTTGCTTTAACTGGTTCCTTTTGTTCCTGTACCAATATGTCATTGTGCCACTATGCATGAATTGCTATGTTCCCAAAATTATCATCAAAGCAAGTTCCTATTTGTAATCATCTATACATGTATAAGTTGTGGATTCATACATTATACTTGTTGATTGTGGCTGAGCTCTTTGGGTTATTATTTTTAAGGTTTACTAGTTTAAAGTTTCATTATATTGTCATGCTTAACGAAGTCTTACCTTATATTTGCACGTCTAAATGTATATGCAAATGTTGGTATTATTTGATGTTTAGTATAGCTACTAGTATGCTACATCATGACCATCTTATGTAACTAGTATGTTTGTGACTTCTAAATTAATTAGTTTGTATTGAGTTTATCAATCTTAAGTTTTAAATGTCGGCTCACCCTTGAGACGATCACTATCCAAGTTGTTTTACTATATTAGTAATCACGGTATTTTACTAATAATATAAGTTGATATACTACATAAGTATTCACCTAACTTGTTAGTAATAGAGATAATTAATAGGAATTTCATATAATTCAAATATTAGCATCCAGCAGTAGTATCTAAGATGTTATACATGTTGGAGTCACTGTTTATACTGAATATTATAATTATTATTAATATTGAATAAAAGAATGTTTAAAATATACATAATTTAATTTCTATGTTTAAAGATAAGTAAACATTCTTAGATGAAACTATTATCAATAATAAAATAATAATAGCAATAATGATACTAATTTTACTAGCAATATAAATAACATTTTTATTTTCAAAAAGTTAATGATTCTTAGAATATACGAATAAGGTAGTCTGTTGGTTTGGTGAATTTGATCTGGATCGTATCAAGAAGCTCTATGAACAATTAAACACATGTGGAATCTATGTTTAATCTATAAGAATCAAAGAATAACAAGCATTTCCATAAACATCTTCATCTCATTAATCAATCACAACTGATTACAGCTCTCAAACAGAGAATTTCTCACACAGAGAAAACACACACAGGTTTCTGAAGTTCTCCAAGAGTTTTTCAAAGTTATGAGAAAATCAGACAAACCTTCTTTATATGCATACACTGTCAGCCGAACCTATTTCCTAGCCGAACCCTTAGGTTCGCCGGGCGAACCTAGGTTGCCAAACCTAATAGGTTCGCCGAACCTTTGCTAGGTTATAGGTTCGCCAAACCTATCAATGTGATAGGTTCGCCGAACCTGCTATGGTTCGTGAGCCAGACGAACCTAAGCTAAACCTTTATAAACCTTCTATAATTTATATGTTTGATAAGCAACCTATTACAAAAATGCACTAACAAACTCCCCCTTATAAGTTGCTATAAAAAATCTTCAGTCTTCGTCTTTGTCTTTAACCCCACTGGTTTCTTCACTAACATTATCTTCAGCTCGTATAACAACCGATCGAGGAATCTTTGCTAATCTTGCAGCCTCTAACTTAGCATCCCTTTCATCAATTTCCTTCTGTAACTGCATCAGCTCCACATACAAATAGTTCACATCTTCCCAATTGCATCCAGA
This sequence comes from Mikania micrantha, assembly GCA_009363875.1. Classification (NCBI taxonomy): domain Eukaryota; kingdom Viridiplantae; phylum Streptophyta; class Magnoliopsida; order Asterales; family Asteraceae; genus Mikania; species Mikania micrantha. The sequence goes on along the minus strand of CM018691.1, from coordinate 68,633,504 downwards.
ATGTATACCCAGAGTATAACACATCCGCGCAATGGTCTGAAACTGAATTGCCATATCCTTGTAGCTTATTCCAACATCATGATAACCTTCAGCTGCAAAAATCTCAACCATGTTAAGCAAATCAATATCATCCTTTGAGCAATTTACAATCCAAACTGGATCCAACATTCTGATGACTCTCCATTGATCTTCTTGTTTTAACAAAATCACTGCTTCAGCTGTCTTCTCATCATAGAACCAGAACTTGAAATATGGATTCCAATTATGTTCTACCTTCCTTAACCTTGGTCTTTTAAACACTTTCGGCTTTGGATATCCATATATCTTGTCTTTTGCTTGAGGAGACAACAAACTCCACCCAGACCTAGCCTCCTTCTTCAATAACTTCTCAAAAGTTTCATTGTGTTTTGTCTGAATAGGCTTGATCATCTTCAGTCTGGACAACTCTAGACATTCAAAAGATGGTAAAGTCATCAAATCTAATGCCTTACCAAAGTATTGACACCCATCTATTCGCTTTATCACATAACATCCTTTATCAGTGAGACGTCCAGGAATGTTGTGAAAGTAACCATAACTAACAATTCTTCCAATCATCTTTGACTTGGATCCAATCTTGAATATTTTGAATTGTTTAGCTTGGTTGTCTTGAACTTTATCGTCTATTACTTCAATCATCTGCTTGAAAATGTACAAATGATCAACAATATACTTCATCTCCTCTTGATTCTCTTTCCATAGATCCATGTTAGTCTTTTCTTTAACTTGAGCCAGTGATGTCCTTGACACACCTCCAAGATCAAAAATTTTCTTTAAAGTTTGCAAGTTGTACAAGTTTTCATCTATTGGATCATCTTTCTCAAAATCAAATAAATCCACTTCATCATCTTGCTCAAAGTCAAACATTTGGTCTGCATCAATCTCAAACATATCATTGAAATCCTTTGTTGAATAACCTCTAGCTATCTCTCCTTCTTCCAAATCTTTGTCTGTAAATCATTCAACAATCAATCTCTGACGAACATGTTCAAAACCTTTTGAACGAACCTGTTGGACGAACCTGTCCAACGAACCTCTTCAAAAACCTTTTCAGACGAACCTTTTGAAAAATTTGATTTTTATTTTAGATTTCAAAACAAACCGAGGTTTTAATGTTTCAAAATTAAAACAAATAATCAAAAAAAATTGATTTAACATCAGATAAAAACAAAAATCTTTTTGTAATTTCTCAAATTTTTAGAACAACTAAACTACAAATTTTACAAATCTAACTAAAATAACAAAACATTCACATCTTTTTTGTTTGAGAAAGATCCAGACATGAGATCATTTTGTATTACAATTATCAACACATCTGATTGAATTAATGAATATATTTATTAGCAAATTACAATTCAAAAATGATTGTCAGTATACTTATCTGCTTTAAATTTAATTACTTAGTTAAGATGTCAATTAAAAACAAAAATATCAAATACCTTATAAAATCCATTTACTTGAACACATCCCCGGTTTGTGAATAACTAATCAAACAGAAATGTTCTTGAAACAATACATTTCCATTTTAACTAGCTTGATCATGTAAAAACAAATCAGAATTTCTTTTTGAAAATAATAAAATAGAAAACAATTTGAATTTGTTCAAAATCTTGGAATCAAGGTTGATACTTACGTATACTCAGATGATCCAAAAAATGAATGAAACAATAATTTAAGATTAAGCTTTTAACAATCAGTTCGATATTTTCATATACGCAGAGATTGTCCAAATCTTAATCAGAACCAAGAAAACAAATTTGAATCGTTTAAAGCTATAAAACTAAGGTCGATACGTAAGTATACGCAAAGAAAAGTTTCAGCTTTAAACTAAAATAAAAGAAAAAAAAATTAGAATTTCTTTTGAAAATTAAACACATGATCAAAACTAGTAATTTGACTCTTTGTTCAAGAAACATTTTGTAAGAATAATTACCACTCATTCAGGACAAAACTAAATACTGTATTATAAGCATTTGTTTCTTATAAAACATAATCAAACTTTTGTTTAATTTCATCTTAACTAAGTTATAAACCTACTAACACATCATACTTAGTAATTGTAACTGCTCTTTATGTTTAAGTTGTTTATGATACAAATGTGCTTTCAATTGCAAACAATGTGCTATCATTTCTCACTTGGTCGAATCAATTTCTCAAAATTTTAAATTTTTTTAATGTTTTTGTGTTTTCGATTTTTCAAATGTTTTTGTATTTTTCAAAATTTCCCCCCCTAAAAACTAAAACACAAAACAACAAAAATAAAATATCTGATGTTAATTTAATAACATTGATTATGAAGGAAGTTGATTTGTTATTACCTCACCCATGACCCGAATTCCATTTAGTTTGAGCAAATACTCAAACCGGTTTTTATCAAAGGCATTGGTGAGAAGGTGTGCTCGTTGTTCATTGGTATGTATCTTCACCACATCAATAAGTTTCTTTTCATAGCAATCGCGTATGAAATGAAACCTAATATCAATGTGTTTGGATCGTGAATGATACACCGGATTCTTGGTTATAGCAATAGCAGCCTCGTTATCAACATGAATCGGGGTAGTCAGAAAATTCAAACCGTAGTCTCTCATCTGTTGTTGTATCCACAAAACTTGCGAACAACAACTGGCAGCCGCTACATACTCAGCCTCACAGGTTGAAGTAGCAACATGTGTTTGCTTTTTGCACTGCCAAGAAACTAGACGCTCCCCCAAAAATTGTGCACCTCCAGTTATGGATTTCGCATCAGTCTTACATCCTCCATAATCAGAATCACTATAGGCATTGAAGGAAAAGTTATCATCCTTAGGATACCACAGACCGGTGTCTGGTGTACCCTTCAGATAACGAAGAATTCTCTTGACTGCAATCTGTTGATTTGATGAATCGATCACGAAAGTCTACGATTCGATCATAAACGTGCGGAATCCGTTTATAACTATATTTGGATCAAGAAAAACATTGTAATATATCTCAAATCTGAATTCTTCATATCCAATCAAGTGTATACAAACAATAAACTTGAATTACAACACTTGAATACAAGAAAGAAACTAAGATGAAGAGAATCTTGATCTTGAAATTGAGAGAAAATGTAACTTTGTGTGTGTAAGATTGTAAGCTCCAACCCTCCAAGTCTACCCACAAATCTCTATATATAGGTTTCCTATTGCAAAGGTTCGCCTATTGAAACACTAAACGAACCTCCATATTACACGAACCTTGATAAGGTTCTTGTACCTTTATACCAGCCGAACCTATCCTTAGCCGAACCCTTAGGTTCGCCAGCCGAACCTTGAGGTTCGCTGGGCAAAACCTAGGCTGCCAAACCTAATAGGTGCGCCGAACCTTCCAAGATTATAGGTTCGCCAAACCTCTAGCCAAACCTATTAACTATCTATCATAGCCGAACCTAACCTTTTAGGATCTCTAGCCGAACCCTTTGACATTTGACTTTTCTAATCATATACAGCAGACTATGATTTCATTTACAACAAGCAGGGTTCACACAGTAAATGCAGTTTTCACACAGAAAATGCATCAACATACTCCCCCTTGAACCTTGCCGTTGTAAATGCTCAAACTTTATGTGCATCGGGAAATAAATCTTTATTAACATATTCCTCTACAACCTTGCTATCAACATACTCCCCTTCAGTTGTAGTTATTGTATCAAATGCTGTTGTATATAATTCATCAGTCTCTGTTTTTCCACTTCACTCTCTCAATCTTAATCTCATTCTCTCTCTCTCCATCTTATGTCTTTATTTTTCCAAGATTCACCTGCTGAGGACTGCAGTGACATCTTCAACACACAGATCTTCATCACCCTTATCACCTGCATCAGTTGACATATAATCAAAACTAGATGCCTCATCACAATTCCAATTTCTCTTTGTCACTTATTAACAGTAAATCAATTAAAATATTTACAAAGAATTAGTAAATCAAATCAAATAGTCTAAAAGAAAATAGAAGAAAATTTTTTATGAATTTTTCAATGATTTGTATAAACTTCCCCTAAAGCTATGAATTACAAAATTTTTGTATCCTAGAATCGTACAAAATTTGTATTCAAACTAAAAAATAAATATGTTTTTGATGAGAAAGATCCAAACATGAGATCATATTGTAATCATACCTCAGCGTTACTTGTTGATTGTTAATGAGATTTATTTAGTCGATGCACAAGCCTAGGACGATTGCCAGAATATGGATCCACTTTAAGTCTTACTACTTGTTGTGAATTTGGATTAATGAAAACCAATCACAAGACTTTGTGTTCCCCACTCACTTGAACACATCCCCGCTTTGTGAAACATCAACCAACAGCGATGCCATTGTAAATTATAAGTTCAAATTCTTGCTTAGTTTGATCATGAAAAAATAAAGCAGAATATCTTTTGTGAAATAACAAAGTGTAAAATAAAACAGAATGTTCAAAATCCGTTAACAAGATTGATACTTCCGTATGCGCAGATGAAACCAGGATATTGAACCAAAAAATAATTTAAGTTTAAAACCTAGCAATCGGATTGATACTTCCGTATACACATAGAATGCCCAAGTTTTAAACAAACCAAGAAAATAAAAGCAGAAAGTCCAAAACATAGCAATCAGATCGATACGTAAGTATAGGTAGAGAACGTCTATGTTTTGAACGAAAATAAAAGAAAAAAATGAACTCAGAATTTCTTTTGGAAAAGAAACACATGATCAAACTAATATATGTACTAATACAATTTGCAATAACTGAGGCAAATGACCACGCACTCAGGACAAAGATCAAACACTGTGTTCTAAGTAATGTGTCCCACAAAGAATGATTATGGTATTAGTCTACAGACATCACAATTAGTCTACAGACATCACAATTAAGTGAAAGACCTACCAACATATCATACTGAGTGCATTGTGATCGCTTTGTATTTGATCTTGTATGATACAAGTAAGCTTCAGAATGTTACAATGTACAATCATATCTCAAAGGTCGGATCAATTTCTCAATTTTCTAATTTTATATTGTTTTAGATTTTTTTTATTTCCCCTAAAATGCTAAAAATGAAAATCTTTTTGATTTTTAGAATTTTATAAGTACATAAAAGATCAAAATTCCCAGAAAATTGACAACCGATATGATTTACCATCTTTGTAAAACATTATGATCAATGTGACTTGAAAACTTCAAGAAAATAAAACAATGTAATTCCAAACTTGTCAAGTTCTCCAGAATAATATGACAGTTAAAAAATTAGAACGATTTTACCAAATACATGCCAGGAAGTTCCACTATCAATGAGCTCTCCTCCAATTTATAGGTCCTTTTGAAATCTTCCTGCACACACTCACAAACCATTAGATAGCTTTGGTCAACCAAGCCTTCGAAGTCTTGAGTTTACCATGACCATCCATATACCGAAATTTAATCCATTTCCTAGTTGAAACAGATAAATTTCCTTTTGAAACTTTGTTTGTTTTTGGTATCCACAACTATTCCTGTTCAAGTGCATTCTTAAGATAATACTTATCTTGAATCACCACATTGTTGTTAAAAACCAAATTAGTCGTTAAGGGTTTTGAAAATTTCAACATCTCTTCATCCAAGACTTTCACAAGTTCTTCCTTGTTTTTATTTAGCATTTTATGTTTTTTAGGAATGAACTTTGAAACCTCTATAACACAAGACTTGGCATTACTAAAATGTCCTTGTAACTCACATAGATAAGGACAATGAGCAATGATATGCCCTCTTGTACCACACTCAAAACATATTCTCCTTTCCACGAACGTAGGAGAATAGTTTTGCACAAACCTATGGTTTTGGTGATTTATCACTGGTGAACCATAAACCAGTCTTTGATTCCTTGTTGAACCATTATGAGTCAAATGTGACTTCTTACCACATGAAGTGTGAGACTCAAAGTTCAAATTTTCACATCTTGTAGGACTTAGTGAAATCTTGTCTTTGATCCAAGACTTTGAAGTATCACACTTTGATTCCACTCTATTTGATGCACATGATGATTTCACAACCCATTTTGATTGAATTTGACGTTTAGGTTTTGAACTTGAAAAACCATTTTGTTTTGAAAAATTCTTGTTTTTGTTCTTTGAAATCTTTTTAATTTCAACCAATGGGGTTTTGAAAGAAACTTTCTTTTTGGATGATGATGCAGAGTTTGAAACACATGGTTTCACATCATCAAAGATATTATTGTGAGAATCATCATAATCCTTATGTACATCCATCAACCCACATCTGTACAATGTCTCCTCATCATATTCCACTGTACAATCTTCAATGATCGGAGGAATGTTGTTATCAGCACAAATTGGAGACTTTCCCTTAAGATTTAAACATTTAGAGCATGAAAGTTTAGAAAACGTACCTGAACTTACCTCTTTATCTGAAATGGTATGACAATGATCTTCACTAATGATGGTATTTGTTTCAGACAAATCATTAGAGACAACCTCATAAACACTCTCATCCTCTGTTGACACCACTTCAACACATGAAGTTTCATCCTTTGACTTCAAAACATCATCTTTAGATTTCTTCATCTCACTTGTGATTTCAGAATCATCAAGAATGTGTGTGTCTTCAGTTATATTACATCTCTCATCTACAACTTCATTCATCTGTTTGCTATCTTCAGACATGTCAGGTTCATCTTCTGTTCCTCCATCAACATCTTCTTTTTCTTTCTCAACACTCATACTTGCCTTTAACATGTTTCTTTGTTCATCAATCCACGAGAAATCAACAATTTTCACAATCCATTTTCCGGTTCGTCTTATCTCCAATTCCATTTTGTTAACCACATCGTTGAAGCTCATTAATTTGACATGATGAATGACTTCAGTTTCCTTCATTCTTTCAACAAAACCACTCCATCGAAAAGGTAAAAATTGCATAAACTTCTCAACGATTTGCTCATCAGTGATATCAAACTTAAAATATTTCAATTCTTGCATAAGTGGTAAAAGACGATCATAAGCATCATTGATCTTCTTTTCAACATGATTGTTATATGCAAGTTCTAACAAACTCCACTTTGCACATGAATGTAGCATTTGTTCAAAATCAGTCTTTTTAATATCTTCAGAAATGATCACTGAAAACAAGTCACACAATTCTTTTTCTTGATTAAATTCAAACATTTGATCTTCATTCAGTTTTGATGTCCCAAATTTATCATTCGATTTCAGACATGGTTTCTTGTATTGTTGGTATAATAAGTTCTGGTAATTGTCATCCGCTTTAGTAATAAACATTTCGAATGTGGATATCCAGTTCGGATAATTGTCCAAATTGTCCAACACAAGTCCATTGTTAGCCAACCATTCCACGTTCCAGTTCTTGTATGTCATATTTAACTTTTATGTTCAGAAAGTCAAAGTTTAACCTCTCAAAACAAAGTAGCTCAAACCTTGTCTTAACGTCCGAATTAGGTCTTGAAACCTATCCCAAATGATCCGGAAGGCCCAAAATAGGTAAACAAGATTTACTTGAACTTTTAAAATGGTATCTTTCTTGCAAAACTCTTCGAACAAACCTATTAGGGGTTTTCACAAACCTATCCACGAACCTATGGAGGTTTTTCATGAACCTTTGAAAGTTTTTCACGAACCTATGAAGGTTTTGACGAACCTAGAGATTCCCACGAACCTATTTATCACGAACCTATGGATTTCTCACGAACCTAAAGGTTCCCACGAACCTATTTGTCACGAACATATGTAGGTTCGTCTCACAGGTTCGTCTGTTCGTCCGAACATATCTGAACTTCACAAAAATGGCTCTAGAATCTTCATTTTTTGGAGTTAGGCCTATGAGTAGTCAAAATATTCGTTTTTTTGAGGCGCATCTTTCTATCGGATCAAAATTTGCAAAAACTTGATAATTTTTCGTAGATCTGGCATTTTGTTGACAAACACGTGAAGAACTTCAAGAAAAAACTTCAAGATGATGAAGGATCTGATCAAATTACATGAAATTGATGTCCAAACACTCTTAGAATCGAGCCTAACGCTTTGATACCACTGGTGATTTGATGAATAGATCATGAAATTCTACGATTCGATCATAAACGTGCGGAATCCGTTTATACCTAGATTTGGATCAAGAAAAACATTGTAATATATATCTCAAATCTGAATTCTTCATATCCAATCAAGTGTATACAAACAATAAACTTGAATTACAACACTTGAATACAAGAAAGAAACTAAGATGAAGAGAATCTTGATCTTGAACTTGAGAGAGAATGTAACTTTGTTTGTGTAAGATTGCAAGCTCCAACCCTCCAAGTCTACCCACAAATCTCTATATATAGGTTTCCTATTGCAAAGTTTCGGCTATTGAAACACTAAACGAACCTCCATATTACACGAACCTTGATAAGGTTTGTGTACTTTTATACCAGCCGAACCTATCCTTAGCCGAACCCTTAGGTTCGCCAGCCGAACCTTGAGGTTCGCTGGGCGAACCTAGGCTGCCAAACCTAATAGGTTCGCCGAACCTTCCAAGATTATAGGTTCGCCAAACCTCTAGCCGAACCTATTAACTATCTATCGTAGCCGAACCTAACCTTTTAGGATCTCTAGCCGAACCCTTTGACAATTGACTTTTCTAATCATATACAGCAGACTATGATTTCATTTACAACAAGCAGGGTTCACACAGTAAATGCAGTTTTCACACAGAAAATGCATCAACATACTCCCCCTTGAACCTTGCTGTTGTAAATGCTCAAACTTTATGTGCATCGGGAAATAAATCTTTATCAACATATTCCTCTACAACCTTGCTATCAACATACTTCCCTTCTGTCACACCCCGAGCCGGCAGGGTTGGATCGAAGTCCCCGTCGAGTGGAATGTTCTCGGGGCGCGATATCGTGAGTGATAATCATGATGATCAGATTGTTTACATAGCATCAATGTTAAGAATAACTAACGCACAATCAAGCATTAAACTAGGATTACAAAGTTAAATTACAATAGCAATGTTCAGTATTTTAACTAAGTAAACCTAACAAAAGAATCAATGTTTTCTATCTTGTAATCTGTACAAGACAACCAAAAGTGATTCGTATGATTCACAAAATATGTGCTTCCAAAATCAACTAGGTCCTCTATCTAGGCCGCCTAGCATGCAATCCAAAGCCTTAGTTTAAACATGTTCATCACCTGAGAAAGCATGTATGAAAACAAAGTCAACACAATGGTTGGTGAGTTCATAAAGTTTATAAGTTTTTTTTAAAAAATAGCTTTAGCAAACCTCTTTCGGTAAAACCTTAACCTCACTAACTCCACCTGTAATATCCAAATCGGTATGCTTATATATAGGGCATACCCCTGAGTCGAGCCTACGACCTGCCCAGACGCCGTCCCACCACATACTAATCCGCATATGACACTGTTGTTAATAATAATTAAGCATTTTACCTACCATTCAACCCATTCCTCATCATAGCTTTTGTTTTCTGTTTCAAAGTTTACAAGTCTATAGCATTCATAAGTATTAGCTTCCAAGTATGTTTAACAAGCATCATAGTTTCACACGCACATAGTTTAGCTTTCCCAATCTCATGCGTGAGTACAAGCTCTGCTATAGCAGAAGTTTAGCAATTACGTAGCTCACGGCTAGATACAAGCTCTACTCTAGCAGAAGTTTAGCCATTACGTATCTCATGAATTAGTTCAGCTTAGTCTAGCAATTATATGTCTCCTATACAAGATAAAAGCTCTGCTCTAGTAGAAGTTTAGCAATTACGTATCTCATACATAGACCCAAGCCATGCATACACAAACAATCCAGCAATTACATATCTCATATAAGCAGACAAAAGCTCTGCTCTAGCAGAAGTTTAGCAATTACATGTCTCTTATATAGATAATAGCTTAGCCTCGTCATGGTTTAGTTTCCATGTATCTCAATACATAGGTACAAGCTCTGCACTAGCAGAAGTTTAGCAATTACGTAGCCTATGATTAGATACATGCATAGTATTTCATGCGCACATTATAGTTTCAAGTATGTAGTTTCAAGCATCCACGTATAGTTTCATCATGAATTCCATAGCATAAGCATCAAGTCTCAAGTTTGAACATACAGTTTCTAGCATAAGCATTTAGTCTCAAGTTTAAGCATTTAGTTTCTCACATAAGCATAAAGTCTCGCGTTTAAGCATTTAGTTTCTCGCATAAGCATCCAACATATTGTTTCAAGCTTCTAGTTTGTAGTATAAATGTCAAGTTTGTAGCTTCTCAAGGTCTATTAGATTCCAAGCATAAATCTCATTGAAAGCATCATGTTTAAGTATAAAAGCATTATATAACATTTCAACAGTTTATTAAAATGTTTAACATGCTTCTCAGTCCCGAAGTAAAACAAATAAGTTTGAAAAGGGACAAATGAACTCACCTTGTGTCCGTAGTGGTTGACTAAGTAGAATAATAATACACGCGCTCTTTGTTTGTACTTGTTGTAACGTTAACAATCCTGTATTGATTTCATATAGTTTATAACTTATAAGTATTCGTTGTGTGCGTGTACGTGTTAGCCATAAAGTTGGCTAACACTTATAAGTTTTGTTCATTATCCGGCCCAAAGTCACTACTTTGTGTAATGAAGTGATGGATTTAAGCCTTTATGTAATTTGCTTAAAACTTGTCATCATCTTATAACAAACAAAATGATATTCCATAATTGCGTTTGTCCTTTGTTTATATCGTTTCCAACGTTCATTCATGCGTTTGCCATTTTCTTTAAAATCCATTGGGCCGGATAACCTATTGAACCATTTATTGTAAAATTGGGCCTAAAATTATGTGTGTGGGCCGGCTAAGTGCATTGGGCCGAGGACTGTGTGCCGAAGGGTTTTAGTGGGCCGACCAAATCGTTACTAGGCCGCAAGGTTGGGCCTCAAAAGAATTCCATAGGTCGATGGTCTGTGTGTTGGACCGAATTAAGGAGATGGGCCGTTTATTTTCTAGTCGAGATGATGGGCTCGTGTCATATGGGCTAGTGTTGTGGTTCTACGATCCCATGTCCTAATTCTGATTAGCTAGGATCAACGAACCTAGTAGCATCCCCACTAAGGTTCGTGACCTTATAACCCGTTGGCGAACCCCAAACTCGATGAGGAAGAAAGGTTCGGCCATGGTTTGTTTGTCTCAAGGGTTCGGCTGATATAGTTCTTGCCCGTAGAGGGAGGTTCGCCCCATCCCAGGTTCGGCCGCATGGCTAGGTTCGCGGCAGTTAAATGGTTCAGCCATGTTGCATGCAAGGTTCGTTTCATGAAGGGTTCGGTCGTGTGGGTTCGTGAACAACATCAGGGTTCGGTTGGGAGGAAGGGTTCGTGATCAGAAGGTTCGCAGCAGCTAGGTTCGGGCGTGGTAGAACAGCTCATGGGTTCGTCAGTCTTGGAGGTTCGTGAGGGATAGGGTTCGCAGCCCCTTGAGGGTTCGGCTGGGTAGGTTCTCATGAACCCTGGTTCGTACTCAGCACCATCATCGACTTCGAACCACTGGCTAGTTCATTCTCATGGTGCTGCTGCATATCAACATGTTCTCGAAGGGTGGGGGTTCGAAGAAGAAGACCCGTAATCGGTTTTTGTGTGTGTGTACATCAAAGTCACAGAAAACCCTAATTTTCCAGATTTTAAAAGCTCTATACCTCAAAAATGGCTGGGTAACTTTGTAGATACGTTGTACTTCTAGGTAGAGGGCTTCAATATTGTCGTTTAGGCTCAAGAATCATCAATTTTCATCAAGATTTGAGAGAGTTATGTTGGTTTAAAGGCTTGAATCTTGTAGAGAGAGAGAGAACCGCAAATTTAGAGAGAGAGTGAGTAGGTGATGGATTAAATGAGAGTTAAAGCTTGAGAATGGGTTTTTATACCCCGTGTGTGTTCGGGTTCGTTTCGGTTGCTCGGTTCGCGTTGTTGTCGCGTTTCCGGATCATTACACGCGTATTTCGTAATTTAAATAAAAAGAATTATTTTAGGATTTTTAGAATACGATTATTACTAGAAATTATTTTAAATATCGTTGTATTAAATTATTTATCGAATTATAATATTTTACGCGTTTCGTAAATTTGTTCGCGATTTATTTAAAATGGTTTCGTTTTAATTCATTTATGATGAGTTTCAAAATTGTAAAGCAGGAAATATTTTATTTCCTTAAAATTATTATCGTTCTTCGTTTTCGTTTTCGTTTCCTTTCGTTAGAACGCGTCGCTATCGCGCGTATTCGTTCGAATCGTCATTCGCACGAACACGACGATGGTTTGGCTTTCTGATTCTTGTTTTCTACTTTTCAGTCATTATTTCAGAACGTTAAACCCTCAGAATCAATCGTACAGATCGTCACCTATACGAATAATTCGTCTGTTTAGCATTCTGTAACAACAACCGTTATGGTTTTGTTTCGTTTAACCTCGCATACGATTATACAAAATAGTATCAAATCAAGTATCTGTGTTTCAATTCTATGTTGTCTGATATGTTTCTGACTGTTAAACCCTAAGGTTTTAATCAGATTTCAGACAATCGCATAATAGTTTCGTGTTAAGCATAATGTATCAATAGCATAAACATAGTTTCACGTAATGTGTACCTGAGTTACTGTACGAGTTACTGTCGCGATCACTGTTCCGGCACGCGTCTGGCACTGATGTTACACCTTCAGTTGTAGCTATTGTATCAAATGCTGTTGTATATAATTCACCAGTCTCTGTTTTTCCACTTCACTCTCTCAATCTTAATCTCATTCTCTCTCTCCATCTTATGTCTTTCTTTTTCCAAGATTCACCTGCTGAGGACAGCAGTGACATCTTCAACACACATATCTTCATCACCCTTATCACCTGCACCAGTTGACATATAATCAAAACTAGATGCCTCATCACAATTCCAATTTCTCTTTGTTACTTATTAACAGTAAGTCAATTAAAATGTTTACAAAGAATTAGTAAATCAAATCGGATAGTCTAAAAGAAAATAGAAGAAATTTTTTTATGAATTTTTCAATGATTTGTATAAACTTCCCCTAAAGCTATGAATTGCAAAATTTTTATATCCTAGAATCGTACAAAATTTGTATTTTAACTAAAAAATAAATATGTTTTTGATGAGAAAGATCCAAACATGAGATCATATTGTAATCATACCTCAGCGTTACTTGTTGATTGTTAATGAGATTTATTTAGTCGATGCACAAGCCTAGGACGATTGCCAGTATATGGATCCACTTTAAGTCTTACTACTTGTTGTGAATTTGGATTAATGAAAACCAATCACAAGACTTTGTGTTCCCCACTCACTTGAACACATCCCCGCTTTGTGAAACATCAACCAACATCGATACCATTGTAAATTATAAGTTCAAATTATTGCTTAGTTTGATCATGCAAAAATAAAGCAGAATATCTTTTGTGAAATAACAAAGTGTAAAATAAAACATAATGTTCAAAATCCGGTAACAAGATTGATACTTCCGTATGCGCAGATGAAACCAGGATATTGAACCAAAAAATAATTTAAGTTTAAAACCTAGCAATCAGATTGATACTTCCGTATACACATACAAATGCCCAAGTTTTAAACAAACCAAGAAAATAAAAGCAGAAATGTAACATTTGTATATTTAGTCATGGTAGTCGTAAACAGTGTTAGAACAGTGTGTGTCCATGTTCAGTTTATCAATGTGATTCATATGTTCATAATGTGTGCTTGTGTGTACAGGATCTTATTATTCAGGAACAAGCATGTATTATTTATTTACAGTCGAGTTCACTAGGCAAAAACAGTATTGTGTTATATCGAAACAGTGGTGGACAGCGAGAGTGAGCCCTATATATATACCGCGTACGGTGTAACAGGATAGTGTTAGTGCGTAGTGTTGAGACGAATATTATAACAATTAATTAATTCAACAAGAATCGTAATACGTAAGCGAGACTGAGTATAGTTATGGGTGACGATCCATAATGATACGAATGTTGAACTTATAATTATGATTAAACGACTTTAAATAATTAATACGATCGAAAAACGTACGCGATTGCGGGTATACACGTAATTGTGAGTGTTTAACGATCTGACAATGCACGAAGAGTAAAAAATAGTTAAAATTATTATTTTATATTTTTACAATTTTGAAACTCATCATTTTATTGAGGTTAACAAATCTTTTATTTTAAATCGCGTAAAATACGCGTTACGTTCCGGAAACGCGAACCGAGCGACCGAAACGGACCCGAATACCACACGGGCTATAAAAGCCTTAAACAAGGCTTATTTCCTCATTTATGTCACCAACAACCACTTCTCTCTCTACAATTTCCGTCTACCCTCTCTCTAGAAAACCGAGCTTCAAACTCGAATAACTCGCTCGTTTCTCAACGGAATTCGGTGTTTTTGGTGTCCACGCGTAGCTATCGACATCCTCTACACAGAAGTACAAGGGATCTAGTGTTTTATCCAGCCAAGAACGAGGTATGATCGATTGAAAATCTGAAAAATAGGGTTTTTGTTGTGTGTGGTTCGAACCTAGCTACAATCGGTTTTAAGACCACTCCAGTCGAACTAACCATGTCCAGGGACCAGGTTAGAAGTGTTCGAATGCATGGGAATGGTTGGATTGAGGAAACAAAGTCGAATGACGGTGAAGATGACAGGTTCGTGAGGTGCACGACGACAACAACAGAGGGCCGAACCTGTTAGGTTTTCTGGCCGAACCATTTAGGCCATGGCGATCCTTAACGAACCCTGCTTGGTTCGTTGGGTTACCAGCCGAACCCAAGTGGTCTTCACGAACATGCCTCCAGTCTTCATGCATCCACGAACCTTCCTACTGCTGCAAACCTTCGAAGTCCTTCAAACCGAACCATTAGGGCATTGCCGAACCATGTACATCACTCCATTGAAGCCGAACCCTGCATGGTTCGGGGACATAGCAGCCGAACCCTAAGGGTTCCCATGAGCCATCACCGAACCTTCTGTGGACAAGGCGAACCCTTGCACGTAGACGAGCCCTACATGGTTCGTTGCTCACTTGCCGAACCCTTTATGCATACAAGCAACGAACTAGTTGTCGAACCTATGGCCGAATCTATGCTTTATCACTAGAACCGAACCCTTGTACTAAGTCACTCACCTTCGGGATACCATGTTAGCCGAACCATGCTGGGAGTTGTAGGCCGAACCGTTGGTTACCATAGACGAACCCTTCATGCAGGCATGCAACGAACCCTAGCTATCACATCTATGGCCGAACCTTGATGTTCTTTTCTTGATTGGTGAACCTAGGGCTGGAACCATGAAGGGTTCGCTGCCCAAGTGGCAGCCCAAAGACCTCTCGGCCCAACCCAATTCTATTCGGCCCAATCCTATTAGTAATCGGCCCAGGAGTTAAGCCCAAGCCAAATTGAGATAACTTGGCCCATTAAGATCTTTAATTGGCCCAATATCACTTTGGAACCTTACATGGCCTACATGTACATTGGTTGGCCCAACTCAAATCCTTTAGGCCCAATTCAAGTCCATTCGGTACACTAAGATCTTAATCGGTTTGATATTGTCTTTGGCATGTTACAAGGCCTATATACATGTTGTTGGGCCAACATCACACTCACTTGGCCCAACACCACATTCAATTGGCCCATCTTTAACCTAAGTGGCCCAGGGACTTGGTTTAAGGACCATCATGGTTAGATGGACTCAAGGCCCAATATTGGATCATAAAGTTGATAATTGTGAGTTGATCAATTATGGTTTAAGTTGCGACTTAACCTAATTATGGGATCAAGTCACAATCTCAAGAACTTAAACAATTGGAACATCTTTTCATAAGTCATGATAATCAATGGTTTATCAAACTCTTAAACACGTGTGATGCGCAAACAAGTTGGTGCACAAAAGAACATCACACATTCTTTTCATGGACCCATGATCAATCAAGTGACTCAAATCATAACTTTCAAGTTTACACAATTCAATCAATGAATCAAGGTCTATACAATTATAAATCTTATATCTTATGTATGATTACAATGATATAGGAACCAATTAGAAGTCCTGTTTGCTACTTGCTATCTGTTTTAGTTCATAGTCTACTGCAGACAGGTGAGAACTTTAGCCCCTCTTTTACTGTTTTACAACTGTTTTGGGGTGGAACACATGATCAAACCCTAACTTTACAATCGTATTTCATGGTTCAATATGTGCTCTACTTTACGAATATTACAGGTTCATTGCACTAATTCAAGGGATTCATCAAATGTTATAAAGGATTTTATCAAAGATCAAACTCTTTTTATTAAAAAAGGTTTTATAAAGGTTCTTTGAACTGTTTCATAACAGATTTACTCAAATGTTTTTATAAATGATAAACACTTTTAAATAATGGATTTTATAAACTCTTTTGTTATAAACCTTGTTATTATACAAGGTCACTATTTCATGGTATTCAAATCAAGGGGTTCATTTCATGGTATTCAAATCAAGAGGTTCATTTCATGGTATTCAATTCAAGAGATTCATTTCATGGTATTCAAAACAAAGGATTTAATTCATGGGATTAAATCAAGGTTTTCAATTCATGTTATCAAATAAGGCATTAACACGTTCGGTTAAAGTAAGGTTCATAAACATGGTGTCTATTGTTGTAAACAAACTTGTAAACGCATCAAGTATCACATTCATTAACGTTACTACTGGGTGATCAAAACAAGGGAAAGCGGACACATTGGTTCTTATCCAGGATGGAATTAGCTTTTAAATTTGTTTTAAAAGCTAACTGCAGGTCTGGTGTCATTATGGTTTTCAAAATTGCTGATACATTATCTAACTCCAAACGTGGTTTGGGACTTGATATTATATGTTGGCTTTCGTGCGAACAGTGATTGGACTGTTTACACTCATTTTCTTACTTGATGTTAGTTTGGGTTGCAGCTCATCCATGTGAATCATTTATTACTTTAACATACCTATGCCTTATATCACATATTCATGATTTCATATGTTAAACCTATTGTTCTCACCAACTACTTCTGTAGTTGACAGTTACTTTTCACGTGTTTCAGGTAATCAGGTTTAAGACTTTCTCAGGGACAACTAACCATTCTAAGATAGAACAAGATGAAGAAACATGCTAGGATGGATTAGAAACACACAAAATCCTAATTGTTTAATTGTCTTGTTTGAAGTCTTATTTTGTAACTATATTTTGGGTCTGTAGTTGTCATTATTTTGGTAGATAATTTGTCTGTAACTAAACAACTGTCTAAACATTATGAGACGTAGTAATCCATTGTGGTTGTTCTTATTCAATACTTGTGCATGATTCAACTGTTCATACGTCACCGCGCCGTGGATTCCGCACGCGGCGCAGGGGTGTGACAGGTTGGTATCAGAGCCAAGGTTGTAGAGAACTAGGAAAAACCCAATGTTTAATGACCTAGACTATAACCTAAGCTACCCAATAGGACTAAGTGCTATAGGCTTGAGGATACTTAGGATCTAAGTAACTTAAGTGAGCATTAAGTCTACATTAAGCTTGAAAGATCTTAGGGACATTTTACTAAGATTAGATATCGAGTCAAGGAATTTGAATCGGAATTCTATAATTTTAGAAACCGAATTAAATTCTCACATATATGCATTTAAGGATTTCAGAGGCAAGGATCTGTATTCTTAGTATCCTTGATCTGAAATTCTCACACAGAGTTCATTATAGGAATTTAGAGGCAAAGATCTATTAATTTAGTATCTTTGATCTAAAATCCTTGTCATATTCATTATAGGAATTCAAAGGTAAAGATCTATTAATTTAGAATCTTGATTTGTAATCCTTGTCATATTCATCATAGGAATTCAAAGGTCAAGATCTATTAATTTAGAATCTTGATTTGAAATCCTTGTCATATTCATCATAGGAATTCAATGGTCAAGATCTATTAATTTAGAATCTTGATTTGAAATCCTTGTCATGTTATCATTATCAGGTGTTCATTATCATAGGAACTTTATAACTTAGAATCTGTGTAACAGTATTCTTTAGTTGAAGTTCTCACAGGAGATCATTATACTCGATACTGTAGGTATTGAGAATCTAGGTTAAATCAACCTAGGACACATACACAGAAACCTAAGGTTTTAATTTCAAGTAAATTAAGAACCGTGGTTTACACAGTCATAATCATATCCATAGTACAAGAGGCAATCATGAAACAATCATAATCAATCAACAGTTGGAATCTTAGCCCCAAATATAAACGACGTATTAACGCTGACGTGCTGAGATAAGTGGCGGGTCGGTGAGAGCTTACCCTATATATAAGCTTATTTCAGTATGTTAGGGGGAATCCGGCGTTCGTATTTGGAGTGAGGATTCGGGAGCAACTGGGAACATTGAACATTAGTCTAACACATGGGGTACAAACATTTGGGATACAATCATGGTGCAATTCAAACTTGGATGAACCAAACATTGTGGTGAATCAGTCAAGTTGTGAACATCCTTTAAATGTAAACCTTAAGTAAAATTCTTAAGTGATTAGATTATTAGTACTTACTAACATAGTTTAACAAGAAAAATGTAGAACCCACGTATGATTTAGTTCTACATGTTAACAATTGTTAGTAAGTGCACGCATAACATAATCATAGTTCAATCATGGAATCAATCATAGTTCAAGTTAATCAAAGATCATGGGATTCTTAATCAATGGAACACACTTGCAAATCAGTACAAACGTATTGCCAAATGCTAGCAAGGGCATGATCGTGGTATATCGAAGCGGTGGTGGGATGGCGTCTGGGCTGCCAGTTTGCTTGACCCTTTCGTATGCCCTATATATAAGCTATCTTCAGTATATCGGGAAAGTGTCATTGTGTAGGTTTGGTGGAGTGAAATCATGGGACATCGTACATATTCACATGATAAGTATGCAATTAAGTTGATAGCTTGTATGTGTACTAGATCATATTACAATTGAATGATAATATTAGTAGTATGGATATATTACTAACTTTATCATGTAAATTCAATTGTATCCTTCCTCATTACTGACCCGCTTGTGGCTTCTATTCGTAGAATGCCTCGACGTGACCCTAACGCTGGGGGTTCGACAAGTGGTAACGAAGATGAGATCAACAAGATTTCCCGAGCCATCGCTATACACATGAGAGATGTCATTCCAGGCATGGTCACTGATATTACCCAGAATCTTCGGGGAAGTACTAGTGATTCAGCACATAACTCAAATGCCACAACTACTGGATCTGCTAACTTCACTTTCAAGCAGTTCAATGATGCTAAGCCTCCTAAGTACGCTGGTACCGAAGGAGCTACTGGTCTACTACAGTGGTTAGAGAGCATCGAGGATATTCTTGATTTAACAGGATGTCCTGAGTACCTAAAGGTCAAAATGGCCTCAAGCGCTTTTCACAAAGGCGCACTCACCTGGTGGAATTCTGAGAAGAACACCTGAGGACGTGAAGTTGCTTTAGCTTTACCGTGGGACGGTTTAAAGAACTTATTTGTGGAGAAGTTTTGTCCACGTCACGAACTGAAGAAACTGGAGTTGGAGATATGGAATCTGGTGCAAGATAGTGGTGAAAACGCCAAGTATACAACTTGTTTCAATGAGTTGTGCATTTTGGTGCCACACTTGGTTACTCCTCTATCCCGCAGGATAGAAAAATACATTGAAGGCTTACCTCTAGTTGTCAGGGGAACTGTGATGGGGAATAACCCCACTACCCTGGAGGCAGCGATTCATCTTGGAGCTAGCCTTACCGAAGAATACGTTAAGTCTGGAGTTCTCACCCAAAAAGGGTATAAGAGAGCACAGATTGATGAAGGCAAGAAGCCTGAACAACAACATCCCAAGAAGAAGAAGCAAAAGACAATCAAGAATTTTGCAACCCTGACTGCAGTTACACCTACTCATGCCACACCCATTACTGCTATGCCACAACCGGTTACTGCCAGAAAGCCTTATACTGGCCCGTTGCCACTTTGCACCAAATGCCAATACCATCATCTGCCCAACACTCCATGCAAAAAGTGTCTCAAGTGTGGGCGTATGGGACACTTAGCAGCTACATGTAGATCTGCTCATCTTGCTGCTACAACTACTGCTACCACTACCACTGCTGCTACAGGTGGAAGGGCCTGTTATAATTGTGGAGCAGAAGGACACTTCAGAAACCAGTGTCCAAAACTCAACAACACTACTGCTACTGCTCGTGCCTTTGTTATCGGAGCTTCCGAAGCACGCGAGGAGCCAGCGGTTGTCACGGGTACATTTCTCCTTAATGATCATTACGTTTCTATCATATTTGATACTGGTGCTGATAAAAGTTTTATCTCTGGCCATACTGCTTCTTTGCTTAACATAGAACCATCTATACTTACTGCTCCCTATACCGTAGAAGTAGCTGATGGAAATACCATACTTGTAGATTCTATAATTCATGGTTGTGAGTTAAGATTAAACGACCAACTTTTTCTCATCGATCTTATTCCTATGACACTCGAAAGTTTCGAAGTCGTGATAGGAATGGATTGGTTATCCAAAAACAATGCCGAAATCGTATGCTCGGAGAAACTTATTCGAATTCCTTTACCGTCCGGTGAAACGATGAGAATCTATGGTGAGAAACCCTGCCGCGGATTTAAGATCGTGTTGTGCATCGAGGCAAGGAAGTACTTGAGAAAGAAATACTATGCATTCTTGGCTCACGTGGTGGAGAAGAAACCTGAAAAGAAAGCAGTGGGAGACGTTCCAGTCATCAGGGATTATCCTGACGTGTTTCCAGAAGACTTGCCTGGACTACCACCAGTCCGAAAAGTGGAATTTAGAATCGATCTCGTCCCTGGAGCAAACCCAGTGGCGAAGTCACCGTATCGATTAGCACCGTCTGAGATGCAGGAACTGTCTAGTCAACTTCAAGAACTTCTAGATAAGGGATTCATAAGACCAAGTTTCTCTCCATGGGGAGCTCCGGTTCTCTTTGTCAAGAAGAAAGACGGTTCATTTCGTATGTGCATCGATTATCGTGAGCTAAACAAGTTGACAATCAAAAATAGATATCCTTTGCCCAGGATTGATGATCTGTTGATCAATTGCAGGGAGCAACTTGCTTCTCTAAGATTGACTTACGATCAGGGTATCATCAGTTGAGAGTAAATGATGAGGATATACCAAAGACTGCATTTAGGACTCGATATGGACATAATGAATTTGTGGTCATGCCATTTGGGCTGACCAATGCACCCGCAGTGTTCATGGATCTGATGAACCGAGTCTGCAGGCCATACTTAGACCAGTTTGTTATTGTCTTTATTGATGATATACTGATCTATTCCAAGTCGGAACAAGAACATGAAGATCACTTGAGGAAAGTCTTAGAGTTACTAAGAACTGAACAACTATATGCTAAATTCTCAAAATGTGAATTTTGGCTAAAGGAGGTTCACTTGTTAGGACATGTCATAAACAGAGATGGAATACATGTAGATCAAGCAAAGATTGAGGCGATTAAGAACTGGACTACTCCATCTACTCCAACAGAGATTCGTTCATTTCTGGGTCTGGCAGGTTATTACAGGAGATTCATTGCGAATTTCTCTAAGATTGCTTTGCCACTTACCACATTGACTCAGAAAAGTCAAGCCTTTATATGGGGACAGAAACAAGAAGATGCATTTCAAATTCTTAAACAGAAGTTATGCAATTCCCCTATCCTTAGTCTTCCAGAAGGCAGTGATGATTTCATTGTCTACTGTGATGCTTCAAACCTTGGTCTCGGTTGTGTACTTATGCAACGGGACAAGGTCATTGCGTATGCTTCAAGACAACTTAAGGTTCATGAGAAGAATTACACTACTCACGACCTTGAGTTAGGGGCTGTGGTCTTTGCATTGAAGATTTGGAGACACTACCTTTATGGTACTAAATGTGTCATCTATACAGACCACAAGAGCCTGCAACACATCCTTAATCAGAAAGAACTCAATATGAGACAACGACGTTGGGTTGAGCTTCTAACTGATTACGACTGTGAGATTCGTTACCATCTGGGAAAAGCCAATGTGGTGGTGGATGCTCTTAGTCGTAAGGAACCAGTCAAGCCAATTCGTGTCAGAGCCATGGAGATCAACACACAGCCAAACCTGAAAGACTTGATTCGTATCGCACAACAACAAGTAGTAACAGACAATCACCTCAAGACAGACTTGGATTGCGGCATTGAGAAGAAACTAGAACCTCGAGCTGATGGGGTGTTATATCTCAATGGTCGCATTTGGATTCCAAAGTCTGAAGAATTGCGCACACTCATCTGTGATGAGGCTCATAAGTCGCGATACTCAGTTCATCCTGGAGCAGATAAGATGTACCATGTCACATCCCTGCGCCGCGTGCGGAATCCACGGCGCGGTGACGTATGATCAGTTGAATCATGCACAAGTATTGAACAAGAACAACCACAATGGATTACTACATTTCATAATGTTTAGACAGTTGATTAGTTACAGACAATCTATCTACCAAAAGTAGGACAACTGCAGACCCAAAATATAGTTTACAAAATAAGACTCCAAACAAGACAATTAAACATTTAGGATTTAGTGAGTTTCTATTCCATCCTAGCATGTTTCTTCATCTTGTTCTATCTTAGAATGGTCTCCTTAGTTGTCCCTGAGAATGTCTTAAACCTGATTACCTGAAACACGTGAAAAGTAACTGTCAACTACAGACGTAGTTGGTGAGAACAATAGGTTTAAGTATTTGTAAACATGAGTATATGATATAAGACATAGGTAAGTTAAAGCATCATAAGATTCACACGGATGAGCTGCAACCCAAACTAACATCAAGTAAGAAAATGAGTGTAAACAGTCCAATCACTGTTTGCACATGAGTCAACATATAACATCAAGTCCCAAACCACGTTTGGAGTTAGATAATATGTCAACAGTTTTGAATAAACCATATGTAACCGAAATCTACAGTTAGTTTATAAAACAGATTTAAAAACTAACTGCAGCAATCGGCCTGCCCCAATGTATGTGTCCGCTTTCCCTTGTTGTGATCACCCAGTACTAACGCTAATGAATATGATACTTGATGGGTTTATAAGTTTGTTTACAACAAATGACACCATGTTTTCTGAATCTTACTTTAACCGGATGTGTTAATGTCTTATTGAAAACCTGGATTTAACTCCACGAGTTGAACCCTTTGTTTATGTAACATGAAATGAATCTCTTGATTTGAATACCCTGCTGTGAACAACTTGACTTGAATACCATGTTTTGAACCAATGAGTTTGAATACCATGTTTTGAACCAATGAGTTTGAATACCATGTTGTGAACCACTTGTTTTGAATATCATGATGTGATGACCTTGTGAAATAACAAGGTTTATAACAAAAGAAGAGTTTATGAAACCATTTATATAAAAACATTTAACCTTTTTAAAGAACATTTGAGTGAAATTATTATAAAACTTTTCAAAGAAACAATTTATAAATCCTTTTTATTAATAAAAGTTCAACAGTGAATAATTCCTTTAAAACAGTTGACAGTTCCTTAAACAGTTGAAGAATCCCTTGGATTCATAAGATAAACCTGTAATGCTTATGAATACACATAAACTGTACCATGAAACAAGTTTGAAATAGCGGTTTTGATCACGTGTTCCACCCCAAAACGGTTATAAAACAGTAAAAGAGGGGCTAAAGTTCTCACCTGTCTGCAGTAGACTCTGAACTAATACAGTTAGCAAGTAGCAAACAGGACTTCTAACTTGTTCCTATAACATTGTAATCATACATAAGATATAGGATTTATAATTGTATAACTTGATTCATTGATTGACTTGTGTTCTCATGATTTGATTGTTGTGAAAACTTGAATGTTATGATTTGAATTTCTTGATTGATCATGGGTCCAAGAAACTTATGAAATGTTCTTTGATGCATAATTCTTATGCATAAAATGATATTTGTTCTAGGCTTTGATAACCGTTGATTACCATTTGTTGTGAAAAGATGTTCAAATGTTTTCAAGTCTTGTGATTGTGAATTTATCTTAAAATTAAGCTAAGTTTAGTTATAAACTTAAACTCAATAAGATCGTATTACAAGCTACTTTGAGTGGTGGCCTATAATGGGCCTTAAGCCCAAATAAATCATAGTGGGCTTAATCAAAGTTCTATGGGCCTCTTAGGTTAACAAGGACCATTTGGGTGTGCTAGGGAGCCAATTGGAGGTGGTGTTGGCCCAACACATGTACATAAACCTTGTATCGCGCCAAACACAATGGTAAGCAAAATAGAATCACAATGACCGAGGGAACTTGAATTGGGCCTAAAGGATATGAGTAGGGCCATCCCATGTTTATGTAGGTCATATAAGCTTCTAAGGTACTATTGGGCCACTTACTAATGGAATTGGGCCGAGTATGATGGGGTTGGGCTGAAAACTAATGGGCTGCCATTCTTGGGCAGCGAACCCTTTGAGGTTTTAGCCCAAGGTTCGTCTGATATGATGGTGGTCTGCATGGGTTCGGCCGATTGCATGGTTGAAGGGTTCGGCCATTTAGCAACGAACCATATAGTTCGTCTAGGTTAACTATTGCATGGAGGTTCGTTGGACATTCAAATGGTTCGTGAAGGCTCGTGGTTCCTTAGAGTTCGCCTGAGTTGGTTCATGTAGGATAGTTCGGCTGGGACATGGTTCGGCAACAGCATGAGATGGTTCGTCTAAGCTAGGAGGGTTCGTGGTCTTAGGATGGTTCGTTGACAGCATGAAGGCTCGTGAGGACCCCTAGGGTTCGGCTGATAACACCACGAACCATGCAAGGTTCGTGAATCCTCTTTAGGGTTCGGCCGGCTGAGGATGAAGGTTTAGCCGCCGAACCTGTTACCAGCATCATCACCATCTTCGAAATCCTTGGATCCAGACCACGATCTAACTAGTATAACTTCAGATAGGGTTGCTAGTGATGCGAAAATAGAAATGGAGTGCTAAAACCGGCTGGTTGTCGGGTTTGATCATCAACACAAATACAAACATGAAAACCCTCTTTTTCCAGATTTTCAACCGATCATACCTCGTGTTTGGCTGGACAATTCCGTGGTTTTCTTGTACTTTCGTGTAGAGTTTGTCGAGAGCTTCGCGTGGACACCAAAAACTCCGAAATCCGTTGAGAAATAAGCGAGTTATGATCGTTTAAAGCTCGGTTTTCTAGAGAGAGAGAGGGTTTGCGAAAATTATAGAGAGAGAGAGGGTTTGGCTGATAATAAATGAAGGAAATGGCCTTCTTTAGGGCTTTTATAGTCCGGGTAGTGTTCGGGTCCGTTTCGGTCGCTCGGTTCGCGTTTCCGGAACGTAACGCGTAATTTACGCGGTTTTAAATAAAAATAGATGTTAAACCCATTAAGATGAGTTTCAAAATTGTAAAAATATAAAATAATTATTCCAATTATTTTACTCTTCGTGCATTGTCAGATCGTTAAAACATTCGAAATTACGTGTATACCCGCAATCGCGTACGTTTTACGATCGTATTAATTATTTAAAGTCGTTTAATCGTAATTATAAGTTCAACATTCGTATTATTATGGATCGTCACCCATAGCTATACTCAGTCTCGCTTACAGATTACGATCTTGGTTGAATTAATTAATTGTTATACTATTCGTCTCAACACTACGCACTAACACTAACCTGTTACACCGAACGCAGTATATGTATAGGGCTCACTCTCGCTGCCCACCACTGTTTCGATATAACAAGTTACTGTTCTTGCTTAGTGAAATCGACTGTAAATAAATAATACATACTTGTTTTCTGATTACTAAGATCCTGTAACACACAAGCACACATTTTGAACAAAAGAATCACATTGATGAACTGAACCATGAATAGACACTGTTCTAACACTGTTTACAACTACATGACTATATGCACAAATGTTACAGTCTCCCCTAGTTAAGGGAATTTCGTCCCGAAATTAACTAGCCGAAGATACTGTAAAAATATGAGGGTACTTAAGCTTCATCTGGTCTTCACGTTCCCAGGTGAACTCAGCACCGCGTTTGCCCTCCCATCGCACTTTCACGATCGGGATACGGCTGCGTTTAAGTTTCTTGACCCCATGATCCATGATCTCAACTGGACGTTCAATGAATTGCATGTTGTTCTGAATCTGTATGTCTTCCAGTGGAATCTGAACATCATGATCCGCCAAGCATTTCTTAAGATTTGATACATGAAAAGTATCATGAACATTGCTTAGCTCCACTGGAAGTTTGAGTTTGTAGGCTACGGGACCAATCCGTTCCAGGATCTCAAAAGGTCCAACGTACCTTGGTGCAAGTTTCCCCTTCTTCCCGAATCGGACAACGCCTTTCCAGGGAGAAACTTTGAGTAAGACTCGGTCACCGACTTGGAACTCAAGCGGTTTCCGACGTCGATCAGCATAACTCTTCTGCCGATCTCGTGCGGCCTTAAGCCGTGACTGAATGATTGTGATCTTGTCTGATGTTTCCTGAATGAGTTCTGGTCCTACGACCTGTGAGTCACCAATCTCGGTCCAACAGACCGGTGATCGGCACTTTCTACCATATAGAGCTTCGAATGGTGCACATTGAATGCTCGTATGATAGCTATTGTTATATGAAAACTCAATGAGTGGGAGATGAGTGTCCCAACTTCCACCGAAGTCAATGACACAAGAACGGAGCATGTCCTCAAGTGTTTGGATAGTCCTCTCACTTTGGCCGTCGGTTTGGGGATGATACGCCGTGCTAAGATTAACACGCGTTCCCAAAGCCTTTTGCAATGATTGCCAAAAGCGAGAAGTGAAGCGACTATCACGATCAGATATGATTGATGTTGGAGTACCATGACGTGCAATGATTTCGTTGATGTACAATGTGGATAACTTCTCCATCTTGTAATCCTCTCGGATTGGGAGAAAATGAGCAGATTTGGTGAGTCGATCAACGATCACCCAAATCGAATCGAAACCTCTCGGAGTTCTCGGCAACTTTGTTATGAAATCCATGGAAATTTGCTCCCATTTCCATTGAGGAATTTCAGGTCGCTGCAGAAGTCCCGAAGGCTTTTGATGTTCTGCTTTGACCTTTGAACATGTAAGACATTTTCCCACGTACAGTGCTATGTCTTTCTTCATCCCCGGCCACCAGTAAGATGTCCTCAAGTCTTGATACATCTTGTCGGCTCCAGGATGAACTGAGTATCGCGACTTATGAGCCTCATCACAGATAAGCATGCGCAATTCTTCAGACTTTGGAATCCACATGCGGCCATTGAGATATAACAACCCATCTGATCGAGGTTCTAGTTTCTTCTCAATGCCACAATCCAAGTCTGTTTTGAGTTGATTATCTGTTACTACTTGTTGTTGTGCAATACGAATCAAGTCTTTCAAGTTTGGCTGTGTGTTGATCTCCATGGCTCTTACACGAATCGGTTTGACTGGTTCCTTGCGACTAAGAGCATCCGCCACCACATTGGCTTTACCCGGATGGTAACGAATCTCACAGTCGTAATCAGTCAGAAGCTCAACCCAACGTCGTTGTCTCATGTTGAGTTCTTTCTGATTGAGAATGTGTTGAAGGCTCTTGTGGTCTGTATAGATAACACATTTAGTACCATACAGGTAGTGTCTCCAAATCTTCAATGCAAAAACCACAGCCCCTAACTCAAGGTCATGAGTAGTGTAATTCTTCTCGTGACCCTTGAGTTGTCTGGAAGCATAAGCAATGACCTTGTCCCGTTGCATAAGTACACAACCGAGACCAAGGTTTGAAGCATCACAGTAGACAATGAAATCATCACTGCCTTCTGGAAGACTAAGGATAGGAGAATTGCATAACTTCTGTTTAAGAAGTTGAAATGCATCTTCTTGTTTCTGTCCCCATATAAAAGCTTGACTTTTCTGAGTCAATGTAGTGAGTGGCAAAGCTATCTTAGAGAAGTTTGCAATGAATCTTCTATAATAACCTGCCAGACCCAGAAATGAACGAATCTCTGTTGGAGTAGATGGAGTAGTCCAGTTCTTAATCGCCTCAATCTTCGCTGGATCTACATGTATTCCATCCCTGTTTATGACATGTCCTAAGAAGTGAACCTCCTTTAGCCAAAATTCACACTTTGAGAATTTAGCATAAAGTTGTTCCTTTCTTAGTAGTTCCAAGACTTTCTTCAAATGATCCTCATGTTCTCGTTCTGACTTGGAATAAATCAGTATATCATCAATAAAGACGATCACAAACTGATCCAAGTAAGGCCTGCAGACTCGATTCATCAAGTCCATGAACACTGCGGGTGCATTGGTCAGCCCAAATGGCATAACCACAAACTCATTGTGTCCATATCGAGTCCTAAACGCAGTCTTTGGTATATCCTCATCATTTACTCTTAACTGATGATACCCGGATCGTAAATCAATCTTAGAGAAACAAGTTGCTCCCTGCAATTGATCAAATAGATCATCGATCCTGGGCAGAGGATATCTATTCTTGATTGTCAACTTGTTCAGCTCACGATAGTCTATGCACATACGAAATGAACCGTCTTTCTTTTTGACAAAGAGAACCGGAGCTCCCCATGGAGAGAAACTCGGTCTTATGAAACCTTTGTCTAAAAGTTCTTGAAGCTGACTAGACAGTTCTTGCATCTCCGACGGTGCTAATCGATACGGTGATTTCGCCACTGGGTTTGCTCCAGGGACGAGATCAATTCTAAACTCCACTTGTCGGACTGATGGTAGTCCAGGCAAGTCTTCTGGAAATACGTCTGGATAGTCTTTGATAACCGGTACATCTCCAACTGCTTTCTTGTCAGGTTTCTTTTCCACCACGTGAGCTAAGAACGCATAATATTTCTTCTTTAGATACTTCCTCGCCTTGATACACGATACTATCTTCAATCCGCGGCAGGGTTTCTCACCGTAGACTATCATCGTTTCGCCGGACGGTAGGGGAATTCGAATAAGTTTCTCCGAGCATACGATTTCAGCATTGTTCTTAGATAACCAATCCATTCCTACTACAACTTCGAAGCTTCCGAGAGTCATAGGAATGAGATCGATAGGGAAAAGATGGTCATTTAGTCTTAGCTCACAAGCATTAATGATGGAATCTACAACTATAGTCTTACCATTCGCTACTTCTACAGTATAGGGAGCAGTAAGTGTGGATAGTTGCATATTAAGCAAAGAAGCAGTATGAGCAGAGATAAAACTTTTATCAGCACCAGTATCAAATATGATAGGAACATAGTGATCATTGATAAGAAATGTACCCGTGATGACTGCCGGCTCTTCACGTGCTTCCGCCGTTCCAATCACAAAAGCCCGAGCGGCAGCAGTATTGTTGTTGAGTTTCGGACACTGATTTCTGAAGTGTCCCTCTGCCCCACAATTGTAACAAGCTCTTCCACCTGTAGCAGCAGAAGTTGTGGCAGCAGTTGTTGCGGCAATAAGATGAGCAGATCGACAAGTCGCTGCAAAGTGTCCCATACGCCCACACTTGAGACACTTCTTGCATGGAGTATTGGGCAGATGATGGTACTGGCATTTGGTGCAGAGTGGAAACGAGCCAGTGTACTGCTTTCTGACATTAGCGGGTTGTGGCATAGCAGTGAGGGGAGTAGCATGAGTAGGTGCAGCCGCAGTCAACGCTGCAAAGTTCTTGATTGTTTTCTGTTTCTTCTTCTTGGGATGGTGCTGTTCAGGCTTCTTGCCTTCCTCAATCTGTGCTCTTTTAAATCCCTTTCGAGTGAGCACTCCCGATTTAACATACTCCTCGGTCAGAGTAGCACCGAGTTGAATCGCGGCTTCCAAGGTAGTGGGGTTGTTACCCATGACAGTTCCTCTAACAACCAGAGGCAACCCTTCAATGTATTTCTCTATCCTGCGGGATAGAGGAGTAACCAGATGTGGTACCAAAATGCACAACTCATGAAAACGAGTTGTATACTTGGCATTTTCGCCACTATCCTGCACCAGATTCCACATCTCCACTTCCAGTTTCTTTAGCTCGTGACGTGGACAAAACTTTTCCACCAGTAAGTTCTTGAATCCATTCCATGGTAAGGCTAGAGCAACCTCACGTCCCCTGGTGTTCTTCTCAGAGTTCCACCAGGTGAGCGCTCCCTTATGAAAAGCACTTGAGGCCATCTTGACCTTCAGATTTTCAGGACATCCAGTGAAGTCGAGAATGTCTTCGATGCTTTCCAGCCACTGCAGTAGACCGGTTGCTCCCTCAGTACCAGAGTACTTGGGAGGTTTAGCATCGTTGAACTGCTTAAAAGTAAAGTTAGCAGTTCCAACGTTAGTGGCATTGGAGTTGTGTGCAGAATCACCGGTACTTCCCCGAAGATTCTGGGTAATATCAGTGACCATACCCGGGATCACATCCCTCATGTGAACAGCGATAGCTCGAGCAATCTTGTTAATTTCATCATCATTACCGCTTGTCGAACCACCAGCATTTGGGTCTCGTCGAGGAGGCATTCTACGAATAGAAGCCACAAGCGGGTCAGTAATGAGAATGGATACAATTGAATTTTCATGACAAGGTCAGTAATATATCCATACTACTAGTATTATCATTCAATTGTAATATGATCCAGTACACGTATAAGTTATCAACTTATTTGTATACTTATCATGTGAATATGTACGATGTCTCATGATCTCTCCACCAAACCTACACACTGACACTTTCCCGATATACCGAAAATAGCTTATATATAGGGCTCACTCTCGCTGCCCACCACCGTTTCGGTATACCACGATCATGCCCTTGTTAGCATTTGGCAACACGTTTGTACTGATTTCCAAGTGTGTTCCATTGATTAAGAATCCCATGATCTTTGATCAACTTGAACTATGATTGATTCCACGATTGAACTATGATTATGTTATGCGTGTACCTTCTAACAATCGTTAACATGTAGAACTAAATCATACGTGCGCTCTACACTTTCCCGTTAACCTATGTCAGCAAGTACTAATGATGTAATCACTTAAGAATTTCACTTAAGGTTTACATTGAAGGAATGTTCACAACTTGAGTGATTCACCATAATGTCTGGTTCATCCAAGTTTGAATTCCACTATGATTTGATTCACCAATGATTGTATCCCATGTGTTTGTACCCCATGTGTTTGACCAATGTTCAATGATTCCGGTTGTTCCCAAATCCTCACTTCAAATTCAATCGCCGAATTTTCCCTGACAAACCAAGATAAGCTTATATATAGGGTAAGCTCTCACCGACCCACCACTTACCTCAGCCCATCAGCGTTAATCCGCCGTTTGCATTTGAAGCTAAGATTCCAACCCTTGATTGATTATGATTATCCCATGATTTCCTCTTGTTCTGTGATTATGTTTATGATTGTGTAAACCATGGTCCTTAATTTACTAGAAACTAAGACCTTAGGTTTATGTATATGTGTCCTAGGTTAATCAACCTAGTTTCCCAATACTTACAGTACTGAGCATAATGATTTCCTGTGAGAACTTCAACTAAAGAATACTGTTACACAGATTCTAAGCTATAAAGTTCCTATGATAATGAACACCTGATAATGATATAACAATGATAACAATGACAAGGATTTCAAATCTAAGTTCTAAATTAATAGACCTCAACCTTTGAATTCCTATAGTGATATGACAAGGATCTCAAATCCAAGTTCTAAGTTAATAGATCTTGATCTTTGAATCCTATAATGAATATGACAAGGATCTCAAATCCAAGTTCTAAATTAATAGATCTTGACCTTTGAATCCTATAATGAATATGACAAGGACTTTAGATCAAGATAACCATCTCTGCCTCTAAATCCCATAATGAATATGACAAGGATCTTAGATCAAAGATACTAAATTAATAGATCTTTGCCTCTAAATCCCATAATGAATATGACAAGAAATTCATATCAAAGATACTGAAACTACAGATCTTTGCCTCTGAATTTCTATAATGATCTCTGTGTGAGAATTTCAGATCAAGGATACTAAGAATACAGATCCTTGCCTCTGAAATCCTTAAATGCATATGTGTGAGAATTTAATTCGGTTTCTAAAATTATAGAAATCCGATTCAAATTCTTTGACTCATGATCTAATCTTAGAAAAATGTCCCTAAGATCTTTCAAGCTTATTGTAGACTTAATGCTCACTTAAGTTACTTAGATCCTAAGTATCCTCAAGCCTATAGCACTTAGTCCTATTGGGTAGCTTAGGTTATAGTCTAGGTCATTTAACATTGGGTTTTTCCTAGTTCTCTACAACCTTGGCTCTGATACCAACCTGTCACATCCCTGCGCCGCGTGCGGAATCCACGGCGCGGTGACGTATGATCAGTTGAATCATGCACAAGTATTGAACAAGAACAACCACAATGGATTACTACATTTCATAATGTTTAGACAGTTGATTAGTTACAGACAATCTATCTACCAAAAGTAGGACAACTGCAGACCCAAAATATAGTTTACAAAATAAGACTCCAAACAAGACAATTAAACATTTAGGATTTAGTGAGTTTCTATTCCATCCTAGCATGTTTCTTCATCTTGTTCTATCTTAGAATGGTCTCCTTAGTTGTCCCTGAGAATGTCTTAAACCTGATTACCTGAAACACGTGAAAAGTAACTGTCAACTACAGACGTAGTTGGTGAGAACAATAGGTTTAAGTATTTGTAAACATGAGTATATGATATAAGACATAGGTAAGTTAAAGCATCATAAGATTCACACGGATGAGCTGCAACCCAAACTAAC
Source organism: Mikania micrantha (assembly GCA_009363875.1). NCBI lineage: Eukaryota > Viridiplantae > Streptophyta > Magnoliopsida > Asterales > Asteraceae > Mikania > Mikania micrantha. The sequence goes on along the minus strand of CM018691.1, from coordinate 68,600,606 downwards.
ATCAAGTAAGAAAATGAGTGTAAACAGTCCAATCACTGTTTGCACATGAGTCAACATATAACATCAAGTCCCAAACCACGTTTGGAGTTAGATAATATGTCAACAGTTTTGAATAAACCATATGTAACCGAAATCTGCAGTTAGTTTATAAAACAGATTTAAAAACTAACTGCAGCAATCGGCCTGCCCCAATGTATGTGTCCGCTTTCCCTTGTTGTGATCACCCAGTACTAACGCTAATGAATATGATACTTGATGGGTTTATAAGTTTGTTTACAACAAATGACACCATGTTTTCTGAATCTTACTTTAACCGGATGTGTTAATGTCTTATTGAAAACCTGGATTTAACTCCACGAGTTGAACCCTTTGTTTATGTAACATGAAATGAATCTCTTGATTTGAATACCCTGCTGTGAACAACTTGACTTGAATACCATGTTTTGAACCAATGAGTTTGAATACCATGTTTTGAACCAATGAGTTTGAATACCATGTTGTGAACCACTTGTTTTGAATATCATGATGTGATGACCTTGTGAAATAACAAGGTTTATAACAAAAGAAGAGTTTATGAAACCATTTATATAAAAACATTTAACCTTTTTAAAGAACATTTGAGTGAAATTATTATAAAACTTTTCAAAGAAACAATTTATAAATCCTTTTTATTAATAAAGTTCAACAGTGAATAATTCCTTTAAAACAGTTGACAGTTCCTTAAACAGTTGAAGAATCCCTTGGATTCATAAGATAAACCTGTAATGCTTATGAATACACATAAACTGTACCATGAAACAAGTTTGAAATAGCGGTTTTGATCACGTGTTCCACCCCAAAACGGTTATAAAACAGTAAAAGAGGGGCTAAAGTTCTCACCTGTCTGCAGTAGACTCTGAACTAATACAGTTAGCAAGTAGCAAACAGGACTTCTAACTTGTTCCTATAACATTGTAATCATACATAAGATATAGGATTTATAATTGTATAACTTGATTCATTGATTGACTTGTGTTCTCATGATTTGATTGTTGTGAAAACTTGAATGTTATGATTTGAATTTCTTGATTGATCATGGGTCCAAGAAACTTATGAAATGTTCTTTGATGCATAATTCTTATGCATAAAATGATATTTGTTCTAGGCTTTGATAACCGTTGATTACCATTTGTTGTGAAAAGATGTTCAAATGTTTTCAAGTCTTGTGATTGTGAATTTATCTTAAAATTAAGCTAAGTTTAGTTATAAACTTAAACTCAATAAGATCGTATTACAAGCTACTTTGAGTGGTGGCCTATAATGGGCCTTAAGCCCAAATAAATCATAGTGGGCTTAATCAAAGTTCTATGGGCCTCTTAGGTTAACAAGGACCATTTGGGTGTGCTAGGGAGCCAATTGGAGGTGGTGTTGGCCCAACACATGTACATAAACCTTGTATCGCGCCAAACACAATGGTAAGCAAAATAGAATCACAATGACCGAGGGAACTTGAATTGGGCCTAAAGGATATGAGTAGGGCCATCCCATGTTTATGTAGGTCATATAAGCTTCTAAGGTACTATTGGGCCACTTACTAATGGAATTGGGCCGAGTATGATGGGGTTGGGCTGAAAACTAATGGGCTGCCATTCTTGGGCAGCGAACCCTTTGAGGTTTTAGCCCAAGGTTCGTCTGATATGATGGTGGTCTGCATGGGTTCGGCCGATTGCATGGTTGAAGGGTTCGGCCATTTAGCAATGAACCATATAGTTCGTCTAGGTTAACTATTGCATGGAGGTTCGTTGGACATTCAAATGGTTCGTGAAGGCTCGTGGTTCCTTAGAGTTCGCCTGAGTTGGTTCATGTAGGATAGTTCGGCTGGAACATGGTTCGGCAACAGCATGAGATGGTTCGTCTAAGCTAGGAGGGTTCGTGGTCTTAGGATGGTTCGTTGACAGCATGAAGGCTCGTGAGGACCCCTAGGGTTCGGCTGATAACACCACGAACCATGCAAGGTTCGTGAATCCTCTTTAGGGTTCGGCCGGCTGAGGATGAAGGTTTAGCCGCCGAACCTGTTACCAGCATCATCACCATCTTCGAAATCCTTGGATCCAGACCACGATCTAACTAGTATAACTTCAGATAGGGTTGCTAGTGATGCGAAAATAGAAATGGAGTGCTAAAACCGGCTGGTTGTCGGGTTTGATCATCAACACAAATACAAACATGAAAACCCTCTTTTTCCAGATTTTCAACCGATCATACCTCGTGTTTGGCTGGACAATTCCGTGGTTTTCTTGTACTTTCGTGTAGAGTTTGTCGAGAGCTTCGCGTGGACACCAAAAACTCCGAAATCCGTTGAGAAATAAGCGAGTTATGATCGTTTAAAGCTCGGTTTTCTAGAGAGAGAGAGGGTTTGCGAAAATTATAGAGAGAGAGAGGGTTTGGCTGATAATAAATGAAGGAAATGGCCTTCTTTAGGGCTTTTATAGTCCGGGTAGTGTTCGGGTCCGTTTCGGTCGCTCGGTTCGCGTTTCCGGAACGTAACGCGTAATTTACGCGGTTTAAATAAAAATAGATGTTAAACCCATTAAGATGAGTTTCAAAATTGTAAAAATATAAAATAATTATTCCAATTATTTTACTCTTCGTGCATTGTCAGATCGTTAAAACATTCGAAATTACGTGTATACCCGCAATCGCGTACGTTTTACGATCGTATTAATTATTTAAAGTCGTTTAATCGTAATTATAAGTTCAACATTCGTATTATTATGGATCGTCACCCATAACTATACTCAGTCTCGCTTACAGATTACGATCTTGGTTGAATTAATTAATTGTTATACTATTCGTCTCAACACTACGCACTAACACTAACCTGTTACACCGAACGCAGTATATGTAATAATACATACTTGTTTTCTGATTACTAAGATCCTGTAACACACAAGCACACATTTTGAACAAAAGAATCACATTGATGAACTGAACCATGAATAGACACTGTTCTAACACTGTTTACAACTACATGACTATATGCACAAATGTTACATACCAAGACTTGAGGACATCTTACTGGTGGCCGGGAATGAAGAAAGACATAGCACTGTATGTGGGAAAATGTCTTACATGTTCAAAAGTCAAAGCAGAACATCAAAAGCCTTCGGGACTTCTACAGCAACCTGAAATTCCCCAATGGAAATGGGAACAAATTTCCATGGATTTCATAACTAAGTTGCTGAGAACTCCGCGAGGTTTCGATTCGATTTGGGTGATCGTTGATCGACTCACCAAATCTGCTCATTTTCTCCCGATCCGCGAGGATTACAAGATGGAGAAGTTATCCACATTGTACATCAACGAAATCATTGCACATCATGGTACACCAACATCAATCATATCTGATCGCGATAGTCGTTTCACTTCTCGCTTTTGGCAATCATTGCAAAAGGCTTTGGGACCTCGTGTTAATCTTAGCACGGCGTATCATCCCCAAACCGACGGTCAAAGCGAAAGGACTATCCAAACACTCGAGGACATGCTTCGTTCTTGTGTCATTGACTTCGGTGGAAGTTGGGACACTCATCTTCCACTTATCGAGTTTTCGTATAACAACAGCTATCATACGAGCATTCAATGTGCACCATTCGAAGCTTTATATGGTAGAAAGTGCCGATCACCGGTCTGCTGGACCGAGGTTGGTGACTCACAGGTCGTAGGACCAGAACTCATTCAGGAAGCATCAGACAAAATCACAATCATTCAATCACAGCTTAAGGCCGCACGAGATCAGCAGAAGAGTTATGCTGATCGACGTCGGAAACCGCTTGAGTTTCAAGTCAGTGACCGAGTCTTACTCAAAGTTTATCCCTGGAAAGGCGTTGTCCGATTCGGGAAGAAAGGGAAACTTGCACCAAGGTACGTTGGACCTTTTGAGATCCTGGAACGGATTGGTCCCGTAGCCTACAAACTCAAACTTCCAGTTGAGCTAAGCATTGTTCATGATACTTTTCATGTATCAAATCTTAAGAAATGCTTAGCTGATCATGATGTTCAGATTCCACTGGAAGACATACAGATTCAGAACAACATGCAATTCATAGAACGTCCGGATGAAATCATGGATCATGGGGTCAAGAAACTTAAACGCAGCCGTATCCCGATCGTAAAGGTACGATGGGAGGGCAAACGCGGTGCTGAGTTCACCTGGGAACGTGAAGACCAGATGAAGCTTAAATACCCTCATCTTTTTACAGTACCTTCGGCTAGTTAATTTCGGGACGAAATTCCCTTAACTAGGGGAGACTGTAACATTTGTATATTTAGTCATGGTAGTCGTAAACAGTGTTAGAACAGTGTGTGTCCATGTTCAGTTTATCAATGTGATTCATATGTTCATAATGTGTGCTTGTGTGTACAGGATCTTATTATTCAGGAACAAGTATGTATTATTTATTTACAGTCGAGTTCACTAGGCAAAAACAGTATTGTGTTATATCGAAACAGTGGTGGGCAGCGAGAGTGAGCCCTATATATATACTGCGTTCGGTGTAACAGGATAGTGTTAGTGCGTAGTGTTGAGACAAATATTATAACAATTAATTAATTCAACAAGAATCGTAATACGTAAGCGAGACTGAGTATAGTTATGGATGACGATCCATAATGATACGAATGTTGAACTTATAATTATGATTAAACGACTTTAAATAATTAATACGATCAAAAAACGTACGCGATTGCGGGTATACACGTAATTGTGAGTGTTTAACGATCTGACAACGCACGAAGAGTAAAAAATAGTTAAAATTATTATTTTATATTTTTACAATTTTGAAACTCATCATTTTATTGAGGTTAACAAATCTTTTATTTTAAATCGCGTAAAATACGCGTTACGTTCCGGAAACGCGAACCGAGCGACCGAAACGGACCCGAATACCACACGGGCTATAAAAGCCTTAAACAAGGCTTATTTCCTCACTTATGTCACCAACAACCACTTCTCTCTCTACAATTTCCGTCTACCCTCTCTCTCTAGAAAACCGAGCTTCAAACGCGAATAACTCACTCGTTTCTCAACGGAATTCGGTGTTTTTGGTGTCCACGCGTAGCTATCGACATCCTCTACACAGAAGTACAAGGGATCTAGTGTTTTATCCAGCCAAGAACGAGGTATGATCGATTGAAAATCTGAAAAATAGGGTTTTTGTTGTGTGTGGTTCGAACCTAGCTACAATCGGTTTTAAGACCACTCCAGTCGAACTAACCGTGTCCGGGGACTAGGTTAGAAGTGTTCGAATGCATGGGAATGGTTGGATTGAGGAAACAAAGTCGAATGACGGTGAAGATGACAGGTTCGTGAGGTGCACGACGACAACAGCAGAGGGCCGAACCTGTTAGGTTTTCTCGTCGAACCATTTAGGCCATGGTGATCCGTAACGAACCCTGCTTGGTTCGTTGGGTTACCAGCCGAACCCAAGTGGTCTTCACGAACCTGCCTCCAGTCTTCATGCATCCTCGAACCTTCCTACTGCTGCAAACCTTCGAAGTCCTTCAAACCGAACCATTAGGGCATTGCCGAACCATGTACATCACTCCATTGAAGCCGAACCCTGCATGGTTCGGGGACATAGTAGCCAAACCCTAGGGGGTTCCATGAGCCATCACCGAACCTTCTGTGGGCAAGGCGAACCCTTGCACGTAGACGAGCCCTACATGGTTCGTTGCTCACTTGTCGAACCCTTTATGCATACAAGCAACGAACCCTAGTTGTCGAACCTATGGCCGAATCTATGCTTTATCACTAGAACCGAACACTTGTACTAAGTCACTCACCTTCGGGATACCATGTTAGCCGAACCATGCTGGGAGTTGTAGGCCGAACCGTTGGTTACCATAGACGAACCCTTCATGCAGGCATGCAACGAACCCTAGCTATCACATCTATGGCTGAACCTTTATGTTCTTTTCTTGATTGGTGAACCTAGGGCTGGAACCATGAAGGGTTCGCTGCCCAAGTGGCAGCCCAAAGACCTCTCGGCCCAATCCTATTAGTAATCGGCCCAGGAGTTAAGCCCAAGCCAAATTGAGATAACTTGGCCCATTAAGATCTTTAATTGGCCCAATATCACTTTGGAACCTTACATGGCCTACATGTACATTGGTTGGCCCAACTCAAATCCTTTAGGCCCAATTCAAGTCCATTCGGTACAGTAAGATCTTAATCGGTTTGATATTGTCTTTGGCATGTTACAAGGCCTATATACATGTTGTTGGGCCAACATCACACTCACTTGGCCCAACACCACATTCAATTGGCCCATCTTTAACCTAAGTGGCCCAGGGACTTGGTTTAAGGACCATCATGGTTACATGGACTCAAGGCCCAATATTGGATCATAAATTTGATAATTGTGAGTTGATCAATTATGGTTTAAGTTGCGACTTAACCTAATTATGGGATCAAGTCACAATCTCAAGAACTTAAACAATTGGAACATCTTTTCATAAGTCATGATAATCAATGGTTTATCAAACTCTTAAACACGTGTGATGCGCAAACAAGTTGGTGCACAAAAGAACATCACACATTCTTTTCATGGACCCATGATCAATCAAGTGACTCAAATCATAACTTTCAAGTTTACACAATTCAATCAATGAATCAAGGTCTATACAATTATAAATCTTATATCTTATGTATGATTACAATGATATAGGAACCAATTAGAAGTCCTGTTTGCTACTTGCTATCTGTTTTAGTTCAGAGTCTACTGCAGATAGGTGAGAACTTTAGCCCCTCTTTTACTGTTTTACAACTGTTTTGGGGTGGAACACGTGATCAAACCCTAACTTTACAATCGTATTTCATGGTTCAATATGTGCTCTACTTTACGAATATTACAGGTTCATTGCACTAATTCAAGGGATTCATCAAATGTTATAAAGGATTTTATCAAAGATCAAACTCTTTTTATTAAAAAAGGTTTTATAAAGGTTCTTTAAACTGTTTCATAACAGATTTACTCAAATGTTTTTATAAATGATAAACACTTTTAAATAATGGATTTTATAAACTCTTTTGTTATAAACCTTGTTATTATACAAGGTCACTATTTCATGGTATTCAAATCAAGGGGTTCATTTCATGGTATTCAAATCAAGAGGTTCATTTCATGGTATTCAATTCAAGAGATTCATTTCATGGTATTCAAAACAAAGGATTTAATTCATGGGATTAAATCAAGGTTTTCGATTCATGTTATCAAATAAGGCATTAACACGTTCGGTTAAAGTAAGGTTCATAAACATGGTGTCTATTGTTGTAAACAAACTTGTAAACGCATCAAGTATCACATTCATTAGCGTTAGTACTGGGTGATCACAACAAGGGAAAGCGGACACATTGGTTCTTATCCAGGATGGAGTTAGCTTTTAAATTTGTTTTAAAAGCTAACTGCAGGTCTGGTGTCATTATGGTTTTCAAAATTGCTGATACATTATCTAACTCCAAACGTGGTTTGAGACTTGATATTATATGTTGGCTTTCGTGCGAACAGTGATTGGACTGTTTACACTCATTTTCTTACTTGATGTTAGTTTGGGTTGCAGCTCATCCATGTGAATCATTTATTACTTTAACATACCTATGCCTTATATCACATATTCATGATTTCATATGTTAAACCTATTGTTCTCACCAACTACTTCTGTAGTTGACAGTTACTTTTCACGTGTTTCAGGTAATCAGGTTTAAGACTTTCTCAGGGACAACTAAGGAGACCATTCTAAGATAGAACAAGATGAAGAAACATGCTAGGATGGATTAGAAACACACAAAATCCTAATTGTTTAATTGTCTTGTTTGAAGTCTTATTTTGTAACTATATTTTGGGTCTGTAGTTGTCATTATTTTGGTAGATAATTTGTCTGTAACTAAACAACTGTCTAAACATTATGAGACGTAGTAATCCATTGTGGTTGTTCTTATTCAATACTTGTGCATGATTCAACTGTTCATACGTCACCGCGCCGTGGATTCCGCACGCGGCGCAGGGGTGTGACAAGAAAGTCCAAAACATAGCAATCAGATCGATACGTAAGTATACGCATAGAATGTCTATGTTTTGAACGAAAATAAAAGAAAAACAATGAACTCAGAATTTCTTTTGAAAAAGAAACACATGATCAAACTAATATATGTACTAATACAATTAGCTATCACTGAGGCAAATGACCACGCACTCAGGACAAAGATCAAACACTGTGTTCAAAGTAATGTGTCCCACAAAGAATGATTATGGCATTAGTCTACTGACATCATAATTAAGTGAAAGACCTACCAACATATCATACTGAGTGCATTGTGATCGCTTTGTATTTGATCTTGTATGATACAAGTAAGCTTCAGAATGTTACAATGTACAATCATATCTCAAAGGTCGGATCAATTTCTCAATTTTCTAATTTTATATTGTTTTTGATTTTTGTTTACTCCCCCTAAAATGCTAAAAATGAAAATCTTTTTGATTTTTAGAATTTTATAAGTACATAAAAGATCAAAATTCCCGGAAAATTGACAACCGATATGATTTACCATATTTGTAAAACATTATGATCAATGTGACTTGAAAACATCAAGAAAATAAAACAATGTAATTCCAAACCTGTCAAGTTCTCCAGAATAATATGACAGTTAAAGAATTAGAACGATTTTACCAAATACACGCCAGGAAGTTCCACTATCAATGAGCTCTCCTCCAATCGATAGGTCCTCTTGAAATCTTCCTGCACACACTCACAAACCATTAGATAGCTTTGGTCACCCAAGCCTTCGAAGTCTTGAGTTTACCATGACCATCCATATACCGAAATTTAATCCATTTCCCAGTTGAAACAGATAAATTTCCTTTTGAAACTTTGTTTGTTTTTGGTATCCACAACTGTTCCTGATCAAGTGCATTCTTAAGATAATACTTATCTTGAATCACCACATTGTTGTTAAAAACCAAATTAGTCGTTAAGGGTTTTGAAAATTTCAACATCTCTTCATCCAAGACTTTCACAAGTTCTTCCTTGTTTTTATTTAGCATTTTATGTTTTTTTGGAATGAACTTTGAAACCTCTGTAACACAAGACTTGGCATTACTAAAATGTCCTTGTAACTCACATAGATAAGGACAATTAGCAATGATATGCCCTCTTGTACCACACTCAAAACATATTCTCCTCTCCACAAACGTAGGAGAATAGTTTTGCACAAACCTATGGTTTTGGTGATTTATCACTGGTGAACCATAAACCAGTCTTTGATTCCTTGTTGAACCATTATGAGTCAAATGTGACTTCTTACCACATGAAGTGTGAGACTCAAAGTTTAACTTTTCACATCTTGTAGGACTTAGTGAAATCTTGTCTTTGATCCAACCCATTTTGATTCCACGCTATTTGATGAACATGATGATTTCACAACCCATTTTGATTGAATTTGATGTTTAGGTTTTGAACTTGAAAAACCATTTTGTTTTGAAAATTCTTGTTTTCGTTCTTTGAAAACTTTTTAATTTCAACCAATGGGGTTTTGAAAGAAACTTTCTTTTTGGATGATGATGTAGAGTTTGAAACACATGGTTTCACATCATCAAAGATATCATTGTTAGAATCATCATAATCCTTATGTACATCCATGAACACACATCTGTACAATGTCTCCTCATCATATTCCTCTAAAGTACAATCTTCAATGATTAGAGGAATGTTGTAATCAGCACAAATTGGAGACTTTCCCTTATGTAACATCTGTGCATTTAGTCATGGTAGTCGTAAACAGTGACAGAACAATTTGTACTTATATTAAATCAGTCAATGTGATTCATGTGTTCATGTTTGTGTTTGTGTGTTATAGGATTTTATGTAATTAGGAACAAGTATGTATTATTTATTTACAGTCGATTACGCTAGACAAGAACATTATTATGTTATATTGAAACAGTGGTGGGCTGGCGTAGATAAGGCAGTTAGCTGGACTCTGGGTATGCCCTATACATATACTGCGTTCGGTATAATGGGATGGTGTTAGTGAGTAGTGTTGTGACGAATAGTATGACAAAAGAGTTAATTAAACAAAAATCGTAATGCGTAAGCGAGACTGAGTATAGTTATGGGTGACGATCCATAAAAATACGAATGTTGAACTTATAATTACGAGTAAACGTTAATAAATAAATAATACGATCGAAAAACGTACGCAATTATGGCTATACACGTAATTGTATTCGTTTAACGGTCGGATTTCGAACGAACAAATAAACGTAAGGAAAATATTTTATTTTCGTTTTACAATTTTGAAACTCATCACAAATAATTCAAGAAATCTATTTTACAATCAAAAATATTCAATTATGTAATCGTAACGACGTGTACGTAAAAATACACGAAACCGATTACGACCGAGACCGAACACGCGGGGAACCAACCGGGTCATAAAATCCCTTAATTCCTTCACCTTTTTCATTTATTGCAGCCATCCTCCCTCTCTCTCTAAAATTTTCGTCTACCCTTCCTCTCTCTACAAAACCACCATTAAAACACCAAGAACTCCTTCAATACTTCATCAAATCGAGCAAACAAGCAATCAAAACGATCCCCTTGACGAGAGGAACCTGGGAGTACAAAGGATCGGAGCTGATTCGAAGGATTTTGGCCAGGATAGTAGAGAGAAGGTTCGGATTCAAGGGTATTATACTATTCATCATCTTCTTTCTTTTAAAACCGAGTTTTAACACACCATTTTGATTCTTACACGTTCTAGATGAGTTTACGCATGAATACCCACTAAAAATCACCATTTATTATGGATAAATCGTGATTTTGCAGAGATCCATAGCTGAGTCGCGAACTGGCGAACCTGTAAGGGGCGAACCTATAGAGGCGAACCTGTAAGGGGCGAACCTATAGAGGCGAACCTGTAACGGGCGAACCTATAGAGGCGAACCTGTAAGGGGCGAACCTATAGAGGCGAACCTGTAAAGGGCGAACCTATAGAGGCGAACCTGTAAGGGGCGAACCTATAGAGCCGAACCTCTAAGGGGCGAACCTATAGAGACGAACCTGTAAGGGGCGAACCTTAAGGGGCGAACTTGTAAAGGTGAACCTTTCATTTGAACGAACCTACAGAGTGACAAAGCTATCAGCTGAGCGAACCTCTAGGTTCGGCGAACCTGGAAACTCAACGAACCTCTAGGTTCTGGTGAACCTAAGGAGCCTAACTAACCTAGGAATGCCGAACCTCAGATCTGCGAACCTGGGTGGCTATTGCCAAACCTAGTGTAGACGAACCATAAGGTTCGCTGATCTTAGGGATAACAAACCAAAAAATTTAAACTAAGTTGTCACCTTGAACTTGATAGCCTAAATTGAAACATAAGTATTCAATCAGGATTTGCGCAATACTTCTAAACATAAAAACAAGTTATGCAAAGGATAATCAGAATCATGTTAAGACAAGTCAATCAATCAATCAAATAGTACAATATTACAAATCTTATATTCTATGTATGATTAGAATGATATAGGAACCAGTTAGTACCAGAATCATGCGAACCGCGCTGTGGATTCCGCACGTGGCGCAGGGGGTGTGACAGGTTGGTATCAGAGCCAAGGTTGTAGAGAACTAGGAAAACCCAGTAATTAATGACCTAGACTATAACCTAAGCTACCCCATAGGACTAAGTGCTATAAGCTTGAGGATGCTTAGAATCTAAGTAAACTTAAGTAAGCATTAAGTCTACATTGAGCTTGAAAGATCTTAGGGATACATTTCTAAGATTTGGTATCGAGTCAAGGAATTTGGATCGGAATTCTATAATTTTAGAAACCGAACTAAATTTCTCAACACATATTCATAAAGGATTTCAGAGGCAAGGTTCTGTATTCTTAGTATCCTTGATCTGAAATTCTCAAATCAGAATTCATCAAAGGATTTCAGAGGCAAAGATCTGTATTCTTAGTATTTTTGATCTAAAATTCTCATCATGTTATCATTATCATATATTCATCATCATTAGGAACTTAGAATCTGTGTAACAACATTCTTTAGTTGAAGTTCACATAAGGAGATCATTATACTCAATACTGTGAGTATTGGGAACCTAGGTTAATTAACCTAGAACACACATGCTAAAACCTAAGGTCTCGATTTCAAGTAAATCAAGAACCACAGTTTACACAATCATAATCATATACATAGTACAAGAGGCAATCATGAATCAATCATAATCAATCAAGAGTTGGGATCCTAGCTTCAAATACAAACGGCGGCCAAGCTCTGGCATACTGAAGTGGTGGTGGGATGTCGGCTGGGCAGGCAGTTTGGTTGACCCTACGTATGCCCTATATATAAGCTAACTTCAGTATGACAGGGGGAATTCGGCATTTGTATTTGAAGTAAAATCCGGGAGCAACTGGAATCATTGAACATTAGTCAAACAAATGAGATACAACCATTATGTTACTCAATCATAGATGAGTCAATGATTGTGTGTGAATCAATCAAGTGAACAATCATATTATGTAGTCTTAAGTGATTACATGCTTAGTACTTACTAACATAGGTTAACGAGAAACATGTAGAGCACACATATGATTTAGTTCTACATGTTAACAATTGTTAGTAGGTGCAGACATAATTCAATCATAAATCAACCATAGATTCAATCATAGATCAGTGATCAAAGATCATGGAATTCTTAATCAACGGAACATACTTGGAAATCAATACAACCGTATTACCAAATGCTAGCAAGGATATGATCGTAGTATATCGAAGTGGTGGTGGGCTGGCGATGGGGCTGGCAGGTTGCTTGACCCTTTCGTATGCCCTATACATAAGTTATCTTCGGTATACTGGGAAAGTGTCAGTGTGTAGGTTTGGTGGAGTGAAATCATGAAACATCATACACAATCACAATCACATTAGAAGCATGCTAAAAGGTTAACTAACTTTATGTTAACTGACTTCGTATGCTTGTCCATATTAAAATTGAATGATAATGTTAGTAGTATGAACATATTACTAACTTTATCATGTAAATTCAATTGTATCCTTTCTCATTACTGACCCACTTGTGGCTTCTATTCGTAGAATGCCTCCTCGACGTGACCCCAACGGAGGGGGTTCAACAAGTGGTAATGATGATGAGATCAACAAATTTGCCCGGGCCATCGCCATACATAGGAAGGATGTCATTCCGAGTATGGTCATTGATATCACCCAGAACCTTCGGGAAAGTACCAGTGATTCAGCAAACCACTCAAATGCCCACAACGTCGGAACTGCTACATTCACCTTCAAGCAGTTCAATGATGCTAAGCCTCCTAAGTACGCTGGTACTGAGGGAGCTACCAGTCTACTGCAGTGGCTGGAAAGCATTGAGGACATCCTTGACTTCACGGGATGCCCAGAAAACCTAAAGGTCAAGATGGCTTCAAGCTCTTTTCACAAGGGTGCACTCACCTGGTGGAATTCGGAGAAGAACACCAGAGGACGGGAAGTTGCTTTGGCCTTACCGTGGGAAGATTTCAAGAGGATACTTGTGGAACAGTTTTGTCCACGCCATGAACTGAAGAAACTCGAGGTTGAAATGTGGAATTTGGTCCAAGACAGTGGCGAGAGCGCGAAATATACAACTCGGTTCCATGAGTTGTGCATACTGGTGCCACATCTAGTTGCTCCTTTATCCCGCAGGATAGAGAAGTACATTGAAGGCTTACCCCTAGTTATCAGAGGAACCGTTATGGGGAGTAACCCCACTACTCTGGAGGCGGCAATTAATCTTGGCGCTACTCTTACTGAAGAGTACGTCAAGGATGGTGTACTAACTTGAAAGGGATACAAGCGGCCACAAATGGATGAAGGCAAGAAATCTGAACAAAATCAACCCAAGAAGAAGAAGCAAAAACAGAAAATGATCAAGAACTATGCAGCCTTGACTGCAGCTACACCTGTTCAAGCAACTCCTGTTAATGCCATGACACAACCAGTTACGGCCAGAAAGCTTACACTGGTCTGTACCCACTTTGCACCAAATGCCAATACCATCACCTACCCACTATTCCATGCAGAAAATGTCTCAAGTGTGGACGGTTCGGACACTTGGCAGCAATGTGTCGAGCCGCTCATCTTGCTGCTGCTACAACTACCACCGTTCCTACTACTACATGTGGAAGGGCTTGTTATAACTGTGGAGCAGAAGGACACTTCAAAAACCAGTGCCCGAAACTTAACCATGCTGCTACAACTGCTACTGCTCGTGCCTTTGTTATCGGAGCTACCGAAGCACGTGAGGAGCCGGCAGTCATCACAGGTACATTTCTCATTAATGATCACTATGTTTTTATCATATTTGACACTGGTGCCGATAGAAGTTTTGTCTCTACTAATACTGCTTCCCTGTTTAATATACAACCATCTATACTTACTGCTCCTTACACCGTAGAAGTAGCAGATGGTAAGACCATACTAGTAAATTCAATAATTCATGATTATAAATTAAGATTAAATAATCATCTTTTCCTCATCGATCTTATTCCTATGACACTCGGAAGCTTTGAAGTGGTAGTAGGAATGGATTGGTTATCCAATAATCACGCCGAAATTGTATGCTCAGAGAAACTTATTCGAATTCCCCTACCGTCAGGCGAAATGATGCAAGTTTATGGTGAGAAACCCTGCCGCGGATTGAAGATTGTGTCGTGCATCAAGGCTAGGAAGTACCTGAAGAAGAAATACTATGCATTCCTGGCTCACGTGGTGGAGAAGAAACCTGAAAAGAAAACAGTTGGAGACGTTCCGGTCATCAGAGATTATCCGGACGTATTCCCAGAAGACTTGCCTGGACTACCACCGATCAGGAAAGTGGAGTTTAGAATCGATCTCGTCCCTAGAGCAAACCCAGTGGCGAAGTCACCATATCGATTGGCACCGTCTGAGATGCAAGAACTGTCTAGTCAACTTCAAGAGCTTCTAGACAAAGGTTTCATTAGACCGATTTTCTCTTCCTGGGGAGCTCTGGTTCTCTTTGTCAAGAAGAAAGATGGTTCATTTCGCATGTGCATCGACTATCGTGAGTTAAACAAGTGGACAATTAAGAACAGATATCCTCTACCTAGGATCGATGATCTGTTTGACCAATTACACGGAGCGACTTGCTTTTCTATAATTGATCTACGATCCGGGTATCACTAGCTCAGGGTAAATGATGAGGATATACCAAAGACTGCTTTTAGGACTCGATATGGACACTACGAGTTCGTGGTTATGCCATTTGGTCTGACCAATGCACCGGCAGTGTTCATGGACCTGATGAATCGAGTCTGCAGGCCATACTTAGATCAGTTTGTTATCGTTTTCATTGATGATATACTGATTTATTCCAAGATAGAGCAAGAACATGAGGATCATTTGAGGAAGGTCTTAGAACTGCTAAGAACTGAACAGTTGTACGCTAAATTCTCTAAATGCGAATTTTGGCTAAAGGAAGTTCATTTCTTAGGACACGTTATAAATAGAGATGGGATACACGTAGATCCAGCAAAGATTGAAGCGATTAAGAACTGGACTACCCCATCTACTCCAACAGAGATTCATTCATTTCTGGGTCTGGCAGGTTACTACAGAAGGTTTATCGCGAACTTTTCAAAGATCGCCTTGCCACTTACCACTTTGACTCAGAAAAGTCAAGCTTTTATATGGGGGCAGAAACAAGAAGATGCATTTCAAATTCTTAAATAGAAGTTATGCAACTCCCCTATCCTTAGTCTTCCAGAAGGCAGTGATGATTTTATTGTCTACTGCGATGCTTCAAACCTTGGACTCGGTTGTGTACTTATGCAACGGGACAAGGTGATTGCATATGCTTCAAGACAGCTTAAGGTTCACGAGAAGAATTATACTACTCATGACCTTGAGTTAAGGGCTGTGGTCTTTGAATTGAATATATGGAGGCACTACCTTTATGGTACTAAATGTGTCATCTATACGGATCACAAGAGCCTGCAACACATTCTCAATCAGAAAGAACTCAACATGAGACAACGACGTTGGGTTGAGCTTCTAACTGATTATGACTGTGAGATTCGTTACCACCCAGGTAAAGCCAATGTGGTGGCGGATGCTCTTAGTCGTAAGGAGCCAGTCAAGCCAATTCGTGTAAGAGCCATGGAGATCAACACACAACCAAACTTGAAAGATCTGATTCGTATTGCACAACAAGTAGTGATCGACAATCAACTGAATGCAGACTTAGACTGCGGAGTTGAGGGTAAACTAGAACCTCGAGCTGATGGGGTTTTATACTTCAACGGTCACATGTGGATTCCAAGGTCAGAAGAATTGCACACACTCATCTGTGAGGAGGCTCATAAGTCGCGATACTCAGTTCATCCAGGAGCCGATAAGATGTACCAAGACTTGAGGACATCTTACTGGCGGCCCGGAATGAAGAAAGACATAGCATTGTATGTGGGGAAATGTCTAACGTGTTCCAAAGTCAAGGCAGAACATCAGAAACCTTCGGGGCTTCTGCAGCAACCTGAAATTCCTCAATGGAAATGGGAGAAAATTTCCATGGATTTCATAACGAAGTTGCCAAGAACTCCGCGGGGTTACGATTCGATTTGGTTGATCGTCGACCGACTCACCAAATCTGCTCATTTTTCCCAATCCGAGAGGATTACAAAATGGAGAAGTTAGCCACCTTGTACATCAGCGAAATCATCACTCGTCATGGTACTCCAACATCAATCATTTCTGATCGTGATAGTCGTTTCACTTCTCGCTTTTGGCAAACATTGCAAAGGGCTTTGGGAACTCGTGTTAATCTTAGGACGGCGCATCATCCCAAAACCGATGGTCAAAGCAAAAGAACTATCCAAACACTCGAGGACATGCTTCGTTCTTGTGTGATTGACTTCGGTGGGAGTTGGGATACTCATCTTCCACTCATCGAGTTTTCGTACAACAACAGCTACCATACAAGCATTCAATGTGCACAACTCGAGGCTTTATATGGTAGGAAGTGCCGATCACCGGTCTGTTGGACCGAGGTTGGTGACTCACAGGTCGTAGGACCTGAACTCATTCAAGAAACAACAGACAAGATCACAATCATTCAATCAAGGCTTAAGGCCGCAAGGGATCAGCAAAAGAGTTATGCTGATCGACGTCGGAAACCGCTTGAGTTTCAAGTTGGTGACTGAGTCTTACTCAAGGTTTCTCCCTGGAAAGGTGTTGTCCGATTTGGGAAGAAAGGGAAACTTGCACCAAGGTACATTGGACCTTTTGAAATCCTGGAAAATATTGGTTCCGTAGCCTACAAACTCAAACTTCCGGTGGAGCTAAGCAATGTTCACGATACGTTTCATGTATCGAATCTTAAGAAATGCTTGGCGGATCATGAGGTTCAAACTCCACTTGAAGACATTGGGATTCAAAACAACATGCAATTCATAGAACGTCCGGTTGAAATCATGGATTATGGAGTCAAGAAACTCAAACGTAGCCGTATTCCGATTGTAAAGGTACGATGGGAGGGCAAACGTGGTGCTGAGTTCACCTGGGAACGTGAAGACCAGATGAAGCTTAAGTACCCTCATCTTTTTACAGTACCTTCGGCTAGTTAATTTCGGGACGAAATTCCCTTAACAAGGGGAGACTGTAACATCTGTGCATTTAGTCATGGTAGTCGTAAACAGTGATAGAACAATTTGTACTTATATTAAATCAGTCAATGTGATTCATGTGTTCATGTTTGTGTTTGTGTGTTATAGGATGTTATGTAATTACGAACAAGTATGTAATATTTATTTACAGTCGATTACGCTAGACAAGAACATTATTGTATTATATCAAAACAGTGGTGGGCTGGCATAGATAAGGCAGTTAGCTGGACTCTGCGTATGCCTTATACATACACTATGTTCGGTATAATGGGATAGTGTTAGTGTGTAGTGTTGTGACGAATAGTATGACAAAAGAGTTAAATAAACAAAAATCGTAATGTGTAAGCGAGACTGACTATAGTTATGGGTGACGATCCATAAAGATAGGAATGTTGAACTTATAATTACGAGTAAACGTTAATAAATAAATAATACGATCGGAAAACGTACGCAATTATGGGTATACACATAATTGTAGTCGTTTAACGGTCGGATTTCGAACGAACAAATAAACGTAAGGAAAATATTTTATTTTCGTTTTACAATTTTGAAACTCATCACAAATAATTCAAGAAATCTATTTTACAATAAAAAATATTCAATTATGTAATCGTAACGACGTGTTCGTAAAAATACACGAAACCGATTACGAGCGAGACCGAACACGCGGGGAACCAACCGGGACATAAAATCCCTTAATTCCTTCACCTTTTTCATTTGTTGCAGCCATCCTCCCTCTCTCTCTAAAATTTTCGTCTACCCTTCCTCTCTCTACAAAACCACCATTAAAACACCAAGAACTCCTTCAATACTTCATCAAATCGAGCAAACAAGCAATCAAAACGATCCCCTTGACGAGAGGAACCTGGGAGTACAAAGGATCGGAGCTGATTCGAAGGATTTTGGCCAGGATAGTAGAGAGAAGGTTCGGTTTCAAGGGTATTATACTATTCATCATCTTCTTTCTTTTAAAACCGAGTTTTAACACACCATTTTGATTCTTACACGTTCTAGATCAGTTTACGCATGAATACCCACTAAAAATCACCATTTATTATGGCTAAATCGTGATTTTGCAGAGATCCATAGCTGAGTCGTGAACTGGAGAACCTGTAAGGGGCGAACCTATAGAGGCGAACCTGTAAGTGGCGACCTATAGAGACGAACCTGTAAACGGCGAACCTATAGAGGCGAACCTGTAAGGGACGAACCTATAGAGGCGAACTTGTAAAGGGGGAAACTATAGAGGCGAACCTGTAAGGGGCGAACCTATAGAGGTGAACCTGTAAAAGTGAACCTTTCATTTGAACAAACCTACAGAGTGACGAACCTATCAGCTGAGCGAACCTCTAGGTTCGGCGAACCTGGAAACTGAGCGAACCTCTAGGTTCTGGCGAACCTGAGGAACTGAACTAACCTAGGACTGCCGAACCTTAGATCTGCAAACCTGGGGGGCTATTGCCGAACCTAGTGTAGACGAACCATTAGGTTCGCTGATCTTAGGGATAACAAACAAAAAAATTTAAACTAAGTTGCCACCTTGAACTTGATAGCCTAAATTGAAACATAAGTATTCAATCAGGATTCGCGCAATACTTCTAAACATAAAAACAAGTTATGCAAAGGATAATCAGAATCATGTTAACACAAGTCAATCAATCAATCAAAGAGTACAATATTACAAATCTTATATTCTATGTATGATTACAATGATATAGGAACCAGTTAGAAGTCTTGTTTGCTACTTGCTACTTGCTACTTGCTACTTGTTCTGGTTCAGAGTCTACTGCTGTCAGGTGAGAACATTAGCCCCTCTTTTACTGTTTTATAACTGTTTTGGGGTGGAACACGTGACCAAACACTCGTTATGCAATTATATTTTTCATAAACAGGAAACACACTGCTTTTCAACCATTACACGATTCATTTACTGTTTTAAGGGATGAATCAATTATTTTAATAGGATTTATCAATCGTTTTAAAGGGTTTTATCAACTGTTAAACATTTTATACTAAAAGGTCTTATAAAAGGTTCTCTAAGCAGTTTTACAATTGTTTTACACCAAATGGTTTTATAAATGTTACACATTTAAAGAATAAGTTTTTATAAACTCTTTTACTATAAACTTGTGCTTTTGATAAAATAATATTTTATAAACCTTGTTATTATACAAGGACACTATTCTCAGTATTCAATCAAGGGTTTCAAAACAAGGTATCCAATCAATAGTTTTTATGGTGGTATTCAATCAAAGGATTTCAAATCATTGTGTTCAAGCAAGGTTTTCAAATCATGGTAATCAAATAAGGAATTTTAACCAAAGGTTTCAAATCAAAGTATTCAAAAGCATGGTGTTCATCGTTGTGAACAAACTTATACACACATCAAGACACATATTCTTTTTCTTACAGCGTTAGTACTGGGTGATCACAACAAGGGAAAGCGGGACACATTTGGACATACCAAATATGGAGTTAGCTTTTAAATTTGTTTTAAAAACTAACTGCAGAATTGGTTGCATTACGGTAATATGAAATTGCTGTTAATTAAGTTACCAGCATAAGTCGTATTGACCGGGTTACGTCAACACAGAGTTGTCTTCTGAGTAAACTCGTTAGTACAACTCATGTTGAATGCGTTTGCTGACTAATTTTCTAACTCCAAACGTAGTTTGGGACTTGATTATATGTTGGCTTTTCTAGTAAACAGTCTGTTGACTGTTTGCACACATTATTCTTACTTGATGTTAGTTTGGATTGCAATCATCCATGTATTTTCAATTACTGCTTTATACTTATGCCTTACAATGCAGATTCATGTTTACAAATGTGAAACCTATTGTTCTCACCAACTACTTTTGTAGTTGACAGTTACTTTTCACGTGTTTCAGGTAATCAGGTTTAAGACATTCTAAAGGAAAACTAAGGAGACCGTTTTAAGATAGAACAAGATGAAGAAACAAGAAAGGATGGATTAAAAACTCATTTAATCCTGATTGTTTAATTGTCTTGTCTTAGTCTTATTTTGTAAACAATATTTTTGGGTCTGTAGTTGTCATTCTTTTGAGAAGATAGATAGATTGTCTATAACTAAACAATGGTCTCAATCTCTATGGAATTTAGTAATGCATTGTGGTTGTTCTTATTCAATACTTGTGCATGATTCAACCATCGATCGTCACCGCGACGTGGATTCCACACGCGACGCAGGGGGTGTGACACCTTAAGATTTAAACATTTAGAGCATGAGAGTTTAGAAAACATACCTGAACTTACCTCTTTATCTAAAATGGTATGACAATGATCTTCACTAATGATGGTATTTGTTTTAGACAAATCATCAGAGACAACCTCATAAACCCTCTCATCCTCTGTTGACACCACTTCAACACATGAAGTTTCATCCTTTGACTTCAAAACATCATCTTCAGATTTCTTCATCTCACTTGTGATTTCAGAATCATCAAGAATGTGTGTGTCTTCAGTTACATTACATCTCTCATCTACAACTTCATTCATCTGTTTGCTATCTTCAGACATGTCAGGTTCATCTTCTGTTCCTCCATCAACATCTTCTTTTTCTTTCTCAACACTCATACTTTCCTTTAACATGTTTCTTTGTTCATTAATCCACGAGAAATCAACAATTTTCACAATCCATTTTCCGGTTCGTCTTATCTCCGATTCCATTTTGTTAACCACATCTTTGAAGTTCATTAATTTGACATGATGAATGACTTCAGTTTCCTTCATTCTTTCAACAAAACCACTCCATCGACAAGGTAAAAATTGCATAAAATTCTCAACGATTTGCTCATCAGTGATATCAAACTTAAAATATTTCAATTCTTGCATAAGTGGTAAAAGACGATCATAAGCATCATTGATCTTCTTTGCAACATGATTGTTATATGCAAGTTCTAACAAACTCCACTTTGCACATGAATGTCGCATTTGTTCAAAATCAGTATTTTTAATATCTTCAGAAATGATCACCGAAAACAAGTCACACAATTCTTTTTCTTGATTAAATTCAAACATTTGATCTTCATTCAGTTTTGATGTCCCAAATTTATCATTCGATTTCAGACATGGTTTCTTGTATTGTTGGTATAATAACTTCTGGTAATTGTCATCCGCTTTAGTAATAAACATTTCGAATGTGGATCTCCAGTTCGGATAATTGTCCAAATTGTCCAACACAAGTCCATTGTTAGCCAACCATTCCACGTTCCAGTTCTTGTATGTCATATTTAACTTTTATGTTCAGAACGTCAAAGTTTAACCTCTCAAAAAAAAAGTAGCTCAAACCTTGTCTTAAGGTCCGAATTATGTCTTGAATCCTATCCCAAATGATCCGGAAGGCCCAAAATAGGTAGACAAGATTTACTTGAACTTTTAAAATGGTATCTTTCTTGCAAAACTCATCGAACAAACCTATTAGGGGTTCTCACAAACCTATCCACGAACCTATGGAGGTTTTTGTAACATCTGTGCCATAATCATTACCGGAACAGTAAGTTGCACAGTAGATTGAACAGTAACTCAAGTACAAGCTATGTAAACTAGGTAAAGACTAGTGACACTTGATGCTAAACGCAAACTATTATACTATGTTTCTAAAATCCTGATTTAAACCTCATGGTTTAAACAGTCAGAAACACATCAGACAACCATGAACAGATGCATACATGTTTGATTTGTTATTATTAGGTATAAACGTATGCGAGGATAAACAGAACAAAACTATAATAGTTGTTGCTACAGAATGCTAAACCGACGAAATATTCGTGTAGGTGACGATCTGTACGAATAGATCGGATAGTTTAACGATATGAAACGATGACTGAAAAGTAGAAAACAAAATCAAAAAGTGAAACGTACGATCGTGTTCGTACAGTTAGCGCTCTGTACGAAAACGCGCGTAAGTGACGTTTTCTGACGAAACGAAAACGTAAACGATACGAACGATAATAAATTTAAGGAAATATAATATTTCCTATTTTACAATTTTGAAACTCATCAGAAATAAATTTAAAAGAAATTATTTAAATTAAAATACGTAAATTACGCGAAAGGATAACGAAACGTGTAAAATAATAAATTTCGTGAAATAATTCAAGAAAATGATATTTAAAATATTTACTATAAATAACCACCTTCCAGATATTTAAAACAAAGTCTTTTTATTTAATTTATGAAACGCGCGCGTTACGATCCGGAAACACCACGAAAACGAGAACCGAACAACTTAAACGAACCCGAATACCCTCGAGGTATTTAAACACCAAAAGATGGCAATTCTTTCACTTTTCATGATCCCTCTCTCTCTCTCTAAACTCTCTCTCCCGTTCATCTCTCTCTAAAGATCACACCTTCAAACCACCATAACTAGCTCAAATCTCAACAAAATTGGGTGTTCTTGGTGTCCACGCGAAGCTCTTGTCATCCTCTACGTAGAAGTACAACAGATCTACGAAGTGGCCCAGCCGAATTCGAGGTATGAAAGAAAGAATAAACTGAAAAGTAGGGTTTTGTAAACCCATTTCCGATCATCACCTTACAACCCGGTTAACCTCTTTCTGCTGTAAAACCACGACCGAGGGAGACCATCTGGGACTTCACGACTATCAGAATGTCCTTCCCTCACAACAGGAGACTGGGAGATCGGCCGATGAACAGGGTTCGCGTGGCTCCGGTGGCCGAACCTGTTCATTTCAGTTCATGGCCGAACCTATTAGCCCACTTGGTGGCTGAACCCTCTACCCTACGAACCCTCCTGGGCGAACCTATTGTCCTCAGCGAACCTGCATGCCACGAACCATCCCCATCAGCCGAACCTGTTCAAGCCATGGCCAAACCTTACTGATTTTCACACTACGCGAACCTATTCTCACCATAGCCGAACCTCCTTACCACCGGCGAACTTCCAGCCGAACCATGGGTTCCCGAACCTTAGGAGCCACCCTGCATGAACCATGCAAGGGTGGCGAACCTGTGCTGACTTAACCTTAACAAAGGTTTGCTGGATGTCTGAAACTATTCCCTCGGATCGGTCGAGTCCCATTTGTTTACCATTAAGAGCCATTTAACCGACAGCCTATTTTTGTCGGCCCAGCACAATACTCGGCCCAGTCGATTTCATGCAGCCCAACCGTGATTTCATGGCCCAAAGGTTTATTTGGTTTGGTCCAGAATTTAATCCTCGGCCCAATGCTATCAACTTGCCCCAATAACAAACTCTTGCGGCCCATGATTGTATAAGCGGCCCAATATGATTATAGGGCCCATTTGAACAAATTCCGGTCCAATAAATTTATTCGGCCCACTCAGTGCATTTGGGCTCACATATCTACCACTCTGCCCAAGTTGCTTGGATTGATCCATGTGGAGATTGAGCCTATTTAATCTTTCGGCCCAAGTGGAAAGTTGGACCAACTCATCTTGGGTTGAACCCTTGCCCAAACCGCTTGGCCCACACATTATGTTACACTTAATCGGCCCACACACTTACCCGACTCATTTATACATTGGTTGGCCCAAAGGATTATCCGGCCCAATGAATTAAGGAGGTTAACGAAAAACATGAATAAACGTTTAAAACTAATGGTAAACTCATACATAAATTATTACTTTGATTATTAATAGGTAATGAGAAGTTGGTTACGTGAAACGTACAAGGGCTAAAAGTTGATTTAGAGATCATAACTTTTAGGCTAAACTTGAAAATTTAGAAATTTCAAACAATGAAAGAAGTTCAATAATACCCTACGTAATACATTGGATTCCGGGCCGGATAATGAATAAGACTAGTGGGGGTTAGCCAAGTTAAGGCTAACACAAGCATGCACACAAACACATGCTCAAATACTTACACTTCTAAGCTACAACAACGTGAAATCAATACAGGATCTTGAACACAACAACAAACACAACAACGCGCGTGCGCATTCTAGTGTAAGCTAAGTCAACCACTGCAAACACAAGGTGAGTTCATTTGTCCCTTTTCAAACTTATTTGTTTTAACTCGGGACTGAGAAGCATGTTATTCATTTTAAACAATTATTGAAATGTTTATTAAATGTTTTTACACTATTGATAATGCTTTTACTTATGCTTGAACTTGTAACGCTTATTTGGAAACTAAAGACAAAGGTTATAGGGTAAATAGCTAATGCTATTTACGCTATATTATTGTGCATTATACTTATACTTGGTGCTCAAACTAGAAACTTAAAACTAGATGCTCGATGCTTATGCCACAAACTTGATGCTTGAACTATATGCTTGATACTTATAAACTCTATGCTCAAAACAGATATTTAGGTCAATGCTATAACCTATATGCTTAGACTATATGCTAGAACTAAAGCTACAGATTCAATGCTAATACTATTTATACTATACTTGTTTGCTTAAAGCTTTTGAAACATTTAAATGCATAAGGAAACTAAAGTTAAAACTAGAAATGCTTATGAAAACTATGTCTATGTAAACATGGAACTTAAACTTAGAAAAAAAAACTATCTGTTCTAACTTACTATAAAGACTTGTTATACTTGAAATGCTTGAAACACGTGAATACTTGATATACTTGGAATGATTGAAACACGTGAATACTTGATATACTTGGAATACTTGAACACTTGAATGCTTGATACATATGGAATGCTCAGACTACAGACTGAATGACCGTCGCGTGTTAACCTGCGTGTCAACCCCTACTAGTCATCAGTGAAACTATGTGAATGCGTTAAACTTGTATGCTTAAGCTATAGGACATCGTAAGACAGACTGTTGGCCACCGCGTCTTGACATTGGTCAAGCCCTACTAGTCATCAGTGCTCTTCGTTGTCAGAATCACCTAAGACAGACTGATTGGCCCCCGCGTCTTGACATTGGTCAAGCCCTACTAGTCATTCAGTGTTCTTCTTGATTCATCCATGGTTATGACAAGTGACTAGAATGATTTGGTTTCTTCTAACTGACTTTGTGTCAGCTTGAAGGTTTCTCTATCATAACACGTCACGAGTCATATTTAGGACCTATATGGATGGATGCTGAATTCCCTAGAGTTTTCAGCTGTCCATAATGGTGCATCTCAAACTCAGTACTCATAAGTCATGGAATCAATAGGGTGGAGTGGAACGCTTAATTATCATTAACAACAATATGTTAAGTGGCCCGGTATGTGGTGGGGCTGTGGCTGGGGCTTGTCCCCAACATACGCCTTATATATAAGCATACTCGGTTGGATAACATAGATGTTGTTAGTGAGGTTAAGGTTGTCATTCAGGAAATCAAGGTAAACAAATACAGGGTAATCGAATTCAATGAATCGAATGTTACGAAATCAAAAATGTAGGATGAAAAGCTTAATTATCATCAGGAACAATATATCATGTGGATTGGTATGTGGTGGGACGGTGGCTGGGCGAACGGTAAGTTCAACCCTACATATGCCCTATATATAAGCATACTGAAACAGATGGTGTAAGTGGTTAATGATGAGGTTAAGGTTGTCATTCAAAGGATTTTTCAAAACTATTTTTACATAAAACTACATGAACTCACCAACCATTGTGTTGACTTTATTTTCTTACATGCTTTCTCACGTGATGCACAGGAATAGGCTCAGACTTCAGGACTGCATGCTAGGATACTTAGATAGAGGACCTTGTAGACTTTTGGAAAGCACACATTTTGGTTGATTGATACGAATCACTTTTGACATCTTGTACAAGTACAAGATAGAAACATTTGATTTTACGATAGGTTTACTTAGTTAAATTACTGAAACTTGCTATTGTAATTTAACTTTGTAATCCTAGTTAAATGTTTTATTGTGCTTTAATTATTCTTGACATTGATGCTATGTAAACAATCTGATCATCACAATTATCACTCACGATATCGCGCTCCGAGAACCTTCCGCCCGACGGGGACTTCGATCCAACCCCGCCGGCTCGGGGTGTGACAGATTGGTATCAGAGCTCAAAGTTATAGAGAATAATAGGTCACATACTTAAATGGTTTGGCCTAGACTATAATTTAGGGACCCTCATGTAGAGAACATAAGACTTATGTTTGCATTGTGTCTTCTGCATTCGATCACTGCACTAACCAATATCTTTTGGTTATGATCAGAATGCCGCCTAGAAGACAACCGACCTCTCAAGCCTCTTCACCACACTCATCTACTCCTACACCACCAGATTCACCACCGCCTCTTCCTCCTCCACTAGACCCTCCTTTGAATCCGAATGCAACTCTAGTTCCGGATCCGGCTACTGTTGCCTTGGCAACGTTACTAAGTAGTCAGCCTACAAACCAGCTGAAGGATATCATCCCAGAGATGATCAACAAAATTCAGGGTCACGGTAACAACACCAGGCATACGACGGGGGAAGCTAGTGGAAACACTGGCACTACCACAGACTGTTCCTACAAATCATTTGTAGGTTGCAAACCGCCAAGCTTTAGCGGCGACGAAGGAGCCGTTGGACTGATCCAGTGGATAGAGGAGATGGAGACTACATTGGACCTAAGTAGTTGTCCAGAATGACATAAGGTTCGCTACGCCGCCGGATCTTTCAGTAAGCGTACCCTAACTTGGTGGAACTCCCAGATAAATGCTCGAGGTAGGGATGAAGCACTAGCCATGCCTTGGGCAGAATTCAAAACTCTTCTGAGGAATGAATTCTGTCCTAAGCACGAACTACAGAAGCTGGAAGTTGAACTCTCAAACCATGTGATGAAAGGAGCTGATCACATGACATACACTACCCGCTATCATGAATTGGTAGCCTTGGTGCTTGAGATGGTGCCAACTCTGGAAAAGCGAATTGACCGATATGTAGGAGGGTTACCATCCTGCATTCAGGGCATTGTACTTGCTGCAAACCCTGCAACTTTAAAGTCCGCCATTTCTCTATCCGCCAAACTTACTGACGTGATGGTGAAGTCAGGAGAGTTGAAAGACGACTCGGGCAAGGATAAAGAGGAACAACCAAAGAAGAAACAAAAAGTCATCCAACAATACGCGATGCCCATACCACTCAATCAAGTTGCTGCAGTACCTACTAAAGCTGCACGCAAACCTTACACTGGTGTACATCCTCAATGTGCACAATGTCAGTTTCATCATGCTGCCACAATGCCATGCAGGCAGTGTACCAACTGTGGCCGAAAGGGCCATCTGGTTCAACACTGTCGGACTCCACTGGCACCGGCCGCAAACAATGTTGCAATGGCAATGCCACCACCACAAAACCCTTGCAACTACAACAACAACAATCGGGGATGCTATAACTGTGGAGAACTAGGTCATTTCTCCAGTGATTGTCCGAAGAGAGCGCAACAAGGATATCAAGTACCAAGGGGAAGAGCTTTCATGATAGGAGCTCCTGTTGCACGCCAAGACCCAGAGACGGGTACTGGTATGTGACACCCTTTAACTCATAAGTGTTTATTTTATCTTGGTGCTAGTAGGAGTAAGAAACTTATCTTATCCCTATTAGTATAACCACATACGTATTTCACGAGAACTTGGGAATTCTTTTATAGCGTAGAAACAATAAAAAAATCCTTAGTTAATGCATAGAACATACACAGGAAACCACCACTAACACTAAGGTTGTGCAACCATTGATGCTCATAGCATTAGTTAGTTTGAACAATAAGGCGTTAGAGCCATGCAGAAATTTAGCAAGCCGTGGTAGTAAGACAACTATGAGCAATAAGACTAGCAAAAATCTAAGGCTATACATAAGAAATCATAAGCACGACCCAGAGTTTAATCTGGGAGCGTAAGAATTTCACACCATACACAATTCTTTCCACTTGTTTACAAAGAAAGTTGTACCGATAATAATTTTTAAATTTCGGGACGAAATTTCTTTAACAAGGGGAGACTGTAACATCTGTGCCGGAATCGTTACCGGAACAGTAAGTTGCACAGTAGATTGAACAGTCACTCAAGTACAAGCTATGTAAAGTAGGTAAAGACTAGTGACACTTGATGCTAAACGCAAACTATTATACTATGTTTCTGAAATCCTAATTTAAACCTCATGGTTTAAACAGTCAGAAACACATCAGACAACCATGAACAGATGCATACATGTTTGATTTGTTATTATTAGGTATAAACGTATGCGAGGATAAACAGAACAAAACTATAACAGTTGTTGCTACAGAATGCTAAACCAACGAAATATTCGTATAGGTGACGATCTGTACGAATAGATCTGATAGTTTAACGATCTGAAACGATGACTGAAAAGTAGAAAACAAAATCAGAAAGTGAAACGTACGATCGTGTTCGTACAGTTAGCGCTCTGTACGAAAACGCGCGTAAGTGACGTTTTCTGACGAAACGAAAACGTAAACGATACGAACGATAATAAATTTAAGGAAATATAATATTTCCTGTTTTGCAATTTTGAAACTCATCAGAAATAAATTTAAAAGAAATTATTTAAATTAAAATACGTAAATTACGCGAAAAAATAACGAAACGTGTAAAATAATAAATTACGTGAAATAATTCAAGAAAATGATATTTAAAATATTTACTATAAATAACCACCTTCCAGATGTTTAAAACAAAGTCTTTTTATTTAATTTATGAAACGCGCGCGTTACGATCCGGAAACACGACGAAAACGAGAACCGAACAACTGAAACGAACCCGAATACCCTCGGGGTATTTAAACACCAAAAGATGGCAATTCTTTCACTTTTCATGATCTCTCTCTCTCTCTCTAAACTCTCTCTCCCATTCATCTCTCTCTCTCAAGATCACACCTTCAAACCACCATAACTAGCTCAAATCTCAACAAAATTGGGTGTTCTTGGTGTCCACGCGAAGCTCTTGTCATCCTCTACGTAGAAGTACAACAGATCTAGGAAGTGGCCCAGCCGAATTCGAGGTATGAATGAAAGAATAAACTGAAAAGTAGGGTTTTCTAAACCCATTTCCGATCATCACCTTACAACCCGGTTAACCTCTTTCTGCTGTAAAACCACGACCGAGGGAGACCATCTGGGACTTCACGACTATCAGAATGTCCTTCCCTCACAACAGGAGACTGGGAGATCGGGCGATGAACAGGGTTAGCGTGGCTCCGGTGGCCGAACCTATTCATTTCAGTTCATGGCCGAACCTATTGGCCCACTTGGTGGCCGAACCCTCTACCCTACGAACCCTCCTGGGCGAACCTATTGTCCTCAGCGAACCTGCATGCCACGAACCATCCCCATCAGCCGAACCTGTTCAAGCCATGGCCGAACCTTACTGATTTTCACACTACGCAAACCTATTCTCACCATAGCCAAACCTCCTTACCACCGGCGAACTTCCAGCCGAACCATGGGTTCCCGAACCTTAGGAGCCACCCTGCACGAACCATGCAATGGTGGCGAACCTGTGCTGACCTAACCTTAACAAAGGTTTGCTGGATGTCTGAAACTATTCCCTCGGATCGGTCGAGTCCCATTTGTTTACCATGAAGAGCCATTTAACCGACATCCTATTTTTGTCGGCCCAGCACAATACTCGGCCCAGTCGATTTCATGCAGCCCAACCGTGTTTTCATGGCCCAAATGTTTATTTGGTTTGGTCCAGAATTTAATCCTCGGCCCAATGCTATCAACTTGGCCCAATAACAAACTCTTGCGGCCCATGATTGTATAAGCGGCCCAATGAAACGGCCCAATACTATTATAGGGCCCATTTGAACAAATTCCGGTCCAATAAACTTATTCGGCCCACCCAGAGTATTTGGGCTCACATATCTACCACTCGGCCCAAGTTGCTTGGATAGATCCATGTGGAGATTGAGCCTATTTAATCTTTCGGCCCAAGTGGAAAGTTGGCCCAACTCATCTTGGGTTGAACCCTAGCCCAAACCGCTTGGCCCACACATTATGTTACACTTAATCGGCCCACACACTTACCAGACTCATTTACACATTGGTTGGCCCAAAGGATTATCCTGCACAGTGAATTAAGGAGGTTAACGAAAAACATGAATAAACGTTTAAAACTAATGGTAAACTCATACATAAATTATTACTTTGGTTATTAATAGGTAATGAGAAGTTGATTACATGAAACGTACAAGGGATAAAAGTTGATTTAGAGATCATAACTTTTAGGCAAAACGTGAAAATTTAGAAATTTCAAACAATGAAAGAAGTTCAATAATACCCTACGTAAAACATTGGATTCCGGGCCGGATAATGAACAAAACTAGTGGGTGTTAGCCAAGTTAAGGCTAACACAAGCACGCACACAAACACATGCTCAAATACTTACACTTATAAGCTACAACAACATGAAATCAATACAGGATCTTGAACACAACAACAAACACAACAACGAGCGCGCGCATTCTAGTGTAAGCTAAGTCAACCACTGCAAACACAAGGTGAGTTCATTTGTCCCTTTTCAAACTTATTTGTTTTAACTCGGGAGTGAGAAGCATGTTATTTATTTTAAACAATTATTGAAATGTTTATTAAATGTTTTTACAGTATTGATAATGCTTTTCCTAATGCTTGAACTTGTAACGCTTATTTAGAAACTAAAGACTAAGGTTATAGGGTAAATAGCTAATGCTATTTACGCTATATTATTGTGCATTATACTTATACTTGTTGCTCAAACTAGAAACTTAAAACTAGATGCTCGATGCTTATGCCACAAACTTGATGCTTGAACTATACGCTTGATACTTATAAACTCTATGCTCAAAACAAATATTTAGGTCAATGCTATAACCTCTATGCTTAGACTATATGCTAGAACTAAAGTTACAGATTCAATGCTTATACTATTTATACTATACTTGTTTGCTTAAAGCTTTTGAAACATTTAAATGCATTAGGAAACTAAAGTTAAAATTAGAAATGCTTATGAAAACTATGTCTATGTAAACTTGGAACTTAAACTTAGAAAAAAAAACTGTGTGTTTTAACTTACTATAAAGACTTGTTATACTTGAAATGTTTGAAACACGTGAATACTTGATATAATTGGAATGCTTGAAACACGAGAATACTTGATATGCTTGGAATACTTGAATGCTTGATACATATGGAATGGTCAGACTACAGACTGAATGACCGTCCCTTGTTGACCTGCGTGTCAACGCCTACTAGTCATCAGTGAAACTATGTGAATGCGTTAAACTTGTATGCTTAAGCTATAGGACATCGTAAGACAGAGTGTTGGCCGCCGTGTCTTGACATTGGTCAAGCCCTACTAGTCATTAGTGCTCTTCGTTGTCAGAATCATGTAAGACAGACTGATTGGCCGCCGCATCTTCACATTGGTCAAGCCCTACTAGTCATTCAGTGTTCTTCTTGATTCATCCATGGTTATGACAAGTGACTAGAATTATTTGGTTTCTTCTAGCTGACTTTGTGTCAGCTTGAAGGTTTCTGTATCATAACACGTCACGAGTCATATTTAGGACCTTTATAGATGGATGCTGAATTCCCTAGAGTGTTCAGCTGTCCATAATGGTGCCTCTCAAACTCAGTACTCATAAGTCATGGAATCAATAGGGTGGAGTGAAACGCTTAATTATCATTAACAAAAATATGTTAAGCAGCCCGGTATGTGGTGGGACGGTGGCTGGGGCTTGTCCCCTACATATGCCCTATATATAAGCATACTCGGTTGGATAACATAGGTGGTTGTTAGTGAGGTTAAGGTTGTCATTCAGGGAATCATGGTAAATAAATACAGGGTAATCGAATTCAATGAATCGAATGTTATGGAATCAAAGATGTAGGATGAAACGCTTAATTATCATCAGGAACAATATATCATGTGGTTTGGTATGTGGTGGGACAGTGGCTGGGCGGACGGTAAGTTCGACCCTACAAATGCCCTATATATAAGCATACTGAAACAGATGGTTTAGGTGGTTAATGATGAGGTCAAGGTTTTCATTCAAAGGATTTTTCAAAACTATTTTTACATAAAACTACATGAACTCACCAACCATTGTGTTGACTTTATTTTCTTACATGCTTTCTCGGGTGACGCACAGGATTAGGCTCAGACTTCAGGCCTGCATGCTAGGATACTCAGATAGAGGACCTAGTAGACTTTTGGATAGCACACATTTTGGTTGATTGATACGAATCACTTTTGACATCTTGTACAAGTACAAGATAGAAACATTTGATTTTACGATAGGTTTATTAGTTAAATTACTGAAACTTGTTATTGTAATTTAACTTTGTAATCCTAGTTAAATGTTTTATTGTGCATTAATTATTCTTGACATTGATGCTATGTAAACAATCTGATCGTCACGATTATCACTCACGATATCGCGCTCCGAGAACCTTCCGCCCGACGGGGACTTCGATCCAACCCTGTCGGCACGGGGTGTGAGAGTTTTCACGAACCTATGGAGGTTTTTCACGAACCTTTGAAAGTTTTTCACGAACCTATGAAGGTTTTGACGAACCTATGAAGGTTTTGACGAACCTAGAGATTCCCACGAACCTATTTGTCACGAACCTATGGATTTCTCACAAACCTAGTTGTCACGAACCTATGTAGGTTCGTCTCACAAGTTCGTCTGTTCGTCCGAACAGATCTGAACTTCACAAAAATGGCTCTAGAATCTTCACTTTTTGGAGTTAGAAGGCCTATGAGTAGTCAAAATCTTCGTTTTTTCAAGGCGCATCTTTCTATCGGATCAAAATTTGCAAAAACTTGAGAATTTTTTGTAGATCTGGCTTTTTGTTGACAAAAACGTGAAGAACTTCAAGAAAAACTTCAAGATGATGAAGGATCTGATCAAATTACATGAAATTTATGTCCAAACACTCGTAGAATCGAGCCTAACGCTCTTATACCACTGTTGATCTGATGAATCGATCACAAAATTCTACGATTCGATCATAAACGTGCGGAATCCGTTTATAACTAGATTTGGATCAAGAAAAAAATTGTAATATATATCTCAAATCT
This sequence comes from Mikania micrantha, assembly GCA_009363875.1. Taxonomy (NCBI): domain Eukaryota; kingdom Viridiplantae; phylum Streptophyta; class Magnoliopsida; order Asterales; family Asteraceae; genus Mikania; species Mikania micrantha. The sequence continues at coordinate 68,566,903 of CM018691.1, read as the reverse complement.
GAATTCTTCATATCCAATCAAGTGTATACAAACAATAAACTTGAATTACAACACTTGAATACAAGAAAGAAACTAAGATGAAGAGAATCTTGATCTTGAAATTGAGAGAGAATGTAACTTTGTGTGTGTAAGATTGTAAGCTCCAACCCTCCAAGTCTACCCACAAATCTCTATATATAGGTTTCCTATTGCAAAGGTTCGGCTATTGAAACACTAAACGAACCTCCATATTACACGAACCTTGATAAGTTCGTGTACCTTTATACCAGCCGAACCTATCCTTAGCCGAACCCTTAGGTTCGCCAGCCGAGGTTCACTGGGCAAACCTAGGCTGCCAAACCTAATAGGTTCACCGAACCTATTAACTATCCATCATAGTTGAACCTAACCTTTTAGGATCTCTAGCCGAACCCTTTGACATTTGACATTTCTAATCATATACAGCAGACTATGATTTCATTTACAACAAGCAGGGTTCACACCGTAAATGCATCTTTCACACAGAAAATGCATCAACACAACCAGATGTGACACTTTAGGTTTTAATTGATATCGAGCACAGATACTTGTAGCAAGTACAATATCTGGTCTTGAGGCAGTCAGATACATCAAACTTCCAATCATTCCACGATACAATGTAGCATCAATTAACTCCCCCTTAATATCAGGCTCAATCCCGTGATTGGGCTGAATGGGCGTGGAAATGGATTTACAATCAAGCATGCTAAACCGTTTTAGCACATCTTGAATGTATTTTGTCTGATGAATGAAGATTCCATCATCAGTCTGATCAATTTGTAAACCCAAGAAGAATTTGATGTCAGACATGGCACACATTTCGAATTTCTCAATCATAACCTCTTTAAACTCCAAACACAGTTGTTCATCGGTAGATCCAAAGATGATGTCATCTACATAGATCTAAACAAGAATAATATCCTTGCCCTTTTCCTGATAAAACAGTGTTTTGTCAATCTGACCCCTATTGAACCCATGTTCAATAAGGTGAGTCGATAATGTCTCATACCAGGCACGTGGAGCCTGATGTAGACCATACAGTACTTTGTCTAAGAGGTAAACCTGATCCCGGTGGATAGGATCCTCAAAGCCCGGTGGCTGACAAACGTACACTGTTTCCTTCAAAGGCCCATAAAGAAGTGCAGACTTGACATCCAACCGAAAAACTTTGAATTTCTTGTGGGCAGTAAAAGCCAGAAAGAGTCTAATTGCTTCTAGCCGCGCCACCGGTGCAAACACTTCATCATAATCAATTCCTTCGACTTGTTTAAAACCTTGAACCACTAAACGTGCTTTGTTTCGAACAATTATGCCTCGATCATCTTTTTTGCATTTTAACACCCATCTGGTGCCAATTTTCTTCTCTCCCTTTGGCAAATCAGCTAGATGCCAAACACCCAACTTTTGAAACTGATTTAGCTCTTCTTGCATAGCCTACACCCAGGCAGACTCACACAAAGCTTCAGTAACAGATTTTGGCTCAATCTGAGAAATGAATACAGAATGCATCCATAGCTCTTGAGTTCCATGAGTTCTCTCTAACTCAACATACAAACTCTCCTCATTTGCAACTTGATTTCGTGTCTGTACCCCAGCAGATGCATTTCCAATGATCTGTTCAATAGGATGATTTACATGTACTCTAGTGACAGGCGCTTGCGGGATCTCAACATTATGATCAAGATTTGTGATATTCTGATCAACATCTTGATCATGAGAAACTGCATCTTCAAAAAGATCATGATCATCATCAGATGACCAATCATCATTAATTACTTCTGACACGCCTTCCTCAGGTGGATTATTATCTTCAGCTTAATGAGAAATACCTTGATATTCAGAATTCTGCAAATCATATACCATTTGTAAGGTTATTTCATCATCAGAAACATTTGGAGACAAATTAAAAGACTCAAACAGTTTATCATAATCAAAAAGCCAATTTGGTCCTTTTCCGTCAGGTATAGGTGTATGTCTTTGAACATCCACATTATACCATAATTCCACAACACCCGTACGTTTATTAAACACACGTTTGTTGGGAAGACTATACCCAAGAAAGAAACCCTCTTCAACTTTAGAGTTAAATTTTGAATCTTTCTGAAGCATGGTTACAAGGAGCCCCAAAAGGTTCCAAGTGTTCCAAATTATGTTTTCGATTTTGAAGCAACTCATAGCATGTCTTATTGTGTCGTTTAACAATCAAAACTCTGTTAAGAGTAAAACAGGCTGTAGCCACAGCTTCACTCCAAAATGTAATGGGGAGTTTAGAATCAGCGAGCATGGTTCTAGCAGACTCAATCAACGTTCTGTTCTTTCTCTCAGCTACATCATTCATCTGTGGTTCATATGGTGCACTGAATTGCTGCTGAATACCCTTTGAATCTCAAAATTCTTCCATTTGATGATTCTTGAACTCTGTCCCATTATCTAGAACGAACACGCCTTACTCTCCTGTCATGTGCCGTGAGCATCCACTATCAACAATCCAGCGACTGTTGATATGGCCCATGAATGCCACCTGCACAATAAATTAAAATTTTATCAGTATCAAAAGGGATGACTCCCGCCATTCCGGCGTCGAGTTTCCCTGAAGGGACCCCTGCCATTCTGTTGTGATGAACTGCTTGAAGACCCATCTTCAATGCTTTCATCCTTTTTCCCAGAAATTTGATCATCTGACCTGCATCTCAATTTCCAAAAAGATTTTGACTTACCAATTTGTTTTGAAAATGATTTTGAAGAAAATTTATCATAGAAATCATCATCAGATGATGTCACTATTTTAAAAACATTTTTCAAATTCCTTTTGTTATCAAAAATTTTCTTTTGCTGACTCTTTTCTTCTCTTACCCAGACACATTCAGGATCAAACTTTCTGAGGACTCTCATTTCCTCCTCACTAGGTTTCACTTTCCTAGGACTCCCACCAGACTTGATCACTCGACTGTCATTAACTGAACTCTTCCTGATCTTATGATTTGGACAGTTTGTAGAAATATGTTGTAGATTTGGTGAAGTCTTGTCAGGATCGATCAAGAAGCTCTACAATCTATCAAACACGTGCGGAATCCATGGTTGATATAGAATAAATCAAAGAACAAACAACTAATTTCATAAACAAACTTCTTCTATTAATCAACAAATGATTACAATTCTTTCACACAGAAAGTTTCTCCCACAGAGAATTAAACTCAGGTTCTGTCAAAGTTCTAACCAAGTTATGAAGAAATCAAACAAACCTTCTATATATATAACCTGTCAGCCGAACCTATCTATTAGCCGAACCTCTAGGTTCGCTGGCCGAAACCTTAGGTTCGCTGGCCGAACCTTTAGGTTCGTTAGGCGAACCTAGGTTGCCAAACCTATAGATTCGCCGAACCTTCCTAAGGTTATAGGTTCGCCGAACCTATCAAAGTAATAGGCTCGCCGAACCTGCCTAGGTTCGTGGGCCAGACGAACCTAAGCCAAACCTCTTAGCCGAACCTATACAAAACTTTAAATAAATTACATTTTTGAATAGCAAATTATTACAATTATGCACTAACAAACTCCCCCCTAATAGTTGCTATCAAAAATCTTCAGACTTCATTTTAAGCTTTGTTGTCTTTTGTCTTTGACTCCACTTGATTCACAAACATCGTCACCAACATTGTCACCAGCCACATTATCCACCGCTCGTATTACAACCGAACGAGAAATCTTCGCCAATCTCTCAGCTTCCAACTTTTCATCTCTCTCATCCCTTTCCTTCTGTACCTTCATCAATTCAACATATAGGTAATTCACATCTTCCCAATTGCATCCAGAATGTATACCCAAAGTATAACACATTCGAGCAATGGTTTGATACTGAATTGCCATATCTTTGTAGTTTATTCCAACATCATGATAACCATCATCAGCATAAATCTCTGCCATGTTGAGTAAATCAATTTCGTCTTTCAAACAATTGACAATCCACATAGGATCTAACATTCTGATCACTCTCCACTTGTCATCTTGTTTCAAAAGAATCACCCCTTCAAATGTCTGCTCATCATAGAACCAGAATTTGAAATACTGATTCCAATTATGTTCCATCATCCTTAATCTTAGTCTTTTGAATACTTTTGTCTTGGCATATCCATGAATTCTGTCTCTAAATTGAGGTGAAAGCAAACTCCATCCAGTCCTGGCTTCCTTCTTCAACAACCTCTCAAAAATTTCATTATGATTTGTCTGGATAGGTTTGATCATCTTCAGTCTTGACAATTGCATGCACTCAAAGGATGGTAAACTCATCAAGTCTAAAGCTTTACCGAAATATTGACATCCGTCAATCCTCTTCACCACATAACAACCTTTATCTGCAAGACTTCCCGGAATATTATGAAAGTAACCATAACTCATAATTCTTCCAATCATCTTTGATTTGGATCCAAGCTTAAATCTTTTAAATTGTGTAGTTTGGTTGTCTTGAACTTTGTTGTCAATCACTTCAATCATCTTCTTAAAAATATACAAATGATTAACAATATATTTTGTCTCCTCCTGATATTCTTTCCAGAAGTCCTTGTTTGTCTTTTCTTTAACTGGATCCAAGGATGTCTTTGACATACTTCCAATTTCAAAATTTTCTTCAAAGTGTTCATGTTATACAAATCTTCATCAATTATATCATCCTTCTCAAAATCAGATAAGTTCAAGTTATCATCTTCCTCAAAATCAAAAACTTGATCAATATTGATATCAAACATATCATGAAAGTCTTTCACAGAATAACCGCCAGCAATCTCACCTTCTTCTAACTCTTTCTCTACTGGAATCTCAAATATCATCCTCTGCAAGTCAACATCAGAATGCATTTTAAACAAGTCAAGAAATGTAGGCAAAGAGTAATTAATAATCCTCTCAAGATTTTCTATTACATTCAAATCCTCAAACTCAACATCATTACAATCTTTGTTCCTATCTGAAGATACAGCACTAACGGGAGTAGCTTCCACATCAATCTTTGGCGAATCATACAAAACAATAGCTCCAGTCACAGAATCTAATCCACCAACTCCACTACTAACACCTCCAACATCACCATCACCATCCTTATCATCATCATCATGAGCATTCAAGCTCGGATGTTCATCCATATCAGAATCACCATAATCTACCTTCTCCTCTTCCTCCTTTTCTTCATCATCATCAAGATCAACAACCACCTTCTCTACACCAGAACTAGAAGCTTTAACTTGAAAGATCTTTCAGCTCATCAATTTTCTGTCTTAGATCACTATTATGATTTTGCAATTCTACAATATCAACATTTTGAATGTCAATCATTGATTCCAAAGCAGCAATCATGTCATTCAATATTTTCTTTTCAGCTCTATCATCCTCTCTCCATTTCATCAGTTGAGCAATCTGAGGTTTCATCTCATCAATTTCATTTGTGCTCGAAGAAGAAGGTTGATCAGCTTTAATCTTATCCTTTTCCATCTTGTACATATCAAACTATTTTGTCAGCATAGAAATTCTTCTTCTAAGTTCTGTGTCGTCATAATCAACTGTAAAATTCAAATCACCCAAGTTATCTAATCCTTCAAACAAAGACTCATCTCTGGGAATTGAATCAGAATGGAATGAAGTCTCTGGAAATGATGTAGTCACAGTTGTAGCATCAGCAAAAGATGGAACAAATGTAGCTACATTTACAAACTCAGGAGTTTGTAATGTAGAAACAGGAACAGAAACTGAAGGAGTAGAAACTGTAGCATGTGAATGTGAAGGAGTAACAGGACCAGAAACTGTAGAAGTCATAACAGATGAAGATACAACGATCTTAGGAGCTTTCGACTTCTTCTTGTCATATGGTCCTTTTGCCATTCTATTTCTCCTTTTAGGCTTTGAAGATTCAGGCTCTTCAACTTGAAAACTAGGATCCTCTCTTTCTTCCCTAGCCTCCTCTGTTTGTTCAGGAACAGACCTCTTCTTTAATCTCTTAATCACTGTACTTCCCATCACAATAGTTTCCAACTCTGACTCTGATTCAGTAGACTCTTCACCTTTATCTTCATCCTCAGCATGTACATCTTGTTGCTCTGGCAACACAACTTCAACGGGTTCCTGAGAACTTGGTTCTTGTTGTTGAGATTGAGAAGATTGACCAGAAGACTTTCTTTCTTGTTGTCTTGGAGGAGGAGGTGGTGGTTGTGGCTGGTCATCATCATCATTAACTGCTTGAGTGTCAGAACCAGACTCAACATGTCTCCATTCATCATCTTTAGGAGCTAAATAGTTAGCCCTTGCACAATGTCCAATCAAATCTTTCTCCAGTATAGCATCCCCACTCCTCTGGTATACTCTGACCTGACCCAAACTTGAATCAGTCATATGTTTTACTTTCAACAAATCAGAAGCCTCTCTGGGCAACATTTGCTCGGGAAATCTTTCATCGATCAACATCTGAGCAAACCTAGGATACATATAAAATCGATCCTTGGCTTTTGTGATGTTGTCAGACATGTAGCGGAAGATCATAGCAGAGAAATTGAACGGTTTGATCAATATCAAAGCTACCATTGCCGATCTCATCAGGTCCCTCAACTCATCAAATGTGCCTTTCCTCATGCTAAGGCAGTGAAGCAACACATGTGCTAACAGCTTGTATTGAAGAGGAAGCTTTCCCTTCTTGATAGAAATAACATTGTAAGCCCCGAAATATCTGATCCGTAGGAAACAACCCTTGATACACCAATCTGGTATGAGAGTTATACCATCAGGCTCTCCTCCGAACTGCAGAACTCGTCTGATATCAGCCTCAGAAATACGAATTGCTTGACCATGCACATTCGTCTCAATGATATACTCCTCATCAGCAGAAATAAGCCTAGCAGACTCCCTGAAACTCTGAATATGAGATCGGTAGATCTGGTAGGAGTTGGATATGGCATAATATATCCTTGATCTACGTAGAAACTCGATCATAGGTCTAAAGTCTTTGCCATTCCGTGTGGTAGGATCTAGATAAGCACAAACATTATGTTTGTCTCCGAATGTCAAGTTCGCCATTTCTACAATTAGAAATAAAACACAATTAGAAACAAAAAATTAAAAAAATTAAAAAATCAAAAAAAATTTCTAAGTATAGACCAAGCGAACCTTCCCTGAGACGAACCTAATGCTAGGTGAACCTAAATCTTAGACGAACCTAAGTCTTAGACGAACCTAAGCATTTGAACGAACCTTCTGAATGAACGAACCTTTGAATGAACGAACCCTCAATGAACGAACCTTCATTGAACGAACCTTCACATCAAACGAACCTATTGGTCAAACGAACCTTGACCAATAAGGTTCGGTTCTATTGAAAGTCAGAGGTTCGCCACGAACCTATCAGGTTCAAACGAACCTTCAAGGTTCGGCGAACCTTAGTTCATTCAATGAACCTTGTTCATCCAGCGAACCTTTTCCAATTTTAAAATCAAATTCTCAAATCTTCGCATTAGATGACAAAATTTATATACCCAGGTTCGAAACTCAACGATGAACATCTTTAACACAAACAGTTTGTTCAAAAATTAGATTTAACTGAATTTTACTTCAAAACAACAGGTTCGACTTTAAACATCCTAAATCCTGTCATATCTCCTAATCCAACCGGTCAAACTCAAAGATCTATACCTAAAAATGATCAGAAACTGATTACGAATCTATAGATATCCACGAAAAAGCTTTGGAGGTCCAAAATCAAAAGTCAAAAAAATCAAGTCTTGCAGGTTCGCGGCTCTGCACAGAATGAAAGTGACGAACCTCTCTCACGAACCTGGTTTATATATGCGAACCTATGGAACGAACCTTTCAGACGAACCTCTCTAGCGAACCTTTTCAGGCGAACCTGTCCACAAACCTTTTGGACGACCCCTATCACAAACCTGTCCAACGAACCTGATGGACGAACATTCTTACAAACCTATTTCAGGCGAACCTTTTGAAAATTTGATTTTTTTATTTAAAATTTCAAAACAAATCCATGTTTAAATGTTTCAAAGTCAAACAAATAATCAAAAATTATTGATTTAACATCAGATAAAAAATAAAAAATAAAAATCTTCTTGTAATTTTTTAAAATTTTTAAAACACTTAAACTACAAATTTAACCAATCTAACTATACTAACAAAAATCAAATCTTTTTGTTTGAGAAAGATCCAGACATGAGATCATATTGTTTTACAATTATCAACATATCTGATTGAATTAATGAATATATTTATTAGCAAATTACAAACCTAAGATGATTGTCAGTATACTTATCCTTTTTAAGTTTAATTACTTAATTAAGATATCAATTCAAACAAAATTATCAAATACCTTATAATATCCATTTACTTGAACACATCCCCGATTTGTGAATAACTAATCAAACATAAATGTTCTTGAAACTTATTATTTCAAATTTTAACTAGCCTGATCATGCAAAAAATAAAGCAGAATTTCTTTCTGAAAATAACAAAATAGAAAACAATTTGAATTTGTTCAAATTCGTGGAATCAAGGTTGATACTTACGTATACTCAAATGATCCAGAAAATGAACTAAAAAATAATTTAAGATTAAGCTTTTAACAATCAGTTCGATATTTTCATATACGCAGAGATTATCCAAATCTTAATCAGAACCAAGAAAACAAACTTGAATTGTTTAAAGCTATAACAATCAGGTCGATACGTAAGTATACACAAAGATTGTTTCAGCTTTAAACTAAAATAAAAGAAAAACACAATTAGAATTTCTTTTGAAAATTAAACACATGATCAAAACTAGCAACTTGACTTTTTGTTCAAGAAACATTTTGTAAGAATAATTACCACTCATTCAAGACAAAACTAAGTACTGCATTCTAAGCATCTGTTTCTTATAATGCATAATCAAACTTTTGTTTAAATTCATCTTAACTAAGTTATAAACCTACTAACACATCATACTTATTACTTGTAACTGCTCTTTATGTTTAAGTTGTTAATGATACAAATGTGCTTCCAATTGCAAACAATGTGCTATCATTTCTCACTTGGTCGAATCAATTTCTCAGAATTTTCAATTTTTTAATGTTTTTGTGTTTTTGGTTTTTCAAATGTTTTTGTATTTTTCAAAATTTTTCTCCCCCTAAAAACTAAAACACAAAACAACAAAAAATAAAATATCTGATGTTAATTCAATAAAAATGATTATGAAGGAGATTGATTTGAGATTACCTCACCCATGACCCTTATGCCATTTAATTTGAGCAAATACTCAAAACGAGATATATCAAAGGCCTTGGTGAGAAGGTCTGCTCTTTGCTCATCAGTATGTATCTTCACCACATCAATAGGTTTCTTTTCATAACAATCGCGTATGAAATGAAACCTAATATCAATGTGTTTGGATCGTGAATGATACACAGGATTCTTAGTGATAGCAATAGCAGCCTCGTTGTCAACATGAATCGGGGTAGTAATGAAATTCAAACCGTAATCTCTCATTTGTTGTTGTATCCACAAGACTTGTGAACAACAACTGGTAGCCGCTACATACTCAACCTCACTAGTTGAAGTTGCAACAGATGTCTGCTTTTTGCACTACCAAGAGACTAACCTCTCCCCTAAAAACTGTGCACCTCCAGTAGTTGATTTGGCATCAGTCTTGCATTCTCCATAGTCAGAATCACTATAAGCATTGAAGGAGAAGTTATCATCCTTACGATACCACAGACCAGTGTCTGGTGTACCCTTCAGATAACGAAGAATTCTCTTGACTGCTCTCAGATGAGAAACTTTAGGCTTTGATTGATAGCGAGCACACATACTTGTAGCAAATACAATATCTGGCCGTGAGGCAGTCAAATACATCAAGCTTCCGATCATTCCATGATATAAAGTAGCATCAATTAGCTCCCCCTTAATATCAGGCTCAATCCCGTGATTGGGCTGAATGGGCTTAGAAATGGGTTTACAATCAAGATTTGTGATATTCTGATCAACATCTTGATCATGAGACACTGCATCTTCAAAAACATCATGATCATCCTTAGATTACCAATCATCATTCATTGCTCCTGAAGTGCCTTCCTCCATTGGATGATTATTTTCAGCTTGATGAAACACACCTTGATCATCAGAATTCTGTAGATCAAATAACATCTGTAAAGATATTTCATCATCAGTAACATTAGGAGACAAGTTAAATGACTCAAAAAGTTTATCATAATCGAAAAGCCAATTTTGTCCTTTGCCTTCGGGTATAGGTGTATGTCTTTGAACATCCACATTATACCATAGTTCCACAACACCCGTACGTTTGTTAAACACATGTTTATTGGGCAGGCTGTAGCCAAGAAAGAAACCTTCAACTACAGAGTTGAATTTAGCATCTTTCTTAAGCATGGTACAAGGAGCCCCGAAAGGTTCCAAGTGTTCCAAATTAGGTTTTCGATTTTGAAGCAGTTCATAACAAGTCTTATTATGTCTTTTCACAATTAGCAATGTGTTAAGTGTAAAACAGGCGGTCGCTACAGCTTCACTCCAGAATGTAATGGGGAACTTAAAATCAGCAAGCATAGTTCTAGCAGACTCAATCAATGTCCGGTTCTTTCTCTTAGCTACACCATTCATCTGTGGTTCATATGGTGCACTGAATTGCTGCTGAATGCCCTTTGAATCACAAAATTCTTCCAGCTGTTGATTCTTGAACTCTGTCCCATTGTCTGATTGAACACGCCTTACTCTCAACTTGTACAATGTCTCCAATCTATTCACCAGTAAAACAAAATTTTCATAAGTTTCAGATTTATACTTTAAAAACATTACCCATGAAAATCTAGAAAAATCATCGGTCACCACAAAACAGTATGGTTCGCCACCGATACTCTTCACATTAATCGGTCCAAACAAATCCATGTGAAGTATTCCAGTGGTTTATCAATAGAAAACACTGTTTTTGTTTTATGGGACCTCGTTTTCTGTTTACCCTTCTTGCAAGACACACACACATCAGGGAGTTTAAAGTGTTTAACCGGTACTCCATCAACCAATTGATTATGTACTAAATGATTCATCTTCCTGATATGTATGTGACCCATCCGTTTGTGCCAAGACCTCGTATCCTGCTCGGTTGCCTTCGACACTAGACACGTCTCTACCTTGTTTACCGTCTCCGCCTTAGCCATGTCCAAAACATGTAAATCCTTACTCCTGTCGGCAATCATCATAATCCATTCTTCAGGAATCTGAATTCCTTGTTGAAGCACATAACATTTCTTGTCATCAAACAACACTTTATAACCTTTGTCACAAATCTGTGACACACTCAAAAGATTGTTAGTTAACTCCTTGCAGTAATTCACATTGTCAAAGGAAACTTTACCATTAGACAAACTACCACACCCGGTAATCTGACCACCTTTGTCACCTGCAAAATTAACATAACATCCTTTTATTGCCTTAAAATCTTGCAACAAACCTAACTCTCCCATCATGTGCCGTGAGCATCCACTATCAACAATCCATCGACTGTTGATATGGCCCATGAATGCCACCTGCACAATAAATTAAAAATTTTGATCAGTATCAAAAGGGATGACTCCCGCCATTCCAGCGTTGAGTCTCCCTAAATAGCCTCCTGCCATTCGGTTTTGATGAACTACTTGAAGACCCATCTTCCAAGCATTCATCCTTTCTCACAAAAAATTTATCATCTGACCTGTGTCTGAATTTCCAAAAAGAGTTTGAATTAACATTTTGTTTTGAAAATCGGTTAGGAGAAAAATTGTCATAAAATTCATCATCAGATAATGATGCATTTTTTACCAACTTTGTAACATGTTGTTTGTTATCAAAAACTTTCCTTTTCTAATTCTTTTCTTCTTTAACCCAGACATATTCAGGATCAAATTTCCTAAGAACTCTCATTTCCTCCTCGCTAGGCTTCACCTTCCTTGGATTCCCACAAGATTTGATCACCCGACTGTCATTTACAGGACTTTTCCTGATTTTATGATTTGGAAAATTTGCTGAAATATGTCCTTTTCCACCACAAGTAAAACACTGTCGTGTTTCTCATGGAATAAAAGAATGAAATCTGTGGCAATTATCTAAATCACAATCAGCAATGACATGATCTAATCTCCCACATCTGTAGCATTTCCTGAAATTCCTCAATAGAAATTGGAACAAATTTCCATGGATTTCATAACCAAGTTGCCGAGAACTCCGCGAGGATTCGATTCGATTCGATTTGGGTGATCGTTGATCGACTCACCAAATCTGCTCATTTTCTCCCGATCCGAGATGATTACAAAATGAAGAAATTAGCTACATTGTACATCAACGAAATCATTGCACGTCATGGTACTCCAACATCAATCATTTCTGATCGTGATAGTCGTTTCACTTCTCGCTTCTGGCAAACATTGCAAAAGGCTTTGGGAACTCGTGTTAATCTTAGCATGGCGTATCTTCCCCAAACCGACGGTCAAAGCGAAAGGACTATCCAAACACTCGAGGACATGCTACGTTCTTGTGTGATTGACTTTGGTGGGAGTTGGGACACTCATCTTCCACTCATAGAGTTTTCATACAACAACAGCTACCATACAAGCATTCAATGTGCACCATTCGAAGCTTTATATGGTAGGAAGTGCCGATCACCGGTCTGTTGGACCGAGATTGGTGACTCACAGGTCGTAGGACCCAAACTCATTCAGGAAACATGAGACAAAATCACAGTCATTCAATCAAGGCTTCAGGCCGCACGAGATCGGCAGAAGAGTTATGCTGATCGACGTCGGAAATCACTTGAGTTTCAAGTCGGTGACCGAGTCTTGCTCAAAGTTTCTCCCTGGAAAGGCGTTGTCCGATTTGGGAAGAAGGGAAACTTGCACCAAGGTACGTTGGACCTTTTGAGATCCTGGAAAGGATTGGTTCCGTAGCCTACAAACTCAAACTTCCAGTGGAGCTAAGCAATGTTCACGATACTTTTCATGTATCAAATATTAAGAAATGCTTGGCAGATCATGATGTTCAGATTCCACTGGAAGACATTCAGATTCAAAACAACATGCAATTCATAGAACGTCCAGTTGAAATCATGGATCATGGGGTCAAGAAACTTAAACGCAGCTGTATCCCGATCGTAAAGGTACGATGGGAGGGCAAACGCGGTGCTGAGTTCACCTGGGAACATGAAGACCAGATGAAGCTTAAGTACCCTCATCTTTTTACAGTATCTTCGGCTAGTTAATTTCGGGACGAAATTCCCTTAACTAGGGGAGACTGTAACATCTGTACATTTAGTCATGGTAGTCGTAAACAATGTTAGAACAACTGTGTTTTCATATCAAATCAGTCAATGTGATTCATGTGTTCATAATGTGCTTGTGTGTTAGGATCTTTATTATTTAGGATCAAGTATATATTATCTATTTACAGTCGAGTTTGCTAGGCAAGAACAATATCATATTATATCAAACAGTGGTGGGACGGCGTCAGGTACGGCAGGTAGCTGGAATCTGGGGTATGCCCTATACATATACTGCGTTCGGTGTAATAGGATAAAGTTAGTGCGTAGTGTCGAGACGAATATTATGACACTTAATTTAACAAGAATCGTAATACGTAAGCGAGACTGAGTAGAGTTATGGGTGACGATCCATAATAATACGAATGTTGAACTTATAATTATGATTAAACGCCTTAACATTTTATACGATCGAAAAACGTACGCTATTGCGGGTATACACGTAATTGCGGTCGTTTAACGATCCGTCAACACACGAAGAGTAAAAATAATTAAAATAATTATTTTACATTTTTACAATTTTGAAACTCATCAAAAGATGAGAATAATAATCCTTTATTTAAAACCGCGTAAAATACGCGTTACGCGACGAAAACGCGAACCGAGCGACCGGAACGAACCCGAATACCACTCGAACTATAAAAGCCTTGAACAAGGCTATTTTCCTCATTAAATTCAGCCAACCACCTCTCTCTCACTAGAAATTCGTCTACCCTCTCTCTCTAGAAAACCGAGCTTCAAACGCGAATAACTCGCTCGTTTCTCAACGGATTTTGGTGTTCTTGGCGCCCACGCGAAGCTCTCGACATTCCCTACGTGAAAGTACAAAGGATCTGCGGATTTATCCGGCCGAAAACGAGGTATGATCGGAAGAATGAGCTGAAAATTAGGGTTTTCGTTTTGTTGCTCGACCAAACCATATAACCGGTGATGAAAACCCACGTTGACCAACCCTAGACCTTCGAAACTTGGTTCTTGAACACCGAGGATGTGGAGACTTCATCAGGGATGGTCGTAGCTCGAATGGGAGGTGAAGTTGTTACAGGTTCGTTTGGAAAAGGGGCCGTTGAACCATCAGCATCACGTAGCCGAACCCTAAGGGAGCTTCACGAACCTGTATGGTTCGTTGCACCTCAGCCGAACCCTTATGGGGATCCCACGAACCTTCACCAGACCAATGTGCTAGGAACGAACCATCCATGATCGAACGAACCCTCCATGCAAGCAGTCACGAACCTTCTTGATCATCAGCAGCCGAATCTCCAATTGATGACCGAACCCTTGCCAGTAGACGAACCTAATGATATTTAGACGAACCTTCATGTGGATGATCAATTGCCGAACCCTCATGCATGTGTTCGCGAACCTTAGAACTTAGGGTCGAACCTACACGTCACCTCAGCGAGCCGAACCTTTGCATGGTTCGTGGATCATGCAGGCGAACCATGGACTTATCTTAGCCGAACCTTAGGAGGGAATTGGGATAGGTTCGCTGCCAATGATGTTCAGCCGAACTCCAACATGCAATTCTTTTGATTATCTTGGCCCAAATCCACTCTTACTTAATCCAATAGATTGGGCCCAAGATCTTGTTTTAACTCTTGTGTCCGGCCCACGTACGGTTGCATTAGAACTAGCCCAATTGATTGGTTGACTTCAACCCACAAAATGAGATCAAGCCTAATAGGACTCGAGGACCAACAATTCACATGTGCGGCCCAACTCAAACCCATTTGATCCAAACCAATTCCTATAGGCCAATTAAGTCTTATTCGGTCCATTATGATCTTGATTAGGCCCACATTACTTTTGGAATCTTACATGGCTCACATACCCATGGTTGGCCCAACACCATACTCCAATGGGCTAAGGCCTATGATTTGGATACACATCCTAGAACTAGCCCAACTTGAAGTTGAATTGTGTCACACCCCCAATTTTCAACTAACGGAATCATACCGTTTGGGAACGTGACAAACCAGGATCTCAGATCATTAGACATAACGAAGACCTCTATATGAATTTCAAAACATACTTTGGTCTTTAAAACATAACATCAGAGTTTTCAAAATTTGCGGAAGCTTTATAAAACCAGTAACAGTTGTAAAATGTCAATTACAATACAAAGTATCAAATGTTCAAATTCAAATATCCAAAATGTTTAAAATGCATGCGACTCTATCTCCTAGTCCATGCCAGTCTTTAATGCGCGCCTTAGCGTCCTGAGAAAACATGTGAATCAAGTCAACACAATGGTTGGTGCATTACACAGGTTTTAAGCATTCACAATGTTCAAAACAACAGTTTGAATATCAAGTTGTAGATAACATAATCACACATGCACAGTCATGATAGCTAGTCATATAAACTATTTACATAAATGGTCGACACCGAAGCTGACGAATTGCCATGCTATAGCATGTTTTTGCCTTGTCACTATTGTCTAGCACAACAATAGTAAATTGTGTTTGGTCAGTCAAACACCTGCGTAGATCCCATCTACCAGGTGAGGTTTGTCAAACCTAATAGATCTATTTCCAACTACCACGCTTTGCGTTACAGCAAACTAAACGGTTCGAGGTGTGTAAGGACTTTCAATTTGCTATGTTGTCACATAATGTAAACAGCTAACTCATGCAAGTGATATGTATCTAAAAAGAGTTTGTTGCACATGTTTTCTCCCCCAAAACAGTTTAAAATAAGAAAGGGGCCGTGTACGCACCTTTGATGATTGCAGAATGATCAATACGCGTGAAATCGTGTAGAGAATCCTCTTACGAAGGATCTGTGTTTAAACAATAACTTAGTGTTATTCGGATTATTGTTTTGTGCTTGAAATCACATACGTGCAACACACGTATGTTAAAGTGTCAGAAATGTGCATACGTAAATAGGCGTGACTTTGAAATCGTTTAAATAAAATCATATTTGATTTTATTTAATTAAACGTAATTATACGCGATTTTGTTTTCGTGATAAAATATAAATTTTATCATTCTAATGTGTTCGTATTCTCGTTACGTTTCCAACGCAACTCGAACGGTTTAAAACGGAGTTCAAACGAATAAGTTATGGTTCAAATACTAAAATAATATTAAAACCTAAAAATTGTTGGGGGCCGGGTTCGAACCCGCGACCTCCCTTCCCCCGTACACGCCTTCTACCATTCCCTCTACTTCCACTTTTGTTAACATAACCCATTTTAAATGGTTTTAACCTACAACAGTCGGGTTTCCCCTTATCCAACAAACCGAACCAATTTTTGGTTCCAATTGATCCATAAATCGAACCCGATCAACATCAATACCATAGGGTTTTTATCATTTAACCTATTTCGAACCTCCCTACATAGTTTAATTCATTCATTAACTCTTTCAAAGCAAAAATCCCCAATTCGTTTTGATTAAGAACCCTAGAATCTCGAAATCCAACAATTCATATACGATTAATGAAATTGAACTATGGTTTAGTTTCATCGGAGGTGTCTGAAACTAAACCCATCGTTTAATTCGATCTTAAAGCTCGTTTGATACAAAACCCCCAAACCGTTTCTTAGAACAAGCCCTAGAAATCGAAATGCTATAATCCGATTCTATTATCTGCAATTGACATAGGGATTTCATTTAATATGATTCCACGAAACTATCTGTAACAATCAATTTGATTTTTGAACTCGTTCTATTGGAATCCCCCAAATACGTTCTTAGTATGAACCCTAACAATCAAACTCATATGATTTGATGTTAGAACTCGAAATTGGTACATAGTTTTATTTAATCGGCCCTTTTAGGTGTTGTAGATGTCGAGCATTACCTGATTTGATTCCAATTTGTTGTAGTTTGACTTGTAGGCTTGATTTCGGCCCCCCTCGATCGACTGCTTCTAATCACAGCTTCTTGGATTGATTTGATGTATGGAAGAGACCCTAATGGTGCCGATTGATGATTCTGAATAATCAATTCGAAGTGTTATAGCTTAATGATGTGATTTCTCATTGTAACCGTGAACGGTGTCGACTTTAGGAGTTATTTCCGGTTTAATTCGACCATAATGCACGTAATAAACTCCGAATTGATGATGGTAATCATCAATGTGACTGTTACAATCGATTCAATCCACCCATAATTTGTTTTAGGATCCAATTTCGATTTCCCCAATCCATATGAACGAATTTTGACTTTTAAATGTCAAAATTGCTTATCTAACTCTTTTTACAAATCAAATTCTTGTAAACTAATTACCTTATAACAGTTTTATATACATTTTAACCCTTAAAAATTATTCTAGATCAATAACTTAACATTTCGATTAACAAAATTGAGCCGAAAGTCCCGAATTGTCACTAATTGGGTCCTTTAACTCATTATTGAGCTAAATTAACCCAATTGGGCTTCTCAAATATAATTGGGCCTCATTGGGCCTTCCTTGGCCTTATTGGGCCTTCCCTCGGCCTACTTTGGCCTTGTTTGGCCTACTTGGGCCTTAATGGGCCTTCCTTGTTTTCCTTGAGCCTAAATTGATCTTATTGGGCCTACTAGCCTTTGTTGGACCTTCCTATACTTCAGTGGCCTAATTTGTCTTGTTGGGCCTGTGATCTCACTGTTTTTCAGTTAGTGAAGTTAATCCAAAAAGTCGAATTGTCACATCATCACCTTGTTGAAGGAATTTTCGTCCCGAAAATTAGTAAGTGTTAGGAGTAGTTAGGAACTACTTACGAGTTTAAATCGTACGTGTTAGTGTGATTTGATCATTCTGTGTGCTTGTGTGTACTCACACACAAAGTCTAATGCTTGCAACATCACAACTCAAATGTGATCGTTCAATGTGACTGTTTGCGTGTACACTAGTTAGTTCACCTAACTGTGACTGTTTGTGTTTGATCATACTGTGTTGTGTAACCTCACACATAGTGAGTTTCTATAACCGTTTGTACTATGCAACCCCGCATATAGAAAAATGTGTGTTTTGTAACCTCACATATAGTGAGTGTCTATAACTGTTTGTACTATGCAACCCCGCACATAGCAAAATGTGTGTAACCAATCATGTATGTACTACCATAACATGTAACATATGAAATGTAGCATATAAAATATATAGAATGATGTAGCACAAATGTTTGTAACAAAATCAATTGAATAAATAAAATGTTTGTGCTTACAGTTTGAAATTTGCAGTGTTGATGTGTGAAAGCCTCACGTCATCCCCTTGTTGAAGGAAATTTCGTCCCGAAATTTAACGTGCGCTTTCAGTGTTAGCAGTAACTGTTTTGAATAGATGAGGATACTTCTTCATCATTTGGTCTTCCCGTTCCCATGTGAATTCAGGACCACGTCTTGAATTCCATCGAACTTTGACTATCGGAATCTTACTCTGCTTAAGTTGTTTGACCTCTCGGTCCATAATTTCTGCTGGTTCTTCAATGAATCGTAACTGTTCATCCACTTGTATTTCCTCCAGTGGTACAATCAATGTCTCATCAGAAAGACATTTCTTTAAGTTCGATACATGAAAGACATCATGAACCCCACTGAGTTCATCCGGTAGTTTGAGTTGATACGCAACCGGACCAATCCTTTTCAGGATTTCAAAAGGTCTTACGTAACGTGGACTAAGCTTTCCGCGCTTGCCGAATCGTATCACACCTTTCCAAGGTGATACCTTTAGAAGAACTCGATCTCCTACTTGAAATTCCAACGGCTTGCGACATTTGTCAGCATAACTCTTCTGTCGATCCCGGGCCGCTGCCATACGGTTCCGGATTTGAACTATCTTCTCTGTCATCTCGTGCACCAGTTCAGGACCTGTTATCTGACTGTCACCAATTTCAGCCCAGCAAACTGGTGAACGACATTTGCGACCATACAAAGCTTCAAACGGTGCTGCTTGAATGCTTGTATGATAACTATTGTTGTAAGAGAATTCCACTAACGGTAAATGATTCTCCCAGCTATCACCAAAGTCAATTACACAGGCTCGTAACATATCCTCGAGCGTTTGAATCGTTCGTTCACTTTGACCGTCGGTCTGTGGATGATAAGCGGTACTCATATCTAAGCGAGTCCCCAATGACTTATGAAGAGATTTCCAAAAGTTGGAAGTAAATCGGGCATCCCAATCTGATATGATAGAGATTGGCACGCCATGCCGTGCTACCACTTCCTTAATGTAAATACGAGTCAGTTTCTCCATCTTATCAGTTTCCTTGATTGCTAAGAAGTGTGCAGATTTCGTTAATCGATCGACAACTACCCATATCGTATCACAACCGCTCGGTGTACGGGGTAACTTAGTAATAAAATCCATCGAAATATGTTCCCACTTCCACATCGGTATCTCTGGTTGTTGCAGTAAACCAGATGGCTTCTGGTATTCAACTTTGACTTTCGAACAAGTCAAACATTTGCTAACGTACTTAGCAATATCAGCTTTCATGTGAGGCCACCAATACAGTGCCTTCAAGTCATGATACATCTTGTCTGATCCCGGATGGACTGAATATCTGGACTTGTGTGCTTCATCCATCACGAGTTCCCTTAAACCTCCATACAAAGGTATCCACATTCGGTTAATGAAATAACGAATTCCATCAGGTTTAACATCCAATTGTTCTTCCATTCCTCGTAAAGATTCCGGTACTAAGTTTTCCTTTTTCAAGGCCTCAATCTGAGCACTGTGTACCTTGTCAGGTAAATCAGTATGTATTGTCATCATAAGTGCACGAACCCGTCTTGTTCCTGTTGTGTCCTTTCTGCTCAGAGCGTCAGCTACTACATTAGCTTTTCCCGGGTGATACTTAATCGTGCATTCGTAGTCGTTCAACAACTCAACCCATCGTCGTTGCCTCATATTAAGCTCCTTCTGATCAAAGATATGTTGCAAACTCTTATGATCAGTGTAAATAGTACACTTAGTTCCATACAAGTAATGCCTCCAAATCTTCAAAGCAAAAACTACTGCTCCTAACTCCAAATCATGAGTAGTGTAATTCTTTTCGTGCGTTCTTAGTTGTCTGGAAGCATAAGCAATCACTTTATCACGTTGCATCAACACACATCCCAAACCCTGTGCAGATGCATCACAATACACCACAAAGTCTTCCATCCCTTCCGGTAAGGACAGAATCGGTGCGCTGCAAAGTTTCTGTTTCAATAACTAGAACGCAGTTTCCTGTTTATCCGTCCAGTTATACTTCGTTCCCTTGTGCGTAAGAGCTGTAAGTGGTTGAGCGATCTTTGAGAAACCTTCAATGAATCGTCGATAATAACCCGCCAAACCAAGGAATTGTCGTACCTCGGTAGGAGTCTTTGGTGCTTCCCAATTCTTAATCGCTTCAATCTTCACTGGATCAACATGTATACCCTTTTCGTTCACTGTATTCCCCAAGAATTGTACTTCTCGCATCCAGAAATCACATTTCGAGAATTTAGCGTACAATTGTTCCTGTTTCAGTAATTCTAGTAGCAATCAAAGATGTTCAGCGTGTTCCTCCTCAGACTGTTAATATATGAGAATGTCATCAATGAAAACAATGACAAACTTATCAAGATAAGGTTTACAAACACGATTCATGAGATCCATGAATACAGCTGGAGCGTTTGTCAACCCAAATGGCATGACCAAGAACTCATAATGGCCATAGCGTGTCCTGAATGCTGTCTTCGGGATATCCTCCTCCTGAACTCTTAGTTGATGATAACCAGACCTGAGATCAATCTTCGAGTAGTAACTCGAACCTTGCAATTGATCGAACAGATCGTCAATCCTGGGTAACGGATACCGGTTCTTGATAGTGACCTTGTTCAATTCCCGGTAATCGATGCACATACGGAAAGTTCCGTCCTTCTTCTTTACAAACAAAACTGGAGCTCCCCACGGTGAAAAACTAGGTCGTATGAAACCCTTATCCAACAACTCTTGCAGTTGTGTAGATAACTCTTGCATCTCTGACGGTGCAAGTCGATAAGGCGCCCTAGCTATCGGTGCTGCATCTGGTGTAAGGTCGATTCGAAATTCCACCTGTCTGATAGGCGGTAATCCCGGCAAGTCTTCTGGAAACACCTCCGGAAATTCACAGACTACTGGTATATCTTCAATCTTTTTCTCAGCTACCGGTTTTTCAGTTATAAGTGCTATAACTGCCGTATGACCTTTCCGCAGACATTTGTATGCTTTCATACAAGATATGAGACGCAGTGGCGTACTGCTCTTCTCGCCTTGTACATACAATGTCTCTCCCTGCGGAAGAGGTATGCGAACAATCTTTTCATGGCATACGATTTCAGCCTGGTTTTTAGACAACCAGTCCATGCCAATAACTACATCAAAACTGCCTAAGGCAATAGGCATAAGATCAATCTCTAATGTTTGACCCATCAAATCAAGGATACATCCCTTAAAAATACTTTCCACTACAATCAACTTACCATCAGCTAATTCCACAGTGTATGGACTATCTAAGGCAGTGGGACTAACATTTAGCGACTTAGCAAGTGAACTAGATACAAAACTCCGATCGGCACCAGTATCAAATAACATAGAGGCATAGTGATTATTTAAGAGGAACGTACCCGTAACGATGTTGGGATCCTCCCGTGCCTGACGTCCTCCAATCACAAACGCCCTGCCTCTAGCACCATTGTTGTTGTTATTATTGCTGTTGTTGGTGCCATTACCATTACCGTTGCCATTCCCATTGCCATTGACATTATTGTCCCCGCCTTTCTTGAGCTGTGGGCAATCTTTCTTAAAATGCCCCATCTTGCCACACTCAAAACAACCCTTCTGAGCGTTGTTCCTGTTATTGTTCTGGTTGTTGTGGTTGTTCTGTAGCTCTCCGCGACAATCCTTAGCCGCATGTCCAATCTTGCCACACCTCTGGCACTTAGCTCTATCACACTGATTACCTGCATGATGATACCCACACCTGTTGCACTTGGGGTGTTTACCAATATAACCCCCCGATGATGATGATTGCTGACCACTGCTTGAATTATGATAAGACTTGTTTGAGTCTTGCTTCCGATTCTGCTGATATGATTGTTGGTTGTGACTCTTTGAGTTGTTACCTTCCCACTTTCTTTTATGATCTCCCACCTTGGTAGCAGACGTTCGTTTGGGCAGAGTCCCTTGTAACACTGCCTGATCAGTAAGCTGATGCGCTAAACGAACAGCTTGTTGGATGGTGGTGGGATTTGCTGAAGTAACCAACCCCTGAATCTGAGGCACTAGTCCTCCAATGTATCTTTCAATCCACTTGCTGACTGGAGTAGCCATGTGTGGTAGAAGTCTGGCCAACTCGTGTGACCTGGTCGTGTACTCTTCAATATTTGACCCCTCCATCTTGAGGTGCCAATATTCCTCCTCTAACTTCCGCATTTCACTGCGAGGACAGTACTCCTCTTGCAGTAAAGTTTTGAAGTTGTTCCATGTCAAGGCATTTTCCTCACCCAACCCCAGAGTCTGAACATTCGAGTTCCACCAGGTTAATGCTGGACCCTCCAATGTTCCTGTTGCAAACTTCACTTTGCTCTCGTCAGGGCAGTTGCACATCTCGAACACAGATTCTGCCTTTTCAATCCATCGAAGGAGTCCTATGGCCCCCTCCGACCCTTTGAAATTGTGTGGTTTACAGTCCAAGAACATCTTGAACGTGCAGACTTGTGGGTTAACCAATCCCCCAGCTGGACCCTGTGGTCCTGTGTTGTGTGTCTGAGCATACTGTGCGATTGCCTCAGCGACTCTTTTGTTAATTAGCTCGTTGAGCTCAGCGACTGTCATGTGAACGTTTCCCTCAGCCATTAGTTTCCTATTTACAAGAAGTGTTAGCATGCTTGCAAAGTCTAATGTAACATGTGTAAGTAAAACAACAAACACAACATATAATATATAAATCAATACAACTGCTGGAAATAAATAATAATTCTTCAATAGATAGAAACTTTGATTTGAGTACAATACTTTTAAAATAAAACATAAGTTTTCAAACTACTAATGTAGGAACACAACCCGTTCCTAATAAGTTTAAACAAAACAAACAAAGAGAAAGAACAACAATCAATCATCCTCAACGGTGGATTCAGGATCGGAATCAACAACTGGTGCTGGTTCCTCCCCTTCTTCCTCTTCATCCTCTTCCTCATTCTCAGAGGCCACTAAATCCTCTAAGGCTTCTATCCTGCCCTCCAAGAACTCAGCTCGGTTCTCTGAAGCTTCGAGACGATCAATCAAGTCAATCAATCAAGTCAATCATCTCATTCCGCATATCATGAACCAGATGGGCAAGTTCCTCTTGCCTCTCATTAGCATCCCATTGTTCCTGAGAGTGTTGTGTGATCCTATCTTCTGCCTCGTACAAATCCTCGCGTAGTTTGGCGATCTCCTCAGCGTCCGTCCTTTGCCTCTTAGGCTCAAGAGCATCTAGTACTGGTGGTGGATGTGTAGAAGGTCCCTCAGCAGGGATCTGCTAAGTGCCCTCCACTTGCTCCTCCTCCGGATCCTCATCCGGGTCTTCATCTGGATCCTCCTCGGGATCCTCGTCTGGGTCCTCCTCCGGATCCTCCTCCGGATCTGAGTCATCCATCTCATATGGTGGAGGTGATGGAATAGGTGGTGGTGGTGATGACAGTGGTGCCGGAACTATCGGTTCCTCGTCCTCAGAGTCATCAATATAAATGTACGGTACGGATGATGATGCCATGCCTGTTACATAATACCATATGTAAGTGCAGTGCCATAGAATGTGTAAACAAGTCAATTACAAAATGTCATATGTAATTTCTAAGCAATGTGTGTAAACATATGTGTCTAATGTCTAACAGTCATAGTCTAAGCCTACAAATGCAAACCTAGTTCGCTATAACCAATGGCTCTGATACCAATCTGTCACACCCCCAATTTTCAACTAACGGAATCATACCGTTTGGGAACGTGACAAACCAGGATCTCAGATCATTAGACATAACGAAGACCTCTATATGAATTTCAAAACATACTTTGGTCTTTAAAACATAACATCAGAGTTTTCAAAATTTGCGGAAGCGTTATAAAACCAGTAACAGTTGTAAAATGTCAATTACAATACAAAGTATCAAATGTTCAAATTCAAATATCCAAAATGTTTAAAATGCATGCGACTCTATCTCCTAGTCCATGCCAGTCTTTAATGCGCGCCTTAGCGTCCTGAGAAAACATGTGAATCAAGTCAACACAATGGTTGGTGCATTACACAGGTTTTAAGCATTCACAATGTTCAAAACAACAGTTTGAATATCAAGTTGTAGATAACATAATCACACATGCACAGTCATGATAGCTAGTCATATAAACTATTTACATAAGTGGTCGACACCGAAGCTGACGAATTGCCATGCTATAGCATGTTTTTGCCTTGTCACTATTGTCTAGCACAACAATAGTAAATTGTGTTTGGTCAGTCAAACACCTGCGTAGATCCCATCTACCAGGTGAGGTTTGTCAAACCTAATAGATCTATTTCCAACTACCACGCTTTGCGTTACAGCAAACTAAACGGTTCGAGGTGTGTAAGGACTTTCAATTTGCTATGTTGTCACATAATGTAAACAGCTAACTCATGCAAGTGATATGTATCTAAAAAGAGTTTGTTGCACATGTTTTCTCCCCCAAAACAGTTTAAAATAAGAAAGGGGCCGTGTACGCACCTTTGATGATTGCAGAATGATCAATACGCGTGAAATCGTGTAGAGAATCCTCTTACGAAGGATCTGTGTTTAAACAATAACTTAGTGTTATTCGGATTATTGTTTTGTGCTTGAAATCACATACGTGTCAACACACGTATGTTAAAGTGTCAGAAATGTGCATACGTAAATAGGCGTGACTTTGAAATCGTTTAAATAAAATCATATTTGATTTTATTTAATTAAACGTAATTATACGCGATTTCGTTTTCGTGATAAAATATAAATTTTATCATTCTAATGTGTTCGTATTCTCGTTATGTTTCCAACGCAACTCGAACGGTTTAAAACGGAGTTCAAACGAATAAGTTATGGTTCAAATACTAAAATAATATTAAAACCTAAAAATTGTTGGGGGCCGGGTTCGAACCCGCGACCTCCCTTCCCCCGTACACGCCTTCTACCATTCCCTCTACTTCCACTTTTGTTAACATAACCCATTTTAAATGGTTTTAACCTACAACAGTCGGGTTTCCCCTTATCCAACAAACCGAACCAATTTTTGGTTCCAATTGATCCATAAATCGAACCCGATCAACATCAATACCATAGGGTTTTTATCATTTAACCTATTTCGAACCTCCCTACATAGTTTAATTCATTCATTAACTCTTTCAAAGCAAAAATCCCCAATTCGTTTTGATTAAGAACCCTAGAATCTCGAAATCCAACAATTCATATACGATTAATGAAATTGAACTATGGTTTAGTTTCATCGGAGGTGTCTGAAACTAAACCCAGCGTTTAATTCGATCTTAAAGCTCGTTTGATACAAAACCCCCAAACCGTTTCTTAGAACAAGCCCTAGAAATCGAAATGCTATAATCCGATTCTATTATCTGCAATTGACATAGGGATTTCATTTAATATGATTCCACGAAACTATCTGTAACAATCAATTTGATTTTTGAACTCGTTCTATTGGAATCCCCCAAATACGTTCTTAGTATGAACCCTAACAATCAAACTCATATGATTTGATGTTAGAACTCGAAATTGGTACATAGTTTTATTTAATCGGCCCTTTTAGGTGTTGTAGATGTCGAGCATTACCTGATTTGATTCCAATTTGTTGTAGTTTGACTTGTAGGCTTGATTTCGGCCCCCCTCGATCGACTGCTTCTAATCACAGCTTCTTGGATTGATTTGATGTATGGAAGAGACCCTAATGGTGCCGATTGATGATTCTGAATAATCAATTCGAAGTGTTATAGCTTAATGATGTGATTTCTCATTGTAACCGTGAACGGTGTCGACTTTAGGAGTTATTTCCGGTTTAATTCGACCATAATGCACGTAATAAACTCCGAATTGATGATGGTAATCATCAATGTGACTGTTACAATCGATTCAATCCACCCATAATTTGTTTTAGGATCCAATTTCGATTTCCCCAATCCATATGAACGAATTTTGACTTTTAAATGTCAAAATTGCTTATCTAACTTTTTTTACAAATCAAATTCTTGTAAACTAATTACCTTATAACAGTTTTATATACATTTTAACCCTTAAAAATTATTCTAGATCAATAACTTAACATTTCGATTAACAAAATTGAGCCGAAAGTCCCGAATTGTCACTAGTTGGGTCCTTTAACTCATTGTTGAGCTAAATTAACCCAATTGGGCTTCTCAAATATAATTGGGCCTCATTGGGCCTTCCTTGGCCTTATTGGGCCTTCCCTGGGCCTACTTTGGCCTTGTTTGGCCTACTTGGGCCTTAATGGGCCTTCCTTGTTTTCCTTGAGCCTAAATTGATCTTATTGGGCCTACTAGCCTTTGTTGGACCTTCCTATACTTCAGTGGCCTAATTTGTCTTGTGGGGCCTGTGATCTCACTATTTTTCAGTTAGTGAAGTTAATCCAAAAAGTCGGATTGTCACAAATTGGCCCATAGGATTCTAATTTGAATCATAAACATGCCCAAGGCCCAATGACCATTATTTAGGCCCAATAGGAAAAGATTGGACATGGGATTTTATCTCGGTTCAATATTGACCTTTTCTTCATAGATCATGAAGTGAACATGATTGGGTTCAAGTGTAACTTATGGCCCAATTATATGATCAATTCATAATCACAAGATTCTAAAACACTTGAGCATATCTATACATTTTCATATTGATCAATGGTTATCAATCATCATCAAGACTTGTCATTTTATGCATACAAGTTATGCGTGAAAGAACATGACACATTCAATTCATTTTCAATTGGTAATCAAGCAACCAAATCATGACTTTCAAGGATCACATAACATCTTTAATCATGAGATCAAGTATTCAAATGTTAATCAAGTTCAAGAGGACACAAGTCAATCAGTGAATCAAAGTCTATACAATTATAAATCTTATATCTTATGTATGATTACAATGATATAGGAACCAGTTAGAAGTCCTGTTTGCTACTTGCTATTTGTTATAGTTCAGAGTCTACTGCAGACAGGTGAGAACATTAGCCCCTCTTTTTACTGTTTTTGCAACTGTTTTGGGGTGGAACACGTGATCAAATACTCTTACTTCAATCATATTACATGATACATGTTTATGTTATGTTACAAACATTACAGGTTCACTCTAGAAATCCAAGGGATTTCTCAACTGTTTCAAAGGAATTATAAACCGTTTATAATGGTTTTATCAACTATTAAATTTATTTTTCTAAAAAGGTTTTATAAAGGATATTTGAACTGGTTTACAACGGATTTACTCGAATGGATTTATAAATGATAAACACTTTAAAATAAAGGATTTTATAAACTCTTTTGTTGTAAACCCGTGTTTTCGAAAGTAATATGTTATAAACCTTGTTACTATACAAGGTCACCATTCTAGTTATCAAAACAAAGGATTTATCTCATGGTATTCAAAACAAAGGATTCAGTTCATGGTATTCAAACAAGGCTTTCAAAATCATGTTATCATATAAGGCATTAACACGCAAATTTTAAAGCAAAGTTCAAAAGCATGGTGTCCATCGTTGTGAACAAACTTATAAACACATCAGGTTTCACATTCATTAGCGTTAGTACTGGGTGATCACAACAAGGGAAAGCGGACACATTGGTTCATACCAAAATGGAGTTAGCTTTTAAATTTGTTTTATAAGCTAACTGCAGGTTTGGTTTCATTATGGTTTTATCAAAACTGCTGATACAATATCTAACTCCAAACGTAGTTTGGGACTTGATTTTTATGTTGGCTACTTTAGTAAATAGTCTTCGGACCGTTTATCACGTTTTACATACTTGATGTTAGTTTGGGTTGCAACCCATCCATGTAATTCTATTATTGTTTTAATCTACCTATGCCTTATATTACAAAATCATGTTTACATATGTTAAACTTATTGTTCTCACCAACTACCTCTGTAGTTGACAGTTACTTTTCACTTGTTTCAGGTAATCAGGTTTAAAGCATTTTAAGGACAACTAAGGAGACCTATTAAGATAGAACAATATGAAGAAACATGCTAGGATGGAATAGAAACACATTAAATCCTAATTGTTTAATTGTCTTGTTTGAAGTCTTATTTTGTAAACTATATTTTGGGTCTGTAGTTGTCATTATTTTGGTAGATATTTGTCTGTAACTAAACGACTGTCTAAATATTATGAAACTTAGTAATCCATTGTGGTTGTTCTTATTCAATACTTGTGCATGATTCAACTGTTCATACGTCACCGCGCCGTGGATTCCGCACGCGGCGCAGGGGTGTGACACCCACCGGCTCTCCTCCGGAGTTAATGGCTGTAAATTATGTTTCATGTCTAGGGGAAGCAATTATATTTGAAACGGACGTTCATTATCACATAAATACAAATTTTATAAACAGTTTTTGGAGCATGCTTTCGGTATCCCAAAGCAGTGAAAAGAAAAGGGATCACATGAACTCACCTGGTTGCTTTAACTGGTTCCTTTTGTTCCTGTACCAACATGTCATTGTGCCACTATGCATGAATTGCTATGTTCCCAAAATTATCATCAAAGCAAGTTTCTATTTGTAATCGTCTATACATGTATAAGTTGTGGATTCATACATTATACTTGTTGATTGTGGCTGAGCTCTTTGGGTTATTATTTTTAAGGTTTACTAGTTTAAAGTTTCATTATATTGTCATGCTTAACGAAGTCTTACCTTATATTTGCACGTCTAAATGTATGTGCAAATGTTGGTATTATTTGATGTTTAGTATAGCTACTAGTATGCTACATCATGACCATCTTATGTAAGTAGTATGTTTGTGACATCTAAATTAATTAGTTTGTATTGAGTTTATCAATCTTAAGTTTTAAATGTCGGCTCACCCTTGAGACGATCACTATCCAAGTTGTTTTAGTATATTAGTAATCATGGTATTTTACCAATAATATAAGTTGATATACTACATAAGTTGATATACTACATAAGTATTCACCTAACTTGTTAGTAATATTGATAATTAATAGGAATTTCATATAATTCAAATTTTAGCAATCAGCAGTAGTATCTAAGATGTTATACATGTTGGAGTCACTGTTTATACTGAATATTATAATTATTATTAATATTGAATAAAAGAATGTTTAAAATATACATAATTTAATTTCTATGTTTAAAGATAAGTAAACATTCTTAGATGAAACTATTATCAATAATAAAATAATAATAGCAATAATGATACTAATTTTACTAGCAATATAAATAACATTTTTATTTTCAAAAAGTTAATCATTCTTAGAATATATGAATAAAGTAGTGTCATATGTTAGGTTAATATTAATGTTTTTACACAAGTCAAACACCTTTCTTAAATTACTAGTTGTTTAACACTATCATATTACATATAATGTATGCACTTTTGACTTATGAATTCCAACCTAAATTATATTTTGATTATTCATAGATGTATAAAATCAATGGTTAACATGTTGAATTAATCATATCTATAAACATATAATCTTACATAACTATTATTGTATATTATTCTTTAGATGTGTGTTATATATAACACGTGTATGCATATTTAATGATTTAATACCTACTTGAAATCATATATGTATTATACACCTTCATTGAGTTCTAAATATATAAAAATTTATTTAATTAAAATTTTTGAGTTATTTTATACTCAATGTAATAAGTTTCATATAACTTCTAATATGTATCCATATTACATATCAAGACTTGTAATACCCATTTAACTTGTAATTATCATATATAAATGTATATATATGTTGCAAGTGTCCACATTAACACTTTGTACAATTTATTATGTTTAAATAATTATTCTAGCTTTCAAAGTCTTATTATGATTAAAAAGTTAGTTGGTTCAAAATTAATAAAATTCATTCAAATTAAAACTCTAAACATATATATCACATATACTATGATTAAACCAAATTATAAATCATATTCATTAGTCAAGTATTGATTTATTTAGTATGTGTATAAATATTTATATGCATATTTTTGTGTGAGTATTTTATATTTGTGTAATTAGGTATATTATTTTTGTCAATCACCCATGTATAATCACATTCTTGTAGTAATTTGTTAAGGCCCGTAACGTTTAAAATTGTAAAGCATCGGGTTAAGATTTATAGGTGTATTTTGGTTTTAATAATGTGTGCACATCTATTCTCACCTTAGTCAACACACACGTTATACAGTTTTTAACCGACATTTTATTATTAGCTAGTTACTAACGCTGAATTATCATGATTAACCCAAAAGCTCAACCAATTAATAACAACCATTCAAGTGTGTAAATCATATAATAAGTTTTATGGCGTGCGGTTTTACCTTCCAAATCGTTTGGTTTGCGCACAAAATATCAGTTTTGTAAACCGAGGGTTTGTTTTACAAAACAAACATGTTTCTAAACTTGTTTCTGTGACGCGAGTGTAACCGAGCAAACGATTTAAACTGTTGACGATTGTTGACCCATATTGGAGGTTTGACCAGGTTTAACCCATCCTAAGCGGGTCTGACTTTTGTTGACCGATGCTTGAAACTAATCCACCATCTCAACCCTTTCCAATCACCACATGCAGCCACCATTGTCGAGCATGGTAGCAGCCCTACCACCGTCGCTAGCAAGCTGCTCAAGACCATCATACGGCTAGAACTATCCCAAAGACACATATTAGAGCACAAAACTAATTAAGAACCGACATGCATGTACAGATCGGGGCTGGTCATGAGCTTTCTTACCCTTTGTCTTCGGTCCAAAGGATTGGAATGACCAGAACCTCATTGTACCACCATCAACGAGCACCACTTCCACTAGGAACATCCATAAACACATGTAAAACAACTAGAACACTCAAGGGTGTGACATGCATGTGTGAATCGGAACCCATAGTGCAAGTTCTTACCTTTGGTTTGTCGACTGAAAGAAGAGAAGCCACCGGTACCACCTTGTTCAGCCACCAACACCACCGTCTACGGCGGTCCTTGAGGGAACCACAGCCTTTATCGCCTTTGCATGTCATCACTTCAGCCCTCTTTCCACCGTCTGACCACTGTTACCAGCCCAAAGCTTCCACCGCAGCTCTTGTCGTCGCCGGCTTGAGGCTAAAACCTAGCCACCACTCTCTTTTTGGCTTTTTTTCCCGACCTTAGAGACGTTTACTCACGAGATTGCAGAAGGGGAAGTTGTCGAACACGGGGAGAGGTTTCCGGTGGTGTGGTGCTCTTGTATCGCCACCGTGATGCCGCTGTGATGCCGCCATGGTGTGGCCAGCTCTAGCCGCCGCTCTCTCTTTCTCTCTCTCGATTGTTTTTGAACGGCTGGAACACACACCTTTGTGTATGTTGTGCGACTGAATATAATGAGGGGAAAAGGGGTTACATCCCTTTTATACTTAGGGTTAAATGAAGGGTTTAATACGCATATCCGATCCGTCTCGCGATCGTACTTCGTTTCGTTTATCATTATCGACCCGATACTTCCTAACTCACGTAAAATTAACTTATAATAATCTTAGAATGTTTATTTTTGTCTTTTAAAATTAATTTTTTTACTTTATTAAGTTAAAACACGTTAATATCGCGTATATGCCGTATTTAATTCGTTAATTTATTTTATCGCTCAGTATAGCATTCTTATGTTTCTAATATTTTCCTGATTCATAATTATTAATTATTAATTATTTTACCTTTATTTAGGTATTAGAATGCTTAAACTGTTAATATCGTTTAACTAGTGTTAAACACGACTCTGCGAGTTTATGTTACGCAG
Organism: Mikania micrantha; assembly: GCA_009363875.1. Lineage (NCBI taxonomy): Eukaryota > Viridiplantae > Streptophyta > Magnoliopsida > Asterales > Asteraceae > Mikania > Mikania micrantha. The sequence goes on along the minus strand of CM018691.1, from coordinate 68,534,628 downwards.
TTCGTGTTATTTTTCCTAGGTTAGGTTTGACGTTTAAATTTCTAATAATTAAGATAATATCATCTTATTATAATTTTTTTTCGTCAGTTACATTTTTAACGAGCCTTATTGGGCCTAAATGTTTATTGGGCTTTATCATCTAATTACAATTTAATGTTTAAGTTCTTTATGATTTCTTACAGCAGTTACAGTCTCCCCAACTTAAAATAATTTCGTCCTTGAAATTAGATGTTACTACGGTTTCGCATGTTTGAATAGTTGTAGGTATTTCTTTTGTATCTTTACTTAAATCTTAAATTTGGTTTATCATTTCTAAGTATCACTATGTTATAGTCCATCCTAAGAAACTACCATTTTGACTAAACATGCATACACTTTTACCTGTTATGGCATAATAATTATAAACAATAAAACTTATCAAGAAATGTCAGTCTACATGTATTGCAGTTTAATTGTTCATAAGGCTATCATACACAAAAGTTCATATAAATATAATTTAATTGAATTATAAGTGTTCCATAGGACGCCAAGTTACATTCTAGTTTTTCCAACATGTTTCATTACGTATCCAATGTATCAATAGTTTACAAAGTCCAATCGCTTTGATCTTGTTTCCAAACATAATGTTTCATCTTATACTGACTGTAACCAATAGTTGTCAAGGCTCATAGCTCCTTGATCATGTTTCTAGATACAATGTTTCCTACAACATAAACATAGCAATCAATCATACATGTTGTTCATTTAATGTTTACAAAGTCCAGTCGTGTATGACGTTATAGCTGTTACACCTTCAGAAAGAGGGATCGATAAATACATTGGTGGGCTGCCAATGCAAATCCAAGACTCGGTCCTAAGTAGCAAGCTTGCTACTATTGCTGATGCCATTCACATGGCTGCAACATTGACTAACAACCATGTCAAAGATGGAACTTTAACCAGAAAAGGGTTCAAGAAGGATAAGGATCAATCAAAAGGTCCAAATGAACCAACCAAAACAGGAAAAAAAGATAATTCATTTGCCCCCTTCAAGAACAACAAAAGAAAAGCCGATCACCTAAACTTTGTTATTCATGCCATCCCACTCCAACAAGTTGCCCCTACTGCTGCAACTAACCAGGTCTACAAGAAGGCATACATCGGTCCACACCCACTATATCCTAATTGCAACTTCCATCGCATGCCTACAAAACTGTGCCGATTGTGCACAAACTGCAATCGTTTAGGTCATTTTGCTATTCATTGTAGATTGCCTAAAGCACAAGTCAACCAAGCCAATGTACCGCTCCTCACAGCTCCAAGACAACCAGTGGCTAGAGCTTGCTTTCAATGTTGCGATCCGAATCATTTCATCAACGTTTGTCCATTGATGGCCAAAAATAACAACAACATTGCGGTAGCCCCAAACAATCAAGCCAATCAAAGGGGCAAGGGGTCGTGTTTTCAATGTTAATGCGAACCTGGATCAAGATAACAATGAAGGGAGGAACAATGCAGTCTGGTGAGCCGATTTTGATATTTCATCTTATTCCAGGAGTTTAGTTTGAACTATCATTTGTTTCTAATCTATGTATTTCTGATTTCATGTGGAACTATTTCAATCTTGAATTTTATGTTTTATTATTATTCATTTCGTTTAGATTCCGATATGATTGACTTGAACTAGCCAAACTTTTGTATGGGTGATTCCATATAAATCTTTCACAGCAAGTTCACATGAATCATGTTATTGGTTTCTAAGTAAACGGTTTTATATACTCATGTGTAAACAAAGACTCGGAAATTAGATGATATTATAATGAGGTTGATGATAATTAGTTATCACAACCATATAATATCACATACTAGTGTATTCTATATGAATTGTATATTCAAAATCAATTATATATCAAGCTATACAATCATGAGATACAATTGCAAGATTACAATTATTAGAATCTCTATACTTATACGATTCCTAAAGCAAAGTCAAGTATTCAAGCATCTATTCAAACGTATTCAAAGTTTATGATAGTCTTGGTAGGTAATTGGAATGCTATCAAAGTATTAGTGATGTGGTGGGTTGGATGCGGTATACCCGATATATAAGCATCACTAACACATTGATAGTAGTACCGAAAGCTTGACCAAGGATAAGATTTGTCAATTCAAGCTACAATTCGAGTGATCAATTCTACAATCAAGTCTTCAACACTTAGTCAAGCATGTTTTAGTTTAGGTTAGTCTTGATAGGCGTTTGGTATAGTATCAAAGTATTAGCAAGGTGGTGCGTTGGCTGCGGTATATGTGACACCCGACAATTTCAGGTAAATTGCAACTCTTACATTCTTTACATTTCACATTCATACTTGTTGCATTTCGTTTTATTATGTTTAATTAGATGAGTCGAACACAAACTCCCAAGGATAATTCAAGGAATTATCTAGAATTATCGAAACACACACACGAGTCTCACGAACGTTGGTGATCAATCAAATATGTGCTATTTTATGTTTATGTGCTTAAACATGCATTAGATGCTTTGGATAAACATTAGGAATCGAGAACGAGCGAAATCGTATCAACGAAATCGAAAAACAAGGAAATGGACTCATCGCGGTACGCGCCGGTTCCTCGGCGAAAATCTTCGTGGTACGCGAAGCAAACCGGGATTTGAAACTCCCGAATCCCATCGCGGTACGCGATGATAAATTTTGATCGGCCTTCGCGATACGCGAAGGCCATGCAGATCAAAAATACTATAAAAAGCCAACCCAGCTCATCTGTGCGGTTTACTCTCATTCTCACCGAGCTTCTTCTCCGTAAATCGACCCATACCCTTTGTAATCAACATCTAAACCCCCTAGAATCACCTTGGAAGCTAGTCCTTGGTGTTGGAAGCCTTTGAAGATCGAGGAAAGTGTCGAGAATCGTCAAGAAACTCGAAACGACCATCAAGCCAGTAGCTAGCCAACATCAGAGGCTGTTTTTGCTGAGATTGTAGTTCTAAGGTAGTTCCCTATATTTATCTTTAGTTAGATCGCACATGCAATGGGTGAAAACCCACATGCAACTCCATGTGACCATCGAGCACGAATTTGTTGGTGATTTTCTGTGTTATTGTTATGGATCTACTGATTTTATAGTTTAGAAACGATAGATTTGAGTTTTGGTTAAGTTAAGTTTGATTTCGTGATGATTTGGGCAAAGTTGCCATAAAAGGAAACTTTTATGTGCAAGTCTTAGATTTGTGATGATCTAGACATGTTAGACATGTCTAGATGTTGTCAAATGTATATTGGAGTGTTTAGAAACACATTTGGGTATTTGATTTTGTCAAAAACATGGTTTTGAAAGAACTTGCTACTTTTCAAAATCAAAAGAGGGCTTTTGATGTTTTGGTAAACTTTGATTATTGAAACATGTTTAAAAATGGTTTTTAACATGTTTGAAAACTTGGAATTGTGAAAACAAGCTTTTGAACGAGAACTTGCCATTTTAGGAGACTTTGTTTGGGCAGAATGGCATAAATGGTATTTTATGCACAAACGACTTATTTTAAGTGTTCACATATGTTTTTACAAACATGCTAAAGTTATTAGTTTTATGAAATAGCATTTCATAACCATACTATCCAAAAATAGAAACTTTCTAAATATAGAAAGTTTCACGAAACGAGAACATTATGATTTTCAAACTTGATTTCGTGAAAACAGTATGAGTTGAGTCATAGGACGCATTTTAGTGTCTTACTTGCACTAAGACAACTTAACCCAACAAATGTGTCACCAACGATTCGTAGAGTCAACACAAGTCAACACACACACACACTCGGTTAAGCACACCGACACCTGGAGTTGTATGGACTACAACACACCACAGAACACATACTTACACCTATATGATTGTAGGAGCTTACTAGCAGGACTGCTATCTCTGACAGTCGCAAACACCACATAAACCGGAACTGCTTTATCAGGTGAGTTCACGGCCCCTTTTTACATTTTCTACCTTTGGGGGAGAAAACATTGCATACAACTGATTTTGATCAACATACATACTTTTGGTACATTTGTACATGCTAATATCGTATATGCATATGAGCGGCATTCATCCACAAAACTGATAAGTCCTCATTAAACACATCTCGGACCGTTAATAGCGCGTAGCGCTCAGCGTGGTAATTCTGAATAGTACTATTTGGGCCTGACAAGCCCCACTATTGTGCGCCTTATGGCCGTCCCGACTGGAGGTTGGAACAGTGCATAATTGACCAATAAACATTGCCATTGTCTAGTTGGATGGACATGGCGGGAGGCATCATGTTAGCTTCGGTTGCGAACCCGCATATGATATATAAAACTGCAAAACATTTACTTCAAACATTTTGATGTTTACTGCTGATACAAACCTGTGCTCTCACCAACCTTTGTGTTGACCCTTTTACTCGCATGTTTTCTCAGGTAACTAAGGCACGCACACAAGGATAGGATGCTAGGATGGAGTCCCATGCATCAGCTTTAGTGTCTTAAACAATTTAATAACGATTGACATTTGTTTTGTTATGTAATGTTAAATACTTAAACCGCTTCCGCACTACTACTCTTTAAGTTTTGAAAACTGTTAATCTTATGCTTCCGCAACTGGTAATTACAATGTTGTTTTCATAACTTAAACTTTTTACTTCCGCAACTCTGATTCTACTAAAGTGTTTTATCCAAGTTATTGGATGTACGTATGCAACCAGACATGTAGGTCTCGCAACATGGTGTGACCGGAGACTGCGATCCTGACAATCTGTTGTTGCTTGCGCCCCGTTCGGGACGGGATTTCTCGGGGTGCGACAGTATACCCTATATATAAGCATCGATGATACATTGATAGTAGCACCAAAAGCTTTATCAAGAGCTAGATTAGCCAATTTATTCTACATAGTCAAGCAATTTATGTTTCATTCAAGCACATTAGTCAAATTAATTAAGATTCATGTATCAATATCTGGTTTTTATTCTTACACCAAGTAAAATCAAAAATATTGATCATTATTCTCACCTGAAATCAAGTAAGCTATCGTTAAATACCAAAGTTGTCTGGTTTTAAATTTCCTTAGGCTTTCAAATATTGGTCTGAAATTGAGATACTATCACATAATACAAATACGTACAATTCGAATATGTTAAATCAATACCCAAAGTTGAAAAAAAAAATTCTGATATATATATATATATATATATATATATTAACCAAAGGTTAGAAAGACTTAAACACAAGAGGAGGGAAATAATTAACACTCGAGAAAACAGTTACTACATAAATTTTGAGAAGAAATTTCTTAAATAAATCGAAATCCTCTTAGCAAGTAAGCAAATTGAATGTAAACTCTAAAAGCGAATACATTACTCGTATATCTCTATATATTACAAATCGTAGTATATGAATTTAGACACTATTTTATACCACTAATAACATAATAAAAAGTTTATACGATTAAACCGAAAATTCAAGATAAATAAAACAATACAAGTGGAAATTAAAACTAAGAAACAGTCAACACTCGTGACAATAATTCTTAGTAAGTAAATTTCGGAACGAAATTCCCTAAAGTATGGGAGACTGTAATCCCTGAGATTTTTTAATTCAAATTTAAATTTTAAACATGCCAAATTCGATATAGGAATAATAACAACAACAACATGGGCTCATTTGACAATTGATTCGTATTTATATACACATTCATCTGTACACACACATATAAACTTAACACAGCAAACAAATAAATGTGATAAACATTTTATTATTAAGCATAATAATACTATTAATCTAAATAAAAGTCATAAAGCTTTATTAACTTTTACAAAATTATGACATTTTAAATTTATAAAACCATAAATAATTATTAATAATAATTGCTAAAAGACTTTTTTTTTAACTTCAAACGTTTTGGAAAACAAAAGTTTTATAAATCTTAAAAATAAAATTTATAAACTTTTAGTTGGTCTTGACATAATAAAAGATTGTTGATAAAACAATAGAATGAAACTGGAGGGGCTGAATGGGAAATTTTATAAACTCATATAAGAGGTTGAGAAAGTGTTAAAACTGAAATAATCACTTTAAAGACTTGAAGGGTTAAAGGTGTGAAAAGGAAACTTTTATTTCCTTCTTCTTTCTTCGTTCGAACCATTTCCCCAACCAGGTCCTTTCCTAAACCGCTTAAACACAACTAAAAATGCAAACTCCAGTAATCACACGATTACCGAATCAAATATGATCATAATCCTGATATAGATTCCAAAATTTGTCAATAAAACGCGTCATCACAAATAAACGGCAACTCGTAAAAAGGGACCTGCAATTGATTAACAAATCTGGGTCTAAATCAAAATTAAAAGAACACATATGCTCACGATTGCTCTCTGAGACAAAGGAAACCGAAGATATTCGTGAAGGTCTCCTAAATCAAAGATTCAAGTCATCATGTGACCAAGACCTGTTCATCATCAAAACACTATCCATTCGAAATCATTCAATTGAGTTTTGGTGTGCATTTAAATCAGAATTGTCCTACGAACGAAAGCCCTAACATATCTCGGGCTCACAATCGATTTTGCAATCGAATTGGATTAGAATCAATTCTAGGGTTCATATGCGTGGAGCTTGATTTCTATACGTGTGTAAGAATAAATGAAAACCAAAACGTTCAGCGAACCCCAGCTTAGACAAGTGGTAAGGTGCACGCTGGTCAGGCTCGGGGCCCAGGTTCGAAACCCGTCCGGGGCAGGTTTAACCTGCTTTGCCTTTTTCATAATTTTCATCCATTTTGTTTTATTTAAAATTCTGGAAAAGTCTTAAATTCTTAAAAAAAAATAAATAAATAAATTTCTATTAAATATGTTTTTATTTCAGAAAATTATTAAATCTATTTAGATCATTTTACTCATAAAATGATTAATAAAAAAATCATATTAGTATAAAAAAGTATTAAATACACATTTTTCACAATATTTATTATAAAGCTTATTTAAAGATTTAAATATTTAAAATCATTGTTAATTATTTAAATAATTTATATAGTTTATCATTCACAGGTTTATTGATAAAAAAAGAAGAAGTGTATTTAGCATATACTTTGAAAATATTAGACCTATTTTAAACTACACATAACTATAAAGGATATATAAAATACATAAGTGGATAAAACGATGTAAAATCGTAAGAGATTATTTTAAACAAATAGGAATGCGTAAATAAATCCTTTTTAAATACTAAATACTATAAGACAAAGGAAAGAAAAATTTTAGTTTGTTTAAATAAATTATTGATTTAAATAAACTATTGTTATTTTTTTAACCATGTTTTAGGAAACAAACTATAGAATAGTTTTAATTGATTATTCTAAACAAATGTGTTAATCATTTTTTAAATCTTTAAAAAAATGTATTTAATTAAAGAAAAAAAACCCATAGATGTTTATTTGAATTCTAAATCATTAAACTTATAAATATGAATCATTTTATGATTATTCTAAGTCATATTACAATTACTCTAGATATATTCTTTTTAGAAATTTAAAATGAACACTTTTACGCATAATCATTAAACATTATTTTTAAAAACAATAAAACAAATGGATGGAATGGGTATTTCAATGCTATGTACTAATCAAATCAAATAAGAATGTTTATAATGAATAAATATCCCTACTGAATATCATTCATAACATCGATAAATTCTTTAAGACTTCCATAGCATGCCATAGTTATTAGGAAATCAAACGTGAACCATAAGAAATTCTAAGATTTCCATTGTCTTAGGTTAAGGTGTATAATCACAACTTCTTTCACACTCATAAGCAAGAACTTGGACAAGCAAATCAAACCAAGTGAGTTTCACTCATACTCCCTCTTTTACATTTTGTACTTTTGGGATGTTACATATGTCATTATTCAATCAAACTTTGTTCTAGAGTCAAAATCAATTTGATGCAAACTATTAGTTAAAGTTGTTTGACTTATGTGCTTAGTATGCCTACTTGTTTATATTCAATGTATTATCATGTTATTCTATGTGTAGTCAATGTTACTAGTAGCTCTTGCAATATAAGTTAGGATATATTATATATTGCAAAGGTGAAAGAGCCTAAAATCTATGTGACGAGTAGTCTTTGCACAATAACTTTGGTTATTGAAAAATGCAAAGGTGAAAGAGCCTAAATTCAATTGTTGTAACTAGTAGCCTTTATTTAATGACTTGTGTCATTAAGTTAGTAAAGGTGAAAGAGCCAAAGAATCATGTTAAACTTGTAGATTATACTTGCTTTAGGTCTTATTCAATTTGGACTTTGTTTGCATTTAAACTTTTAAACATATTCTTATATTTATATATATATATATATATATATATATATATATACTAGCAGAAAACCTGCGCGATGCGGCGGTGACGATCCATTTCTAAATTGTTAATTGTAAAACTCTACTTGTAACAAGTCACATTGAAATGCGTGTAAATATGGTTCCAAATTTTTTAAACAAATCAGTATGACTTACCCTGAAAGCGTAAATTCCTTTCGAAATGTAAACCTGCTCAAATTCATTTTATATAATAAGTGAACTACTATCATTAACCTGGTTTTTATCCAAACATTCATTCAAACAAAAGTGGCTGTGTAACACCCCGACCAATGGCGGAATCATCGGAGCGTACACGAAGTGTAGATTGTTCAAAAGCACAGGGTGTTTATTTTAATACATTCAAACCATTTATTCTAATATATTCAAATTTAACATTCAAATAACATCCATTACATCATGAAGGAAATAATAATTCAAACAATTAAAGTCTAAACATAAAACAAAACTAAATTTAAATTTCCTTGCAGGCCTAAGTAGCATTTCCACCTGAAACATGTTTAAATAAAAGGGTCAACTATAAAGTTGGTGAGCTTCACAGGTTTAAGCACACACACCAAAATAGTTGAATAAATGTTTATAAATGTTATAAATGATATGTGTAACAAAGCAATATGAACATACAATATTGAATTAGTAAATAAAGCAGATCAACTAATGTTAACAGAATAATGTTTGACCATGGTAAGCATCGCAATGCTTGAACTAGTAACTATCACTGCGGGCTTCCCCCGAAGGGTAAATCAAACACAGTGGAATGGCCGGTAATGTAACATCTGTACATTTAGTCATGGTAGTCGTAAACAGTGTTAGAACAATGTGTATTTATATTCAATCAATCAATGTGATTCATGTGTTCATGATTGTGTTTGTGTGAGATAGGATCTCAATTATTTAGGAACAAGTATGTATTATTTATTTACAGTCGATTGCACTAGGCAAGAACAGTATTGTATTATATCGAAACAGTGGTGGGATGACGTCAGATAAGGCAGGTAGCTGGACTCTGGGGTATGCCCTATACATATATTGCGTTTGGTGTAATGGAATGGTGTTAGTGCGTAGTGTTATGACGAATAGTATGACAAACAAATTAATTAAACAAGATCGTAATGCGTAAGCGAGACTGAGTATAGTTATGGGTGACGATCCATAAAGATACGAATGTTGAACTTATAATTATGAGTAAATGTCTATAAATAAATAATACAATCGAAAAACGTACGCGATTGCGGGTATACACGTAATTGTATTTGTTTAACGGTCTGACAACGAACGAAATGTAAAAATAAATAAAATAATTTATTTTACATTTTTACAATTTTGAAACTCATCAAAATGATGAAAATAATAACTATTTTATTTAAAACGCGTAAAATGCGCGTTACGTTCCGAAAACGCGAACCGAGCAACTGAAACGAACCCGAATACCCCGAGGGTATATAAACACCAAATGAAGGTGCTTCCTTTCATTTATTGCAGCCCAACCCTCTCTCTCTCTAAGATTTTCGGTTGCCACTTTCTCACACTAGAAAACATCACTAAAATCTTCATATCTCTTTCGTTTCTTGATGAAAATGGATGATTCTTGAACCTACGCGAAGCTCTCGACATTCCCTACACGGAAGTACAAAGGATCTGAAGTTGTAGCCGACCAAAAACGAGGTATAAAGCCATGAATATTCTGAAAAAATAGGGTTTTTGTATGTGTTTGTCTAACCCCAAATCTAGTCAGTTCTAAGCCATTTCAGTCGAACCCACAACATTTCGAGGAGGTGTTTACAAGTAGCCATAGCATGGGAACGGTTGGATTAAATGTGACATCCACCACTACTTTCAGGTTTGACTTTGACTTTTTATTATTTTGAGTTTGACTTTGACCAAGTTGTGACAAACTGACGTTGTTTATGTAGAAACACTTTAGACATGTATCGTAGTGTTTTTACATTTAGACGAAAAATCGACACTAAACAAATAATTTACAATGGTAGTTGTAAATTTTTGTTCGGCACACATTGATGGTACACAATTAAGTTAACATACATTTACGTTAGTAATGATAGTAAAATAACACAAATATTATTATAGAATTTTATAAAGGATAAATATCAAAGTACTAGAGTACCAAAATGAGACAATGTAACACATGAGGAAGTCATGTGTCATATGATAGGTTCATTTCCATTTTAATGTTTTGAAAGAAAATTAATATAATATAAATAAATAAATAAATAAATAAATTATTATTACCTTAAAATACCCATAGGGGGTTTTGGTCACAACATTAAAGAAAAGAAAGAGTTACAAAACTCTTTTAAAATGTCCATAACTTCCATCTTAAATTTCCATTTTAATGCATTGCTTTAAAAACCATTTGGTGAGCCATTTCCATTTCATTTTGTAGTCTTTTTTTCTTTCTTGAGACCAGCCGTAGATACACATACATACCATCAATTTGATTTTTTTTCAAGCTATAACAATTATTCTAGAAGCTTAAGTCTCAAACTTGGGGTGTTTAGGTAAGGTTACAATTGTTTTGTTTTCATTTCTTTCATTTTTGATGCATTTCTTTGCATCTACATTCAAAGATAAATGAATATATATGATGGTTTGATAACCATTTGTATGTGTTCATAATCATCAAACATGAGTGCATATGAAATCACCCATATTCCATGTGCAAATTATGTAAAATGATGTATATGTTCTTTATTGGTTTTCAAAAACTATTGATTTTATGTTTATTTCATCAAGATAAAATGATGGTCATTCACAAAATGTGGATTAGAAACACATAATAATACTACAAATAATTTATTTTTTTTATTTTTATTCTTTTTATTTTGATTTTTGGGTGAAAAACTCCATGATTCATTATATACATTTTCAATCAGATTGCTGATTGAAATTTTGGACTCATTTGGATAAACCATAACTCAGTCAAAAATGAACCAATTTGGACGATTCTTGAGTCTAAAATTAAGTTCAAAGAGTTATCTTTCCAACCCATATGGTCTCGTATTTTTTTGACAAGTTTTACTTAGTCAAACAGTCGATACAAAATTGCTACTCCAGTTCGTGCTGAAACTGGCAGATTCATGTGTCGACTTAGAAAATTCATAACTAATTCATTTCTTAGCCAAATTTCGTGAATTTTATATCAAAATCTAGCTTATTGAGTCTACTTTTAAACCCTTCAGTAATATATTTATTTTATTTTAGTTTTTATTTCGAAACAGTAGTCACAAGATCAGTGCTCAGGAAGATTTCATTTCTGTGAGACCTGAACGTGTGTTATTTATTCAAGGGTCTTACAAAACCCAATAAATTATAGAAAAATAATTTATGACATAATAAGACATGTATATTACCCATATAAAATTTTCATAATTTAATCATGACATGTATTATCACATGGTTAGCACAAATAACATATAATTTAACGCGACTCCAAGATATCATTTTGGGATACAATTTATATGACATATTTATACATAACAAATAAATATGTTACATTTTATAACAACATATATATATATATATGCTTTGTTAAAGTAATGTGCTAACCTAATATTTGTAAACGATATTTGTCAAGATCGAAAATTAAAAGTAATTACACGATCATTAGACAACGTTAGTGACACATGTGTATCGTACTTGTAGATATTCTCGTGTGAAGAAGAATTTGCTATTGCAACAAAATTTCAAGTGTGTTCATACTATTATCATAGGTGAGTTTCATAGCCCCTATTACTTGTTTTGTTTTCATCATCGGGGTGAAAAACACACTACGATTACATTACATTTTATTCAAAATATATGCCAATGTATACTTGTTGCTTTGTGTTTGATATGTTATGTGCTTGGGTGTTTCTTATTGTACATTTACGAACAACGAAATAACGTAAGTCCCATTTCATTTCACAATCATTTAACTCGCGAGACGAGCCGATGGACAGGTATTGGATAGATCTATTCGGGGTTGACAACCCTCATCTATGGTTTGGTCGCACCAACCACCGCCTCCGTTGTGGGCAAATAGATGAATATACTCCAACGTTTGGCACATTTGGATACATTTGGTTACATTTGACAATAGCTTGATGTTGTTGTCTTGGGCAGTCAGTCATAGGTTTGATTGTGAACCCATGTTACATTTCTATCTTACACTTTGTACTTGTATTACTTGGCATACGATATGCGCATACATATAAACATTTTATTGAGTCAAAACCTATGATCTCACCAACTTTCTAGTCGACGTTTTAAGTGTGTTTTTCAGGTAACAATTCTTGAGGAGACAAGATACTAAAGTTTCAAGTTATTACTGTTTTCTTTTAATTTCTCATTTGAGGACTACTATTTCAGTTTATTTTTCCGGATTGTATTTCTGCCCGCGTATGTTGTTTGGTTGCTTATACTGTTTTGGATTGTTTGTGGATTGATTAACATTAGAACCTTGCTATGTAACATGCATACTTAGTCGTTTTGACGAACGTATGTCGTGGTACATTTATTAGCATTATATATAATATTCTCTCATATAAATGTGCTACGATATACGATCAGTCGCATTCCCGCGTTTCCGCCAACGGTGGGGTGTGACAGATTGGTATCAGAGCCATAGGTTATAGAGAATTTGGTTGACCTAGAGACCTAGACTATAACTATCGCTCATCTTGGGATTATTTTTGCCATACTCGTATTTATAATTAAACTTTTGCAGCAATGTCGTCAAGTTCTAAGAACTTTTTCATCAAGAAGATTCCCATCATCAACCTTGTTTCTGATAGCGAATCTGATCCGTCTGAACATACGGCCCCACCAAGTGAGGAGGAAGAAGTTAGCAGTAGGGCTCCTGCTAGCCCTGTTCCAGCACCGATCGCACCGGTGAATCCACCCGTAGCACCACCACCACCACCACGTGTTACTCGTTTTTACGGTAACTATCGGGTAACTGCCCGGAAGACGACTGGTTTACCTCGCAAGAGAACACTCGCCACACGAGACCCGCCAAAACCAGACACGGAGTCTGAGATACCTATTCGTGAAATCGGGGAATGTTCGCGCCAAGGTGTGATTCAGAGTTATCTACAACGCTCTGAGTTCACTCTATGGGAGCAGGAGATAAGTCAAAGGCAAAACTTGCAGAACACGCGTTTGAACAACATTTCTGAAGTGTTGGACGAACAGAAGGACAGTACTGAATACCTTGTGGGAGCCATGGACAACATGGTGGAGGCATTTGTATTGGTTCAGAAGCAAGCAAAGATGGCTAGGATCCTTGGTGTTACTGCGATTGTTGCAGCTTTTGTTGTGATAATCGTGTCTATTAATTTCCATTTATTTTAAGTGGAACGTACAATCGCTTACCTATTTTGTGATTGGATGACAAGTGAATACACTGCATCTAATGTTTATGCTATTAAGATATCATCGTATTTACTTTTATTTTATTATGAACTACGTTATGTTTTATATGTGGTTATGTGTCATCTATATGAAAGTTTTTCTATGAGTTGATAACTTTAAGGTCTAAATATTAGTTAATATTTCGTATTAGACAATGGCTGAATCCGGGAGCGCACCAGATTTTATAGCAATAATAGAACAACAAATTGCGGCAGCTATCCCAACAATAGTAGCTCAAGTTAGTGCTAGCCTCAGAAACAATGGAGGCTCAGGAGGAGGATCAGAGAATGAAAATTCTGGTGGTAATGACAATGGAACGGGAGGTAACAACAATGAAGATAATGGTGGTAATAACAATAATTCAAATGGAAATGGTCACACTGGTGGAGGTAGTATCGGAGGAGCAAACAACATAAAACGAGGATGCACCTATAAGGAGTTCGTGGCGTGCAAACCTAAAGATTTCAATGGCAAGGATGGAGCAATAGGCGTGTTGCGTTGGATAGAGAAAATGGAAACAGTTATCAACATCAGTGATTGTCAAGAAAATCAAAAAGTGAAGTATGCTACTTGCTCATTCCAAGGGAAAGCATTGACATGGTGGAACACACAGGTTCAGGCAAGAGGTAGAGAAGCAATAGCACAAATGACATGGGAGGAGTTAACAATGCTGATGATTGATGAATATTGCCCCAAAAATGAAATGCAGAAGTTGGAGCATGAGTTTTGGAACTTAACCATGGTTGGAGCTGATCATGCTGGATATACTGATCGATTCTATGAACTGGCAAAATTGGTTCCACACCTAGTTACACCAGAAACCAAGAGAATCGATCGTTATATATGGGGACTTGCACCCGAGATTCGAGGTATGGTACAAGCAGCTGAACCTACAACTCTTCAAAGTGCAATTTTGAAAGCTGCTGCTCTAACTGATGAGATGGTGAGAATTGGGAAACTGAGTAAAAGCAGTGACAAAAGGAAGCAGTCTGGGAATCCATTCAAGAAATCTGAGAAGAAAGCTAAAGTGATACGGAATTTTGCAGTGACCACTCAAGAACCCAAGAAGCAGTATGGGGGAAATCTACCAAAATGTGACAAATGCAATTTTCATCATCAAGGTCAATGCTTTACTTGCACCATTTGTCATAAACCAGGACACACGGCTAAATTTTGTCGAAGCAACAATCAAGGACAGGCCAAGCAGAGGGCGTGTTTTGAATGTGGTAACCCAAACCATTTTCGAGATACGTGCCCACAATTAAATTGGACTGCAACAAACAATAATGGGAATCAAGCTCCGGTCAATAACGGGAACCAAGCTCGAGGTCGTGCATTTGTTATTGGTGCGAATGATGCTCGCCAAGACCCTCACGTTGTTACGGGTACGTACATTCTTAATAATCATTACGCTTCAGTATTATTCGACACTGGAGCCGATACATGTTTTGTATCCACTGAATTTGCCCCATTACTTGATATTGCTCCTAGTTGCTTAAACAATTCATTTACTGTTGAACTAGCGAATGGCAAATTGGTTGAGGCTAGAAATGTTATTAAGAATTGTACTTTGCAATTAGAAGATCATACATTTAGAATAGATCTTATACCGTTTGAACTAGGTAGTTTTGATTTAGTTGTTGGAATGGATTGGTTGTCCAAACATCGTGCCGAAATAGTATGTCACGAAAAGATTGTTCGAATTCCACTACCAGATGGAGATGTTCTTAACATTCAAGGAGAGAAACCCGATAGGGAATTGAAGTTTATCTCATGCATGAAGGCTCGAAAATATTTGCAAAAACAATGCTACGCATTGTTGGCTCACGTAATTAAAAAGAAAAAGGAGGAGAAACAAATACAAGACATTCCAATTGTTAAAGACTACCCCAAAGTCTTTCCAGAAGACTTAACTGGATTGCCACCTCGACGTCAAGTGGAATTTCGTATAGATCTAGTTCCAGGAGCAGCACCTGTGGCCAAGGCTCCATATCGACTAGCACCCTCGGAATTACAGGAGTTGTCAAGCCAATTACAAGAACTCTTAGATAAAGGTTTCATCAGATCAAGTTCCTCGCCTTGGGGAGCACCGATCTTATTCGTGAAGAAAAAAGACGGATCTTTCCGTATGTGCATTGACTATCGAGAGCTAAACAAATTGACCGTTAAGAACAGATATCCACTCCCAAGGATTGACGATCTTTTCGATCAATTGCAAGGCGCTACGTGTTTCTCCAAGATAGATCTTCGGTCAGGATACCATCAATTGAGGGTTCATGAGGATGACATTCCTAAAACTGCTTTCAGGACTAGGTACGGTCACTATGAATTCTTAGTAATGCCGTTTGGGGTAACTAATGCACCTGCGGTATTCATGGATTTAATGAACCGAGTTTGCAAACCGTATTTGGATAAATTCGTGATTGTTTTCATTGATGATATCCTGATATACTCAAAAACAAAAGAGGAACATGAGCAACATTTGAGATTAACCTTGGAATTACTCGAAAAGGAAAAACTTTATGCCAAATTCTCTAAATGTGAATTTTGGCTAGATGAGGTACGATTCCTTGGACATGTGATTAATGACAAAGGGATTCATGTGGATCCTAGTAAAATTGAAGCTGTCAAGAAATGGGAAACACCAAAGACACCATCCGAAATCCGTCAATTTTTGGGACTAGCAGGGTACTATCGTCGATTTATAGAGAATTTCTCTAGAATCGCCCAACCCTTAACTCAGTTGACCCAAAAGGATAGAAAATTTGACTGGGGAGAAAAACAAGAAGAAGCATTTAAAATGCTAAAGCATAAGTTGTGTAATGCACCAATTTTAGCATTACCAGAAGGAACTGAAAATCTTGTGGTATTCTGTGATGCATCTCATCAAGGACTTGGGTGTGTTTTGATGCAAAATGATAAGGTCATTGCATATGCGTCCCGACAACTCAAAATCCATGAGAAAAATTACACAACTCATGACTTAGAATTGGGAGCTGTAGTATTTGCATTAAAAATTTGGAGACATTATTTGTATGGTACTAAATGTACTGTATACACTGATCACAAAAGTCTTCAACATATTTTTGATCAGAAAGATTTAAATATGCGTCAACGACGCTGGATTGAATTACTCAGTGATTATGATTGTGATATCCGGTATCACCCGGGCAAAGCTAACGTGGTAGCAGATGCACTGAGCAGAAAAGAAAGAAATAAACCATTGAGAGCACGAGCTTTGGGAATGTCAATACAGACGGACCTTAAAACTCAAATTCTTGAAGCTCAAGAACAAGCAGTGCAAGAAGAGAATCTAGGAAATGAAGCGTTACATGGATTAGACAAACAATTTGAAGTTAAACCCGACGGAGTCCGTTACTTTGTCAACAGAATTTGGGTACCTTTCTTCAATAACGTAAGAGAATTAGTTATGTATGAAGCTCACAAGACGAAATACTCCATTCATCCAGGATCAGATAAAATGTATCATGATCTCAAGGACAATTATTGGTGGCCTGGAATGAAAAAGGATGTCGCCACATACGTTGGGAAATGCTTGACTTGCTCCAAAGTCAAGGCAGAACATCAAAAACCATCTGGATTATTACAACAACCTGAAATACCAGAATGGAAGTAGGAAAACATTACCATGGATTTCATAACAAAATTACCAAAGACATCTAGTGGTTATGACACTATTTGGGTTATCGTTGATCGAATGACGAAATCAGCTCATTTCTTGCCAATCCGTGAAGATTACAAAATGGATAAACTAGCAAGAATTTATTTAAATGAAATCATTACAAGACACGGGGTTCCTGTGTCCATTATTTCTGACAGAGACAGTCGGTTCACTTCTAGATTCTGGCAGACGCTGCAAGAAGCTCTCGGAACACGATTAAATCTCAGTACAGCCTATCACCCTCAAACTGACGGGCAAAGTGAACGAACAATTCAAACACTCGAGGATATGCTTAGAGCATGTGTGATCGACTTTGGTGGTAATTGGGATACCCATTTACCCTTAATCGAATTTTCTTACAACAATAGTTATCATACGAGTATTCAATGTGCACCATTTGAGGCGTTGTATGGACGTAAGTGTCGATCGCCTCTATGTTGGGCAGAGATTGGGGACAGTCAACTAACAGGTCCGGAGATTGTCCAAGAAACTACTGATAAGATATTTAAAATCAAAGACCGACTGAAAGCTGCAAGAGACAGACAGAAAAGTTACGCCGACAATCGAAGGAAGCCGTTAGAATTTCAAATTGGGGACAAAGTTCTTTTGAAAGTGTCGCCTTGGAAGGGGGTAGTACGCTTTGGGAAGAAGGGCAAACTAGCTCCGAGATATGTTGGACCTTTCAAGATTATTGAAAGAGTTGGACAAGTGGCTTACAAATTAGAATTTCCACAAGAGCTCAACAGTGTGCATAATGTTTTTCATGTTTCAAATCTGAAGAAGTGCTTAGCAGATGATACTTTGCATGTTCCTCTTGAAGAAGTTCAGCTTGACAATAAACTACATTTCATAGAAGAACCGGTTGAAATTATGGACCGAGAAATCAAGAAACTGAAACGAAGTCGTATACCAATTGTTAGAGTCAGGTGGAACTCAAAGCGAGGGCCAGAATTCACTTGGGAACGAGAGGATCAAATGAAACTCAAGTACCCACATCTCTTTGATAGTCAACCTGTTGAAACCAACACTTATTGAATTTCGGGACGAAATTCGTTTAACGGGGGGAGTCTGTGACATCCACCACTACTTTCAGGTTTGACTTTGACTTTTTATTATTTTGAGTTTGACTTTGACCAAGTTGTGACAAACTGACGTTGTTTATGTAGAAACACTTTAGACATGTATCGTAGTGTTTTTACATTTAGACGAAAAATCGACACTAAACAAATAATTTACAATGGTAGTTGTAAATTTTTGTTCGGCACACATTGATGGTACACAATTAAGTTAACATACATTTACGTTAGTAATGATAGTAAAATAACACAAATATTATTATAGAATTTTATAAAGGATAAATATCAAAGTACTAGAGTACCAAAATGAGACAATGTAACACATGAGGAAGTCATGTGTCATATGATAGGTTCATTTCCATTTTAATGTTTTGAAAGAAAATTAATATAATATAAATAAATAAATAAATAAATAAATTATTATTACCTTAAAATACCCATAGGGGGTTTTGGTCACAACATTAAAGAAAAGAAAGAGTTACAAAACTCTTTTAAAATGTCCATAACTTCCATCTTAAATTTCCATTTTAATGCATTGCTTTAAAAACCATTTGGTGAGCCATTTCCATTTCATTTTGTAGTCTTTTTTTCTTTCTTGAGACCAGCCGTAGATACACATACATACCATCAATTTGATTTTTTTTTCAAGCTATAACAATTATTCTAGAAGCTTAAGTCTCAAACTTGGGGTGTTTAGGTAAGGTTACAATTGTTTTGTTTTCATTTCTTTCATTTTTGATGCATTTCTTTGCATCTACATTCAAAGATAAATGAATATATATGATGGTTTGATAACCATTTGTATGTGTTCATAATCATCAAACATGAGTGCATATGAAATCACCCATATTCCATGTGCAAATTATGTAAAATGATGTATATGTTCTTTATTGGTTTTCAAAAACTATTGATTTTATGTTTATTTCATCAAGATAAAATGATGGTCATTCACAAAATGTGGATTAGAAACACATAATAATACTACAAATAATTTATTTTTTTTATTTTTATTCTTTTTATTTTGATTTTTGGGTGAAAAACTCCATGATTCATTATATACATTTTCAATCAGATTGCTGATTGAAATTTTGGACTCATTTGGATAAACCATAACTCAGTCAAAAATGAACCAATTTGGACGATTCTTGAGTCTAAAATTAAGTTCAAAGAGTTATCTTTCCAATCCATATGGTCTCGTATTTTTTTGACAAGTTTTACTTAGTCAAACAGTCGATACAAAATTGCTACTCCAGTTCGTGCTGAAACTGGCAGATTCATGTGTCGACTTAGAAAATTCATAACTAATTCATTTCTTAGCCAAATTTCGTGAATTTTATATCAAAATCTAGCTTATTGAGTCTACTTTTAAACCCTTCAGTAATATATTTATTTTATTTTAGTTTTTATTTCGAAACAGTAGTCACAAGATCAGTGCTCAGGAAGATTTCATTTCTGTGAGACCTGAACGTGTGTTATTTATTCAAGGGTCTTACAAAACCCAATAAATTATAGAAAAATAATTTATGACATAATAAGACATGTATATTACCCATATAAAATTTTCATAATTTTATCATGACATGTATTATCACATGGTTAGCACAAATAACATATAATTTAACGCGACTCCAAGATATCATTTTGGGATACAATTTATATGACATATTTATACATAACAAATAAATATGTTACATTTTATAACAACATATATATATATATGCTTTGTTAAAGTAATGTGCTAACCTAATATTTGTAAACGATATTTGTCAAGATCGAAAATTAAAAGTAATTACACGATCATTAGACAACGTTAGTGACACATGTGTATCGTACTTGTAGATATTCTCGTGTGAAGAAGAATTTGCTATTGCAACAAAATTTCAAGTGTGTTCATACTATTATCATAGGTGAGTTTCATAGCCCCTATTACTTGTTTTGTTTTCATCATCGGGGTGAAAAACACACTACGATTACATTACATTTTATTCAAAATATATGCCAATGTATACTTGTTGCTTTGTGTTTGATATGTTATGTGCTTGGGTGTTTCTTATTGTACATTTACGAACAACGAAATAACGTAAGTCCCATTTCATTTCACAATCATTTAACTCGCGAGACGAGCCGATGGACAGGTATTGGATAGATCTATTCGGGGTTGACAACCCTCATCTATGGTTTGGTCGCACCAACCACCGCCTCCGTTGTGAGCAAATAGATGAATATACTCCAACGTTTGGCACATTTGGATACATTTGGTTACATTTGACAATAGCTTGATGTTGTTGTCTTGGGCAGTCAGTCATAGGTTTGATTGTGAACCCATGTTACATTTCTATCTTACACTTTGTACTTGTATTACTTGGCATACGATATGCGCATACATATAAACATTTTATTGAGTCAAAACCTATGATCTCACCAACTTTCTAGTCGACGTTTTAAGTGTGTTTTTCAGGTAACAATTCTTGAGGAGACAAGATACTAAAGTTTCAAGTTATTACTGTTTTCTTTTAATTTCTCATTTGAGGACTACTATTTCAGTTTATTTTTCCGGATTGTATTTCTGCCCGCGTATGTTGTTTGGTTGCTTATACTGTTTTGGATTGTTTGTGGATTGATTAACATTAGAACCTTGCTATGTAACATGCATACTTAGTCGTTTTGACGAACGTATGTCGTGGTACATTTATTAGCATTATATATAATATTCTCTCATATAAATGTGCTACGATATACGATCAGTCGCATTCCCGCGTTTCCGCCAACGGTGGGGTGTGACATTAAAGGAACGAGGTTGGATGGTGGTGATGATAACAGGTTCGTCGAGGGGGAGTCTGCATCAAATGGGTCACGAACCTTCAAGTTCTAGCCGAACCCGACCAGCCAAACCCTTGGCAAGGGGGGTGGCCGAAACTGTTGCGAAGCCACGGGAGGGAGTGGCGAACCATCAACCTATGAACCTTGCTAGCCGAACCATTGTCATGAACGAACCCTGCATGGGATGAGCCTCCAACACGAACCCTTGCTGAACTATGTAGTCGGCCGAACCCATCCATATTTCAGACGAACCTAATGATAGCCACGAACCCACCTGAGCCGAATCCTTGCTTGGTGGTGAACCATGCCTAACCCTGGCAAACCTGCGTGCTTACTGGTCATTAGCCGAACCTTAGGTGGCTTCACGGACCTTCACTGAATCTAGCATGCAACGAACCCTCATCATCCACAGCCGAACCTAGGATTCGCCAACCTTAAATTCCGAACCTATGAGCGCCATAGCCGAGCCTTGTGATCATATGTGCTACGAACCTTGTGGAACTCATTTAGCCGAACCTTGTTCCCTCGAACCCAAAAGGTTCGCTGACCAAGTGATCTTTCGGCTGAAACATCCGTGGGATCCCATGTATTCAAATTACCCTCAGCCCATATAGGTGTAATTAAGCTCAAGGAAAGATTCCACACATTTATATGGCCCAACAAATCTATTAACCGGCCCAAGGCCAATCATCTTTCGGCCCATGTCTAACCTAAGAGGCCCATGGCCTTTGTTTAAGCCCACCATGGTTTCATGGGCTCAATGCCCAATGTTTGGCCCACAATATAAAGTAATTGTGAATTGATCTTATTTGGTTTAAATTTATAACTTAACATAATTAAGAGATCAAGTCATATTCCCAAAGACTTAAAACAATTCGAACATCTTTCCAAACTACATGTTTAACAAGGTTTATCAAATTCACAAACACATGTTATTTTATGTGTGAGGCCCCTAAACCGGGCACCTCACAGAGGTTGGTTTTCATCAAAACACATAGTTCTTAAACTAAAAACTTTCCTAATCATGCAGCGGAAATGTAAACATAGTTTGATAAAAAGAAATCAAGAAAGTGTCTGTATCAAAAACATATCGAATTGCCAAAACCAACGGATTGTATGAGTTGATGCCCGAGCTTCATGCCTTCTCTTATCATAACTTTAACCTGACTTACATGCTAAATCAAGTCAGCTTACGCTGGTGAGTTCTAGTTTTCATAAAACGTCATAAACATTTTGTTAAGTTAGAACATGATTAACATAAAAACATCATTTCGTTCACATAACCCAAAACGTTGTCACATAAGCACCATAATCATCATCATCATACAACCACTGTAACAGTAGGCTTATGCCGGCACAAGGCTCCATAACCGTTGATCTGCCCCACCGAAGCGTTCTACAGATTCCATACTTACCCAGTAGCAAGTACTGGAGCAACCATTCTTACCCCATACGAATATGGGAGCAACGCCATACTTACCCCGTAACGAGTACGGGAGCAACCATACTTTCCCCATACGAATACGTGAGCAACCATACTTACCCCATACGAATATGGGAGCAACGTCATACTTACCCCGTAACGAGTACGGGAGCAACCATACCTACCCAGTAACAATTACTGGAGCAAACATACTTACCCCATACGAATATGGGAGCAACCATCGTAACATGATACATTAGCACCATATCATCATTCAGAATAACATCGTAACATTATCCTAATAACATAGGATTTCTCATAACAGGCTATGCTAGTATCATATCATCATAACATCCTGGCATCATACACATGTCATGCTAGCAGCACATCATCATAACATTCATCAGGGCATCATAAACACATTATGCTAGCATATATTCGTCATAGCATCATACTTTCATCATAGCCTGCCTAGGATTTCATTATAACATAACATCTGTAATTATCATCATAGCATGTTATCATTCAGTTTATCATCATAACATACTAACATGCATAATTCATGCTAACACATAAACATGCACACATAGTCAGGGCATATCATCATTCATTCATCATCATCATAAGCACATAACATCATAGACATAACAATAAGCATGTATGCCAGCCCAAAACATTAAACATAAAATAGGGCGTCTAGAACTCACCTGATAATGGCTCCTTGTCTTCTTAACCGAACTCCTTAGTTAAGACTTGGGAACCTACATTATTACATCGTCTCATCACATACCATTCTTAGACTTAGGATATATCCTAAGTCCTCATAGTTAACTAGTCCCCGTTATAAGCTCAAGTTCCCAAACCCTAGCAAAGTATTCGAAATACTCGAGGTTCGTTAAGCATCCCATACTCGAAACCCATGTACACGAAACACCCAAAGTACACGAAACCTTGTGTACTCGAACATTCATGTGTAATCGAACTAGGGTACACGAAAGCACTGTATTTGAAACTGGTATACTCGAAATGCTCTACTCGAATTCTACCTGCTCGAAATGATACATTTTCGTGTACTCATCTTTTCACCATAAACCATCTCCGAAATTCATCTAAGATCATGGGGATCTAGTCTTGGGTTCCTTATGTTGTTACCAACACAATAGAACCACAAAGTTTCGAACTGTATGCATAAAGGTGTGAGCTTTATGCATAAGTTCGCTTTTTCATAAAAATCCTAACTTTCTAGTTTAGAACACTTACTTGAAAGTAGATGAGCACTCTTGTAGATCCTCGTGTGTTTCCTCTTCCTTTTGGTTGATTAAAAGCTCGATCTTGAAGTTCTGGGATTCTACTTTGTGTACTCGGGAGACAATGCGTTCTAGCCAAAGGTTCGCACAATTCCCAAGGCACCACTATTTATAGGCAAGGATTGGTACTCGAAATCTTGAGTACACGAATTCTGGCATACTCGAAAACTGGTGTACTCGAAATCTTACCAGTTTCGAGTACACGATCTGTAATCCTCACTTTGGTTATTTTTCGTCGATCTTCCTGCAAGTTACTTATTCGTTACTCGTACGTAGGATCCAAATAACTTGTATTAGAAAATTTAGGGTGTTACAAGTCTCCCCTCCTTACAATAGGTTTCGTCCCGAAACCTGCCTTGTGTAACACCCCGACCGGCGGCGGAATCGTCGGGATGCTATGAGGGATGTGTAGATTGTTCAAAAGCTCGTGGGCATCTAAATCAAATCATCATATATCAATCAATCAACCATATTAATTACACAAAAATCATGTTCATCATGAAATAGTTACAACAAATACAAAAGAGATTTAGCTATCTAACTAAATTCTAATCGCCAGATATTTAGTTATTTAGCTAAGTCCAAGATCCTATATGATGATGTCCAAAATAGAAGAGATCACCCTCTTCATCCTACTTGTCTCCATCACCTGAAACATGTAAGAAATCAAGTGTCAACTACAAAGTAGTTGGTGAGTAATCATAAGTTTTTATACTTAAAAAGTTTTATAAAATGAATTTAAAAGTTTAAGTTGAAAATGGTTTTATAAAAGTTTAGATAAAACGCGTATAAATACTTATGACTTTCTGAGAAATCCACAATAATACCTGTATGAGATAATCCAACAAATTCCCAAACTCAACAATCAATCACATACAAAAACACATAATCACATAACCAATCAGTCATAATCAATCATAAATAATCGTAGTCAATAATAGATAATCAAACCACAAACCAATCAACCAATCTCAGCATCAATATTCTCAAATAATGTTCGTGACTATACATGGTCATTATGTAATTAACATAAGTTAAAAACATGATCCATGGAGTGGTCGCTAACCACGTGACAATACATGAAGTCAAAGCAATTAACCGAAGTTAAAGGCAATGCTTCACAGAGTGGAAATAATCCACGTGACAATACACGATGTCAAATCAATTAACCGAGGTTAAGAGCTATGATTCTCGGAATCTGTGACAATACTTGTAATCTTTGTTATTGGCCGAGGTCAATAACAATGTTTACATGGATCTAAGATAATAAAAGATAATCCAATAATAATGATAATTTCAAATGTGAATATCATATTGATAAACAGGTATTAACCTTGTGTTACCAAATAATATTTAGTTTGGAATACATGCTTCACCTCCGAGTTTTTAAAACGAAACAGTTTAAAGAAAGGAGGTTATGAGAACTCACCTGCAATCCTTAGACTCTGTGTTCTCGTATTATGCGCGCTCGCGTAAGTAAATCCAAACACTCAACAACCTGTAATTATAAGTGTGTTTGTGATCATAAGCATATGTGTTTTATTAACGCCAATTATCCTTAAGTGTTAGCCTCTTTCTTTTTAAACCATCGGTGTTTTGTTAACCGAGTTTATTTATCCTAAATTAATGTATAACACTTAGAGTTTATTGATGATCATTATGAAATTTCGGTTTAAACTTGCTATTTTAAGTCATTCAATAATAACCATTATTAGATATTTCTCTATGCGTCTCCCATGGATATGTTTACTTCTATATATCAACCTTAATCATATATCCACCTTTACATGCATGTTCAAATATACTAACCACCACCATTACTTGAATTATAAAACCCATTTAAATTTAATGAAATTGTATTGAAACTATTCCCATTCAAGAATCAAACAATATAACTCACAATTTAAACTTATATTATTTAGAAAGGTGGTAAGTAACATTTCCCATGCATGTATGGATACGTTCTTCTATATTTACACCCATATACTTGATTACATACCCTTAGTTACTTAGTTTAACGAACTTGAGTTCAACTAGCCTCAAGACCAGCGAACCTATTAAATATATGGGCCAAGGTTCGGCCCTCAATATGCAAGGTTCGTGGTCCTTGGTTCGCACCCCAAATGCAAGGGTTCGGCTATAAGAGGTCAAAGGTTCGGCCAGCTTAGTCATGAAAGGTTCGGTTCCCACGTCTAGTTATAAGGTTCGTGAAATGAGAGAGGTTCGCTTGGCAGCCAAGGTTCGGGGACTAGAGGGGGTTCGGCTAAACCATAAGGTTCGCCGTTGATCCAAGGTTTGGCTCTATAGATTCCCGCTCAGAAGGTTCGTTCAGAACAGGAGAGTTCGGCTGAGTCTTAATGGTTCGCTAGGGTTTGTGATGGCTAGGGTTCGCCCAAACCGAGGGTTCGGCCAGGGCAGCCCTCGTCTACACAGGTTCGCCCGTCCCTCAGATGTTCATCATCATCTCCAGCGCATCAACCATGGCAACCTGTTACACTCACTCATTCGACCCTATACATACACGGTTTAACCATACAACACTCCTAAAATCGTTTAAAAGTCAACACCCATGTTCTTATAAAGTTGCTCAACAAAACCGCAAAGAAAGATGTAGATTTACCTCGAAATCATGATCTACAGCTGGGTTTCTTTGTATCCCCTTGTTCCTCTCGATCACACGAACGCGTAGGCGCCAAGATCTCGCGATTTCGTTGGGAAACGAAGAAGTTATGCTAGTGAGAAGTTAGAGAGAGAAATTGTGACGAATTTT
Organism: Mikania micrantha; assembly: GCA_009363875.1. Classification (NCBI taxonomy): domain Eukaryota; kingdom Viridiplantae; phylum Streptophyta; class Magnoliopsida; order Asterales; family Asteraceae; genus Mikania; species Mikania micrantha. The sequence goes on along the minus strand of CM018691.1, from coordinate 68,507,748 downwards.
GAGATCTAGAGAGAGAGAGTGTTCTTGCAAAGTGGAGGAGAAGAAGAAGATCATGGATTTTATAGTCCAGGTACTCTTTGCATGCTCGGTCCCGTTTTTATCGCGATAAAATAAGTAATATGCTCGGTTTTAACGTAAAACACATTTTGAATATAAAACATTTAAATAAATAAGTTTTGTTTTCAATAAAAGTAGTTTTCAAATAAAAATGTTTAAATAAAAAGTCTCCGCTTATTTTCGTTAAATACGTTATTTAAAATAACCGATTATCCGAATTTAATTTAAGATGTGATTCCTAATAGACGTTTTAAGATTCTATTTATTAATTTAATATCGTTTGATATTATTTAATTTGTCTCGTCGAAACACGTTACTCGCGTACGTATTCGTAAAGGTCGTCACCCTTGCGAATCCAACGCTCGTACCGTAATTCGATTTGATTTACAATTTATGGAATATCATTTCAGTATATTATTCTTAATAATTATATTCGTGTGAATCGTCACTCACGCGAATACATTATTAAGTTAATATTTCTGAATCAACATTCGCGTTTAAGAAATGTTCGTAACCTCACTTCGCGTAATTAATTCCCATTAATCATTAACTTTAATATTATCATTCCCAAACCAAAACCCACTAAACCCTAGTCACTGACACATCCATGACAGACCGAAATATGCATATGTATAGGGCATATGTAAGGGTTAGTCGCAACTGCCCTAGCCACCGTCCCACCGCTATTTCGATAAACCATGACCATGTGTCCTTGACTATGTTTAGTAACCAAACAACAACCAATTTAAATCCCCTTTCCATTTCCAACCAAATCCATAATCATTAACAATATGACTGCGATAACTCTCTGGTTCTGTCTAGTTGAGTTACAACTAAAATTCCCCATGGTTTACGCGTATAATAAGTTATAACCATGCATACCAGCAACAGTGATAATATCATTAATGAAAATCAATATTTAATAATTACAAAATCTCAGGTCGTAACAGTACAATCGTACGGATGTACGGATGTACGGACAACCTAAAGTATAGTGATGTTACACCTTGTTACACATCGAACAAATGAGGATACAGCCCCCTCATTTCATCTTCCGTCTCCTATGTCGTGTCTGAACCCTTCCGATGCTTCCACTGAACCTTGACTTGACGAACTGTTTTATTTCGTAATTGATTTTCCTTCGTATCCACAATGGCAACTGGTTCTTCAATGTAGTTCAGTCGGTCATCTACCTCAATGTCATCCAAAGGAAAATGTGCTAGCTCGTCTGCCAAACACTTCCTAAGATTTGACACGTGGAAGGTAGGATGAATCTCGTTCAGCTCCTCTGGTAGGTCCACTCGATACCCGACTTTCCCTACCCTTGCCTTTATCTGAAACGGTCCGATGTACCTCGGACTCAACTTGCCTCGCTTTCTGAATCGAATGATTCCCTTCCATGGTGATGCTTTCAGCAACACTCGATCGCCAACATCAAACTCGATCGGTCTCCGGCATTTGTCAGCGTAAGACTTTTGGCGATCTTGTGCAGCTTTCATTCGTGCTTTTATCACTCGTAACTTTTCTGCCATATCAGTTACTGCAGTTTTATTCCCCATCTCTTTCTGTCCAACTTCACCTCAGCATACCGGGGTTCTACATCGTCTTCCGTACAACGCCTCGTATGGGGGCATTCCGATACTAGAGTGATAACTGTTATTGTATGAAAACTCCACCAATGGCAAGTGATCATCCCAGCTTCCTCCAAAATCGATAATGCACGCCCTCAGCATATCCTCCAACGTTTGAATAGTCCTTTCCGACTGTCCATCCGTTTGGGGGTGATAGGCGGTACTGATGTTCAGTCTCATTCCCATAGCATCGTGACACTGCTTCCAGAATCTTGAAATAAACCTCGTATCCCGATCTGACACAATGGAGACAGGAACTCCATGTCGAGTCACAACCTCTTTTACGAACAACTCAGACAACCTTTCGGACGTATACGTTTCCCTGATAGGAAGAAAGTGTGCACTCTTTGTCAGTCGGTCCACAATCACCCAAATGGTATCATGTCGTTTAGCTGTCCTCGGTAGCTTGGTGATGTGTTCCCATTTCCATTCCGGTACCTCAAGAGGTTGCACATATCCGTAGGGCTTCTGATGTTCATCCTTCACTTGCGCACAAGTAAGGCACCTGTTCACATACTGCATCACATTAAACTTCATGCCCGGCCACCAATAATCCTGTCGAAGATCTTGGTACATCTTCGTCACACCGGGGTGCACTAAATAACGTGACTTGTGGGCTTCATCTAAAATTCTCGCTCGAATGTCCCCATTTCTGGGCACCCACATCCGACCGAATCGTATCTTTATCCCATGGTCGTTGTCTTCCAAGTTCTTGACTTGTCCGAAGACACATTCAAAACCCACATTCTCTTCTTTCAATCCCTCCTGTTGCGCCTGCTTGAGCTCATTCAGAAAGTCTGGCGTTATCACCAAACTATACGATTTTACTCGTGTGGCAGGATGATCAGTCTTGCGACTCAGAGCATCCGTCACCACATTGGCCTTTCCCGGGTGATATAGAATATCACAATAAGAATCCTTTAGCAGCTCAAGCCATCGTCTCTGCCTCATGTTCAAATCCTTTTGCTCGAAGAAGTACTTCAAGCTCTTGTGGTCTGTATAGATGGTACTCCTTACTCCATACAAGTAGTGCCTCCATATTTTCAATGCAAACACCACTGCAGCGAGTTCAAGATCGTGGGTTGGGTAGTTAGCCTCATGAATCTTTAGCTGGCGCGAAGCATAAGCTATCACCCTTCCCCTTTGCATCAATACGCATCCCAAAGCTTGTCGTGACGCATTGGCATACACAACAAGATCATCATTTCCATCAGGCAGTGCTAGAACAGGAGCTTGGGTAAGTTTCTCCTTTAGCACTGAAAACGCTAGTTCTTGGTTTGGATCCCATTCGTACTTTACGTCTTTCTTCGTGAGCTTCGTCAGTGGCGTCGCTATCTTGGAGAAGTCCTGAATAAATCTCCGATAATAGCCATCTAAACCAAGAAAACTGCGTACTTCTGTCGGTGACTTCGGAGGGCTCCATTTCATAATCGTTTCAACTTTAGCTGGATCTACCATAATGCCTTCTGGGTTCACAACGTGCCCCAAAAACTGTACCTCTCGTAACCAGAAAGCGCATTTGGAGAATTTAGCATAAAGTTTCTCTTTCCTCAGGATCTCCAACTCGTAATGTCCATAACGCGTACGAAAAGCAGTCTTTGGAATATCCTGCTCTCGAACTTTCAACTGATGGTAACCGGATCAGTGATCTATCTTTGAGAACCAGCTTGCACCTTGCAATTGATCGAACAAATCATCAATTCTAGGTAGAGGATACCTGTTCTTTACGGTCAACTTATTCAGTTCCCTGTAATCGATACACATACGCATACTTCCATCTTACTTCTTAACCAACAGCACCGGTGCTCCCCACGAAGAGACACTCGGTCGTATAAAATCTTTATCAAGGAGTTCTTGTAGCTGGGTCATCATTTCCTTCATCTCGGTTGGAGCTAAACGGTAAGGTGCTTTGGCAACGGGTTGTGCCCTCGGCACTAAGTCGATCTGGAACTCAATTTCCAGTTTGGGTGGTAATCCAGGCAGTTCCTCAGGGAATACATCGGGGAAATTACACACCACAGGAACATCATCAATCATCCTCAGATCCATGTGTTCCTCCATCACGTAGGCCAAGTAGGCTACACACCCTCGCCTCATCATAACATCAGCCTTGATCATCGAAATGATCTAAGGCGCATATATCGCTTTATCACCATAAACTGTCACGGAGCTCCCATCCATTGCACGTAAACATATCATCTTTCGTCGACATATAATGCTAGCCTCATATTTGGCTAACCAGTCCATACCCAAAACCACATCGCATCCTCCTAAGGTAATAAGAAACAATCAGACAGCCTTCTATCTCAACATAACAGTCATCTATAGCCTCAGTCACCCTGGTCATCTTACCAATAGTCGTCTCTACATCAAATACCCGATCTATCTTCTTAACCTTCCCAGATAACCCATCACAGAAAGTAGAGGATATAAAACTCATACTGGCACCAGAATCAAACAATACAGAAGCAGGAATATTGTTGATAGAAAAAGTACCTGTGACAACATCAGGGTCCTCAATCACATCATCCTTCGTCATTGTAAAGGCTCGTGCTTTAGCCTTATGCTTCTCCTTTTCCTTCTCCTCTTTCTTACCCGAGCCCGAAGCATCGGCCCGTGGTAGCTTGCAATACTTGGATAGATGTCCTATCCCACTGCAGTTGAAGCATCGAGTAGCATTCGGGCAATTGCTAAAAAAGTGCCCCGTCTTTCCACACCTGAAACATAAATTAGTGCCGACCAGGCACTGTCCCATGTGGCTTTTCCCACACTTGTTGCATCGGCCCATCTCCTCTCGCTTCACTTTCTTGCTTGCGAACTTTCGTTGGTCTGTTCGACCTCTCTTAGTCCCAAAGGACTCTTTCACCTTTGCTTCTTCTTTGGCTGGCTCGGCCGACATAAAATCGTCCCAAACTATTCCATTGAGCTCCACGGTGGAATCATAAGTCTTGGGAGCATTCGCCTTCACATGAATCCGAACCTTGGGAGGCAAACCCTCCATGTACAACTTCACCCTGCGTTCCTCGGTAGAAACCAAGTGAGGAACAAGTCTAGCCATCTCATTAAACCTCGACGTGTACTGCTGGTGGTTCAGACTCCCAGCTTTCAGAACCAGAAACTCCCTTTAACCCTTATCGAGTTCATTCTTGGGACAGAACTGCTTAGTAACCAGTTCCTTGAGATCGTCCCAAGTTATCTTCTCTACATCAGCTGCAACTTTGGACTGCTTAATGGTGTTCCACCAGTGAAGTGCCTCCTCGACAAAAGAGTGAGCTGCGAACTTAACAGCTTGGTCGACTCGGCATTCACTGATGGAGATAACAGCCTCCATAGCAGATATCCAGTGGCAAGTAGCCACAGCATCTTTCTTATCATCAAAGGTCGGTGGGTTACATCCCTTGACGGACTTGTAGTCACAGCCCTTCAGTTTCCCAGTCATAGAGTCGTCGCTCTTAGTCTCGATGATCACCACCTCATCTTCTTTGGTGCTCTCCTTAGTCCCCTCAGACTTGTCTTTCAGAGCATCCTTCAGTGCCTTAGCAATCATTGCCGGCATTTTCTTATCCATGATTCTGCAGACTTCATCGGAAATAGCCTTTACCACGATAGTCTCTAGCATGAACTCTTCTTCGTCTTCCGATGGTTCACTGTGCTCGTTTTCTTCTTCGTTGACAGGCTTCTCGGTCTTGACATGTGGCTCCTCAGCTTCCTGTGGTTTCTTTCGCAGCCTACCCTTTTGTCCAACCATCTTAACTTTCTACATAATGCAACAATTGATGAGTTAGCACATGAATCAGTCTAGCACGAAATAAGTGTTGTAAATCGTTAATGACGTTGATGAGGTGTTATTAACCATTTACCCAACTCATAGGCTCTAAACGTTTCCCATCCCATCTCCTTAATGTGCATGACACTAACTACCTTTCTAACCTTAGATCTACATCTTAACTCGTACATACATTTAGCTCGTGGCATCCGTTCATCCGTGGTTGGCAATCCGCATCCTTTAATCCCATTCTCAGTTTATGTCTTGGCATTTGGGATGCCAAGATCTCTCAAACTATGGCTCTTGTACCAACTTGTGAGGCCCCGAAACCGGGCACCTCACAGAGGTTGGTTTTCATCATAACACATAGTTCTTAAACTAAAAACTTTCATAATCATGCAGCGGAAATGTAAACATAGTTTGATAAACAGAAATCAAGAAAATTTCTGTACCGAAAACATATCGAATTGCAAAAACCAACGGATTGTCTGAGTTGATGCCCGAGCTTCATGCCTTCTCTTATCATAACTTTAACCTGACATACATACTAAATCAAGTCAGCTTACGCTGGTGAGTTCTAGTTTTCATAAAACATCATAAACATTTTGTTGAGTTAGAACATGATTAACATAAAAACATCATTTCGTTCACATAACCCAAAACGTTGTCACATAAACACCATAATCATCATCATCATACAACCACTGCAACATTGGGCTTATGCCGGCACAAGGCTCCATAACAGTTGATTTGCGCCGCCGAAGCATTCTACAGATCATACTTACCCTGTAGCAAGTACTGGAGCAACCATTCTTACCCCATACGCCATACTTACCCCATAATGAGTACGGGAGCAACCATACTTTCCCCATACGAATACGAGAGCAACCATACTTACCCCATACGAATATGGGAGCAACGTCATATTTACCCCGTAACGAGTACGGGAGCAACCATACCTACCTGTAACAATTACTGGAGCAAACATACTTACCCCATACGAATATGGGAGCAACCATCGCAACATGATACATTAGCACCATATCATCATTCAGCATAACATCGTAACATTATCCTAATAACATAGGATTTCTCATAACAGGCTAAGCTAGTATCATATCATCATAACATCCTGGCATCATACACATGTCATGCTAGCAGCACATCATCATATCATTCATCATGGCATCATAAACACATTATGCTAGCATATATTCGTCATAGCATCATACTTTCATCATAGCCTGCCTAGGATTTCATTATAACATAACATCTGTAATTATCGTCATAGCATGTTATCATTCAGTTTATCATCATAACATACTAACATGCATTCATCATACTCAGCATACCTTCATGCATAATTCATGCTAACACATAAACATGCACACATAGTCAGGGCATATCATCATTCATTCATCATCAACATAAGCACATAACATCATAGACATAACAATAAGCATGTATGACAGCCCAAAAGATTAAACATAAAATAGGGCATCTAGAACTCACCTGATAATGGCTCCTTGTCTTCTTAACCAAACTCCTTAGTTAAGACTTGGGAACCTACATTATTACATCGTCTCATCACATACCATTCTTAGACTTAGGATATATCCTAAGTCCTCATAGTCAACTAGTCCCCATTATAAGCTCAAGTTCTCAAACCCTTGCTAAGTATTCGAAATACTCGAGGTTCGATAAGCATCCCATACTCGAAACCCATGTACACGAAACACCCAAAGTACACGAAACTTTGTGTACTCGAACATTCATGTGTAATCGAACTAGGGTACACGAAAGCACTGTATTCGAAACTGGTGTACTCGAAATGCTCTACTCGAATTCTACCTGCTCGAAATGATACATTTTCGTGTACTCATCTTTTCACCATGTGAGGCCCCGAAACCGGGCACCTCGCAGAGGTTGGTTTTCATCATAACGCATAGCTCTTAAACTAAAAACTTTCATAATCATGCAGCGGAAATGTAAACATAGTTTGATAAACAGAATTCAATAAAGTGTCTGTATCAAAATCATATCGAATTGCCAAAGCCAACGAATCGTCTGGATTACTGCCCGAGCTCCATGTATTCTCTTATCATAGCTTTAACCTGACATACATGCTAAATCAAGTCAGCTTACGCTGGTGAGTTCTAGTTTTCATAAAACAACATTAAACATACTTAACGTAAACCTCATTTCATACACATAGTCCATAACTTTAGCACATAACATCCTTAACATCATCATCATATGTTTCACTGCTACCATACGAGCAGTGGGCTTATGCCGGCACAAGGCTCCATACCCAGTTACAGTCATGGTTGACTATCATACCCAGTTATAGTCGTGGTTGACTATCATACCCAGTTATAGTCGTGGTTGACTATCATACCCAGTTATAGTCGTGGTTGACTATCATACCCAGTTATAGTCGTGGTTGACTATCATACCCAGTTATAGTCGTGGTTGACTATCATACCCAGTTATAGTCGTGGTTGACTATCATACCCAGTTATAGTCGTGGTTGACTCTCATACCTACCCAGCACAAGAACTGGTACATCTTTCATACATATCCTATAACACGTATAGGAACATCGTTCGTTCGTCATACATGATACACTAGCATTATATCATCTTCTATCATGATCATCGTAACATTTACTGCTAGCATCATAACATCATTCATTGCAGTCATCATGGCATCTTAGGCATGTCATACTAGCATCGTTTCATCATACCATCATAGCATACTGGCATCATGCACAGTTCATCATAACATACTAGCATCATTATCATATCATAACATCATGTCATCATGCCTACATATCATGCTTCCATCCTAGCAACCTAGGACCTTGTCATACTCCTATGACTATTATCATAGTTACCATCATGAAGCATGTTATCATAAAGTCATCATCATATCATATGCTAGCATCATTATCATGGCATGTCATTCATTATCATAACTCATTTATCATGCATTCATCATACTTAACATACTTTCATGCATAAATCATGCTATCACATAAACATGTATATCTAGTCATGGCATATCATCATTCATTCATTATCATCATAAGCACATAACATCGTAACAATAAGCATGTATGCCAGCCCAAAACCTTAAACATAAAATAGGGCGTCTAGAACTCACCTGATAGTAGACTCCTGTTATCCTTAGCCGAACTCCTTAGCTAGGGCCTTAAGGACCTACATCAGTTACGGCATCTCGTTACATTCCATCACATCACATTCTTAGACTTAGAAATTATTCTAGGTCCTCATAGCCTACTAGTCCCCATTATGAACTCAAGTTCCCGAACCTTAGCTAAGTATCCGAAACACTTGAGGTTCGTTAAACATCCCTACTCGAAACCCATGTACACGAAATTCCTGGAGTCACGAAATGGCTGGTACTCGAAACCATCATTTGTATTCGAAATAAATTGTGTATTCGAAATAACCTTGTACTCGAAATGGCCATGTACTCGAAATGGCCATGTACTCGAAATTCTAGGTATGATTTCGAGTACCCTTTGTGCAGGATTTCGTGTACTCATCACCTTAGTCATTAAACATCTCAGAAATTCATCTAAGGCTTTGGGGAGCTAGTTCTAAGTTCCTCATGTTGTTACCAACATGCTGGAACCTCAAAGTTCCGAACTTTATGCATAAAGGTGCAAGCTTTATGCACAAGTTCACCTTTCATAAAAATCCTAACTTTCGCATAAAAATCCTAGCTTTTTGATTTAGAACACTTACTTGAAGTTAGGTGATCACCCCTGTAGATTCCCGTGCGTTTCCTCCTTCGTTTGGTCAATCAAAAGCTTGATCCATGAAGTTTCTTGGTTCCGACTTCGTGTACTCGAGAGAGAGCGTGCTTAGCCAAAGGTTCGCACATATCCCAAGGCACTAGTATTTATAGGGAGGGTCCCTGTATTCGAAATCTCCTGTACACGAAATATGGTGTACTCGAAATCTCCCTCATTTCGAGTACACGATCCCTAAGACCCTTATCGATTATTTTTCGTCTGATTTCCCACAAGTTACTTATCCGTTACACATACGTAGGATTCAAATAACTTGTATTAGAAAATTTGGGATGTTACAAGTCTCCCCTCCTTATAATAGGTTTCGTCCCGAAACCTGCCTCGTTACATATCGAACAAATGTGGATACAACTTCCTCATCTCGTCTTCCAATTCCCATGTCGTCTCTGAACCCTTCCGATGCTTCCACTGAACTCTTACTTGACGAACCGTTTTATTCCGTAGCTGCTTTTCATTCATATCCACAATGGCAACTGGCTCTTCAATGTAGTTCAGTCGATCATCTACCTCAATGTCATCCAAAGGAACATGCGCCTGCTCGTCTGCCAAGCACTTCCTAAGATGTGACACGTGGAAGTAGGATGAATCCCGTTCAGCTCCTCTGGTAGATCCAGTCGATACGCGACTTTCCCTACCCTTGCTTTTATCTGAAACGGTCCGATGTACCTCGGACTCAACATTCCTCTCCTCCTGAATCGAATGATTCCCTTCCAAGGTGATACCTTCAGCAACACTCGATCGCCAACATCGAACTCGATTGGTCTTCGGCGCTTGTCAGCGTAAGACTTTTGGCGATCTTGTGCAGCTTTCATACGTGCTTTTATCACCCGTAGCTTTTCCGCCATATCAATCACGGCAGCCTTGTTTCCCATTTCTTTCTGTCCAACTTCACCCAACATACCGGGGTTCTACATCGTCTTCCGTACAACGCCTCATATGGGGCATTCCGATGCTGGAGTGGTAGCTGTTGTTATAAGAAAACTCCACAATGGCAAGTGGTCATCCCAGCTCCCTCCAAAATCGATAATGCACGCCCCTAAGCATATCCTCCAACGTTTGGATAGTCCTTTCCGACTGTCCATCCGTCTGAGGGTGATAGGCGGGTACTGATATTTAAACCTCGTTCCCATGGCATCATGAAACTGCTTCCAAGAATCTGGAAGTAAACCTCGTATCTCGATCTG